>VWZF01004872.1:223926-353953 GCA_013396755.1 Sclerurus mexicanus | reverse complement strand
CCCCCTTCTTTCATTTTTTTCCCCCTTTTGCCTTTTTTTTTTTTTTTTTTTTTTATGGAGTGAATACATGAATGCATCCAGGATGACCGAGGAGTTGCTTCTGCAGTACAGTCATGAGGAGCCGCTAATTGTGTAGCCTGCCAGTCTCATACTGGGAACAAAAATGCTTCAACTTCTGTTGCTGTGTATGAGTGCTATCTAGCAGGTAGGAAAATGCAGCTTGTGGAATCAAAATAATGTAATATTTTTCACATATACACAGAATTAGCAGTGGTAGAATATTTGCTATGGTGAGAAATGAAAACAAATCTTTTCTCAGTGTTGGAACTTAAGAAAACACTCATGTGTGCAGGTGAAATTAAGAAGAAATAATTAATGATCTCACCTAAACAGAGAGGCTGAGATTGGCAGTTCTTGACTGCATAGCACAGCTCAGAGGGACCAGCTTTAAATCACATCCCATATCTTGCTTTTCCTCCTGGCTATGTGAAATGTTGTTTGATAAGGTTCTGAAGACTTCTCTAACCTGTGCTGTGAGCTTCCCAAAGGGGTCTTCTGACACAGTCTATTATTTCAGACTCATCCCTTATTTGTTGCCTCAGCACTCTTACCCTGACTATATTCATCTGTACTTCACTGTGATGCTTTCCAAAGAACTTCTTTCTAGGGCTTTGAATCTGCTGATAGCTACTTTATCACTGATGAAAATCTGACACTGGTTTCTGCAAATACTCCAGACTGTGAGTCAAAGACATTGCATAGCCTGTCTTTGAGTTCTGAGGTCATGGGAGAGGTATCTCCAGGAGTCCTATAAAACCACCTTTTCCAAAATAATAGTTATAAATATGAAGTGTACTGATTTAATCTTTCAGAAATTTTTCATTTACTAAGATTCTGGAAATCTAATGGGAAAAGCAGCAAATGTCATTCTAAACTGTGCTTGGTATTTGAGGTGATTTTCCCCTTTTCACCTATAAAAGGAGAAAGATTATTCATGAGGTGAAAAGGGGAAAATCACCTCAAACATCAAGTGCATTTTAAGAGGTGCAAGAGAAATTTTAATCAAGTCTTGATGATTATGTGAAGATTGATTTGATGAGCCTGAAACAAACTGAATTTTACTTCATGTTACATTTTAAATTGTTTTGTCTACTTTTTTTTTTCACTAGACTTCCAGTAGCATCACAGGTTACCACAACGCTTAGAGATCAAGAGTAGGAATAAAAGTTTTCTTAAGTGATTTAAATACTTAAACACAGATTTGTAGGTGCTGCAAGACTTCAGATCCAGCCCAGCAAAAAAACTTTTGTGACTATCTTTTACTGAACTCACCAGACTTAGAGAGATGTCTGACTAACTTGGGTGATAAGCATTGAGATCATAATTCATACTGATTTGCAATGACAGTCAAGCTCCCAATTAATTTAATTCAATATTCACACCATCTCCCACCAGTTTACTTTCAATGGAGCAACTGCTGCATGAAGACATGGCACTACATGCAGGAATGATAAAAAACAGATGCTCTGTCTTTCAGGGCTGATAACTACTGCCTCCCTCTGAAGTAAAGAAGAAGGCATAGCAGCTAGACATGAACAGTTAATATTTTGAATAGAGCACTTTGGTGTTTGAAGATCCTCTCCTACTCACCAACAGGCAGATCTCAAAAATAAATAGAGACAGTCTTACTAGGAAATTATCAGATTTAGCAAATTAGTTTGAATTCTGCATTCTGGCAGGCCAGTGAACCTTGTTTGCCTCCTCTATTTTTAAGAGCTTCATACCTCCTATTCCCTTTTTGCCAGGAGATCAAACATTAAGTAGGAGCAACTTGTTCTGAATGCTGCTTTCTAAAATACTTGTTGGAGAGCACAGAACAAAAGTATTTTACCACAGGTGAAAACAAATATCCCTGAATAGCAATTATAAACAATTACTTAGCTTTTTGAAACATTTTGTTTGTTTGTTTCCTCTCTCCTTTTAGACACTCGATTATAATTTGTTAAACTCAATCAAATAATTTTAGAAAACATAATAAACATTTAGTATGCATCAAAGCCATCTGAAAGTGCTATGCACTGCACACAGAAACAGTGGGATTCATCTATGCATATTCAGCACTGGAGGTTGTTCATTCCCTAAGTTTTACATTAGCAACCCAAACAACATAGGTCTAGAATGTGTTTAAACAAAAGAAGTTAATCAGCATAAGACTTTTTTAGAGCCAGAGCATTTTGAAAATCTCATGAGACATCCCTATACTCTTTGGCATTTAAATTCCATTGAACACCTAACCCCATTTTCAGATCTGTCTCAGCTATTTTGAGGGATCTAATGCAGGTGTCCAGGGCTGGTGTCCAGGACAGGAGTCATGAGCTGGTCATACTCCCAGTTCAGACCAGTGCTGGTTACAGTGTCAGACTGTACAGCAAGATTTTTTTTTTTTAAACGTTTTATATATAACCAACACAGTTGTCATACAGAACTACTGTGATCAAATTCATGTAGGTGGTTAGCTAAGAAAAAGGAAATCCCTGGGAGTGGAACTTGGCTCAAGCTCTTAAAAGATGCAAATACTTCCAGGACTGCTTGGGTCAAGCAATGTTGGTCCTGATTGCTAATTTTGGTGCTGGAAAAAAAGATGCATATTAGTATGCACATACCACATGTGTGGGTAATACCACAAGTTTGCTCACAAGGTCCTGACACAGAAAAGGAGAAGGAGGAGGAGGAGGAGGAGGAGGAATGTAGACCAGAGCCTTGCAGCTTCAACAAACTTTTCCTTCCTCTTCATTTCCCACCAGAGTATTTCTCTGGAAAATCAAAGAATACCAAAGTATTTGTTTTATATGTTATAGAACAGATAGATTTCTGTGTTTGAAAATGATGGCATTGACAATACAATAACTTCCCTCAAAATTCTGGGACTCAGTGCATGAGGTGTTCTACCTTCACATGTGAAGTAGCAGTTCCTGCTCCAAAGAACTTGTAGTAGAAGAAGAAATAAATTTAAAATTCTGAATTTGGACCAAAAGAATCCTTGTAATGCATACAGAAAAGAATATATTTTCAAAAAGAAAAATTTGAATAGTTTCATATATAACTTGTTGAAGTAAATCCCATTATTTTCAGGGAAGGCTTCACCTTAAGTGTCTCTAGGTGAGGTCTGAGACATTTCAGAGATGTAGGAAAGGGAGGCAGTCCCATCTAGTGCCAGGTGAAAGAAACTGTGTCTGCCTGCCTACTACATCAGGAACTTTAATTTTAGCCTTACAGTGTCACCTCGTATTGGATTTTCTTTTGTGCTCATTGTGACCCGTTACTGCTAGAGTAATACAGAGTGCAAGGCATCTGTTGAAACACCCTAAGGCTTGAAAAGGTCTGCAGTTCTCTTCTAAGAGCATGACTTCACAGCTGTTAAAATAACTCTTTTGTTTCATAGTTTCTACAAATTTAAATAGCTCTACTAATATTTGCTTGTTACATGACTAGTTGCTGGTTTCCTTGGATTTTCCTGTCTGTTACCTCTGGATAATTCACCTGCTGTGTCTAAACACTGCTCTGATGGCCCAAATACCGTAGCATATTTTGTGCATGTTGCAGCAAGAAAAACTGACTACATTTAACTACGGTTCAGCCAACAGACCCACACAGGTACTAATAGTTTGTTGACATGTCATAATATTACAATGTAAAAAAAATTCTTTGATTTCTTAAGTAGCAAGTATCACAATAGGTTGAATATGAAAAGCCTCACTTGCAGGACTCTGAAATATGAGCAGGGTATTTCATGACAGATCCTCTGAGTGCACACAGCAAAAAATTACATATCTAAACATTCATGAGTGCAACCCTTTCATCAGACTTAACTGCATTTTACCACCACCAAAAGCTGGGATGCAGGAAGAAAGTATTAGCAGTCAGGGGTTTATCTGCAATTTGTCATGTATGTCCACACATGGAAAGACGTGCTTGAGCTGGCAGTGACAGTGCAATTGAACAGATAGCATGAGACATGCCCTTCACTTTGCTGACATGCACTCAGCATACGTCAGAGCGCTCTCAGTAGAAGCAATTTCTGTCCCTGAGCATTCCCAGGGAAGAGACGTGCTTGTCACCCTGCACTTGCACTGCTCTCCAGGATCCAGCTCCTGATTAACACAATGTGAGCAGCAGTCACAGCTCCGGTCTTTGCCTGTGCTGGATCTATAGTCTGAGATGAAAAACATTTTCAATTCATATGAGTAATGAGCATTACAAATTAGACTCAAATCAATTATTAAATGAAGATGATTATGAAATATTAAAAGGAAGTGATTATACATAATGTATTTGTCACCGATTAAAAATCAGCATTCATGTAATATCCTTCTATGCCTGATAATGTATTTGGATATTTAACATATTTAAAAGGAGTGCAAAAAGTAAAGATAAGTGGGAGGGAGTTGCATCTATTAAAATAAGAAAAGGACTTGATAATGACTTCTGCAAAACAAAGTTTTCTTCTGTCTTGGGTATAGTTTATCTCTGGTCTCTAATGAGAACATGCAGGATACATCATCTCAAGCCTGTGTTATCATTACTGACTTTGAAGACATTCCTTTATTGTACACATTCAGGGAGAAGAAAAATTTTGATTTAATGTCTAGCCCTGTCACTTGTGTGGAAGTCCTGTTGACTAAAGAGTGTTTTTGTACTAACAAAATGAAGTTGCTGTTCAGCTGGGAGTTTATCATGACAGAAGGTACGAGCAATAGTCACTTGTTCCCTGAGCTTCTTCTAAAGCCCTGCTGTGCTGAGATATTTTGCAGTGCATCTGATGAGTCAGTGGTGCAGCTTTCTCTCTGTGCTTGATGTACTGAGGACGTGATGCTGCTACCAAACCTCATAAAATTTATCTCACAGTTAGAGATGGTTGAAAAAAAAAAAAGAGGAATCATTGATAGAGCAGTTCTCACATCAGAAAATGCTGGTTCCATGGAAATGAGACATTGCGTGAAGATTTGTAGGTCCTTGTGAATTTTACAGTGGGAATCAGGCCAAACAGCAGGATGCCTGGTTCTCCACGGGTCCTCCTGACTCCCCAAGTAGTGAGGCAACTTCTGTCTTATCTGACATTGACACCTCGCTTTCATCCTGGTCTGCAGGTGTCCTGACCTCAAAGCTGGGTTGCAGTTCTCCCAGCATAGCAGCATCAAGGAGAACACACTGGCTTCTGTGTCCTGGTGGCTGAGCCCAGGAGGTGTCACCAAGGAGAAGAGGCAGGTGAAGAGACAATGGGTATGAGTTTCCAGGGCACTGCGTCTATCCAGGACACAGGGGTGGGACACCAGTGGCTTGTTCATGTACTCTGACAGGGGTAGAGAAGGGGCAGAAAAAGAGCAAAAATCGGGCTGCAGTGAGAGGCTGCTGGCCCTTTGATCCACACAGTGGAGTGCCCAGAGGGTGATGGCTGAAGCAGGAAGCTCATTGGATGGACAGAGGGAAAAATTATATTTAGCTGCAAGAAAAAAAGCACAATAATCCTGCAACTTGTCCTCTAAGGTTGTTTTCATGTTTCCATGTTTCCAAAACGATATTTGTTTGGAACTCAGTACATTTCAGGATTTTGCTTTTTTGTCCATATTCAGGAAGGAATCTTAAAAATAATGAGTTATTTTGTTTTTCATCGGGATGGAATTTTCCTATTTACTTCTGCTCTAGTATTAACTGTTTGGATTTTGTTTTCATTTTGGAAACCTCCCACATCTCTTGTATGTTAATGCATGCAGGTATTTTGACTCTTCAGGAGGTAAGGCTGCATCCTGCAGTTACCCAGCTACAAAAGGAAAATTTTGATTCACTTGTGTTTGGTCTTGTGGTCAATTTTTATCTGTTCTAGAAGGACAGAAAGCTGTAGCCCTCAGTTCCAAGATATTTTTGGTTTAAACCAATAATTAAGAGACTCAAAGAGCACTATTATATAATATTAAATATTAAATAATGCCCAGGTCATATAGTTATAAACTTAAAGGCAGCAGATTTTTGGGTACTAGTAAATGATTAATCTTATTTTTTATTTTTTTTTAATCTTTCCTGGAGGTTGAAAAATCTCCTTTGAAGCCTTTTTTATCTCTCGAGTAAATATGTGCAGTTATAATTAGAGAGTTTTGTTAAACATAAATTATGCAACCAAAAACCTGGAACAACTCCAATGTCATTTCTCTCATTGTGTAAATATGTAATTAGGCAAGATTTTCCAGTACTGCTGCTGATTACATTTTCCTTCGTCATGCAACAATGGGATTTTTCTTCTCTCAGACATACCACAACCTGAACTCTACAAGCCCTGATGCATCATGCTACCTTTTCACTCCCAATTGCTAATTTTTTGCCCACTATTACTTTCTTTGTGTGTCTCCTTTTAAATGGGGCAAACCCCATGTGAGATCTGGCATAAAATATCAGTCTAAGAGAAGATTAGGTGCTGAGCATGGGGATGACAGCTAGTGTTTTCTGTCAATTGTGACTAGTCAGAGTGGAGTAAGTCACAAGACCAGAGGATTCAGATCATGAGCATGCCACTGGTACACATCTATGTGGTGCCACTTTGCACTATCCCTCTGCTGAGAGGATGCAGTGTCTGTGGAAAGCACTCAGAGGTTGCAGCTCCCACCTCTTGCAGGCCTTATTTATGGAGTGAAAGTTCTGTCCTGAACTCCAACAGTCTTAATGACTAGGAAGGGAAACTGGCCATGAATGCTGAGCTGGACAGGCTATAGGAATAAAACCTACCCTGACTGCCCACATCTAGCTCACCTGGCTGAAAATCAATTTATACCTTCAGACAGTGTATGCTTCCAAGGGAACTTGGATTAGTGGTGGACCTTGCAGTGTTAGGTTGGACAGGATGTTCTTAGAGGTATTTTTCAGCCTTATTGATTCAACGATTCTTTTTCTTGCATTGACCAGAAAAGATACAGACACTTCTGTGTACGCTTTATAACACTGCTGATAGCATGTCCCAGAGTGGGGAAAACTGGCAAAGGTGACTGAAGGGAGCATGTCAGCACAGCACAGGTACCAGTTCAGTTTAACTTGGGCACAAATCTTTTCTGATTTTGCCAGGAGTTTTCTAATAGCAGATTTTCATGTTTAGAAGTGTTTTTGAAGGTGAGTGGGTAACTGCAAAGATTCTCAGGGCTTGGGCAGCATTTTTATTGGTTTGGCCTTGAGCGTAGTTCTCCAAGAACACGTATCATTTTGAAAGACCTTTAACATTCAGGAGGCAGCTAGAGATTTCTAAAACATAATTGACATTTTAGTGAACTTCTGAAATAATTCAGACTTGTATGAGACATTAATGAGTCAATGGAAGGGAATTTCTCACCACTCACCAGTGAAACAGAGCAGTGCTATACTCCCATACTGTATTTCAGATGGTTGTTCTTAGACTGGTTATCATTCTTATTTTGGTTGTGTCATAAAGAAACTGTTCATAAAGTTATTTTTCATGATGAATCTAATATTAAAATGGTTTCATTTGCTGGAGATCAAGAAGTTAGAAAGAATTATATATATGCTTTGAAAAAATAGAGCTGATGCTTCAGAGAACTGCAGAAAATTAAGACTTATCTCAGCAATTATATTGATCTTTAAAAACAAAATTATTCAGTTTTCAGAGATTTGCAGTAATTCAGATATAAAGCAGAATTTTTTCTTTAAAAGAAAATCATTCACCTCTAACCTATTACAATTTTTTTAGCATATAAAATAATGGAGGTTAGTGGGGAAAAAGTCAATGTAGATTGCAAAGATTTAAAGAAAGCCAATGATAAAGTACATTTAACAACCCTGTGAACTGATCCCATGGTGACAAATGTACCCTCAATGCCTTGAAAACAGCTCAGCTGTGAAAGGACATGTGCACAGTTCATTTTTCTAAATTGTGGAAAGCTCATGTCAAGTGTAACAAGGTGCTCTACAGGATCACTTGTTTAATTATCAATTGTACTAATAGGAAAATTCTATGAATCTATTACATTATTATGAGTGTGAAGTAAAGGAGTAGTGGGGCTGAAGAGAAAAATACTGAGTTTCATAGGACACAACATTATTTCACCTAATCAGTGTAACTGAGGACTGAAACTCATGAGGTTTTAAAAAAAGAAAAGAACAGAAATTTCCTGCTTTAATTCACTGTTGATGTCTGCCCATCGTCATGTACAATGGCAATCTCATTTCTCCTACCTGTCCCAGAGCAGTTTTTAGTAATCTGTGGTTTGGGGATTTCAAGCACAATCTACAGTCCTTTATTTGAAGGAATGGATTTTTAGAAAGCCATGATTAGATAAAGTGGTGGGTTTTTTTTTTAATTCTCCTGTTTCATATTCTGGCTTAGCTCTTTGGGTTAGCCTGTAGGTACACGTGTATGGCAGGAGGGGGAAGCAAACCATCACAAGCTTTGGGACTTTCCAGCTGTGCCTATCTGCACTGTAGTGACTGGATGTCTAAGTATTTGTAGAGTAATTATAGTGAAAATAATAAAAACCTAACAAGTTAGAAGAGAAGGGGAAAGGCAAAGTAATTCACTCCTCTTTCTGAGGTGCATGTTTTTGAAGACCAGAACAGCAGGGTGTTCCAAATGTTTTGGACTGAAACCCCAGGAAGATCCTTGTCCACCCCATCCACTGTCTTCTGCTTTCTTCATAATCAATATATTCCTACTGTCAGGAAAAGTGTGAAACTGTTTGACTCAAAAAAGCTGCCCTGCATTAACTGTCTTGAGAGCTTAAGGCAGTTTTTCTACTTGAATCGAGCAACTCACCTTAAAATAACAGTGTGGCATTTCCCTAGAGAGATGAAAACCAAAGCCTGATCTGTCATAACTAATAACAGTAGAACTTTGTCAGACAAACAGTCAGCAAAGACCTCAGGGAGAAGGGAATTAATGGGATTTATTAACATGTTGCTGTTGCCTGAACATGTGCAACATGTTCGCTATACAGATGTTGGATGAAAATGTGCCACAGCATTCTTGCAAAGTGATACTTTTTTATTGTATTTTTTATCTACTGTAAAAACTTCAAAGGAAAAAAATCATTAATTGCACTAAAAATAAGTCTGCTCATTAAGAAAGGCTGAAGCAATGCACATAAAGTGAGCATTCACCTATTCTTTATTCATATTTGGAGTCACAACATATATCTGATTCAAGAAAGTATGGAAAACTGCAGCTGATTAAATGATTGTGTTTTTTTCCATCATAATTGTTGGTACACAGTACTTGAAGGTCACTTTCTATTGCAACTATTTTTATTAATACAAAAACTCTTGAAAATAATTTTTTTCCCTCTAAAACAAGAAAGAAAGTTTATCATAAAAATTGTCCACATACAAGTACTTCTCCATCCTAATTATTTTGTTTTCAAATGAAAACAGGATTTTGATGACAGGACAGGAGCAAATGGCCTCAAGTTGTGCCAGGGTAGGTTTAGATTAGGTATTAGGAAATATTTCTTTACAATAAGGGTTGTAAAACATTGGAACAGGCTACTCAGGGAAGTGGTGGAGTCACCATCCTGGAAGTGTTCAAAAAACCTTGTGGATGTGGCACTTTAGGACACGGTTTAATGGTGAACATGGTGGTGGTGCTGGGTTGATGGTTGAACTTGATGATCTTCAAGGTTTTTTCTAACCTTAATGATTCAATGATTCTATGAAGTGCTGCTAAATGCAGCAAACTCCACCAGAATTTCATGACTTACATGATCAGAACTGATGTCAAAAATTGTCTCCTAACTCTATGGTGTCATTCCTTGCTGTTAAATGTGTCCTGCAAATCCTGAGTTTGAGGCTGATCCTGTATGTAGGTACCTGTCCCTTATACCTGCAAACCGCCTGGAGAATTTTAGTGTGACTGTTCATGCAGGTAAAGCTGAGGGGTTTTTTTAAGTGTTGTAAATAAAAGGCTGAAAATAGTCTTTTACTTACTTCTCTTAGAAGAAAATTAAGATATGCACAGCTTCAAATTGGCTTGGAATTATAGCAACTCTATAATTTCTTACTGTGTCCTCTCATGTGGAATGGATCAGAAAAGACATGTTTCTCCATGAAACGAAGAGCTGTATGTTCCTGTAGGTGTTTACAGGAGGGAGGTGGTGGTGCTTTACTTACCCTGTCATGATGTCTGTGACTCTGCTAAAGCTGTGGCAGCACCTGCTTCTGACTGAGGGGCCTGTGTGGGCTCCACCTCGCTGCCAGATGCACTAGCAACACATCTGGAGAACAGATGATGTAACTTTTAAAGAGGATAGCAGATGGTGCTGTGCTCTCTTGCCCAAACAGAAGGCATTATAACTGTAGGGATATCTGAACCAGGCAGGTGATTCACTTCTACTGGCTCTGAAATAGCCCTGGCTTCATGCACAAAATATAGCTCTCGTTTTGTCATTTGCTGTGTCCTAAAAGTCACTGACATAATTTAAGCTGCTGCCGTTCACTTGTTTGGAATAAATCTCATGTCCAGAGGAGATTCTGCTAAGTGGGGCAGCTGCCCAGGGTGCTCAACCCCACGGGCAGGGCTGGCCATCCCTCTGGGATCCAGGCTCAGCTCTGATGTTTCAAGCAGCCCTGCAGGCTGGCACAAACTACTTAGTCGAATGCTTCTGGTGTTGTCATGTTCCACTAGGACACTGAAATCATGTGACTAGAAGGAAATCCAAGACTAAGGAGATGAAATTCCCAGGAAGTGGCACTCAACACTGGAACTCACAGGAGGTCAAAAAATTGCTCTGTCTTCCACCATTACCAGCACTTAATACAAGCCATGTTCTTTTAAACTAAATTTTCTTTCAATGCTAGAATAGATGCTGCACAGACCACATCATCCCTCCACATGGCTACTGACCCACATGAACTTTAATAGGAACAAATCTGCTACTCCAAGCAAAAGTTAACTGAATAAAACAAAATTTATTGAATTGCTACTTGAACAAACTGAGAAAGGAGCTTAACAGAGGCACTGATCTAGTTGTTTCTGTTGTGAAGTGGTGGGATGCTGCTCATGTTTTCATGTGAATAGCTAGCTACTTTATACAGATATTCAGGTTTTATTGACCTCAAAGAAAATGCTGCTGATCAGAGATGTAGAAAATAAGTGAATTATAATCCCATAAAAGTACCCTGAAAAAGGAGAAAAACTGTAAAGCTGCTTCCAAAAACACAAATTCAAGAATAACGAGGTAAGATTACATCTGTAAATAAATGTAGACAATGTGGCCTCAGGAGAAAACTCCAAAAGTTTATATTCCTTATAAAGATCATCTGAACACTGATGAGAGAACTGAAGTATCAACCCATGGTCTGTAAAAAAGTAAAATATAAACACAGTGTATTTTTAACTGGAACAGCACATTCAGGGTAGAAACAGTAGATCTTTACCAGAACAGGAAAAACTGTACAACTTAAATAAAACACAGATTTTTTTTTTTTTTTTTGCCACAGATGGGAAGATATGTATCAAGAGTCTTAGTAGTGTGTATGACCATGATATCAACTAATCATTAATATTGGTTTAAAGCCATCCTTGCATTTAGTTCTAATATTTATTTCAAATTTGCTTAATTATTCCCAATTCTATGTACTAACCAATTTGAGCAAAATGGATATTAGGAAATATATGAAAAAAGGAGGGGCTTCTACGTAGACTGTTTTTTTAAGACACAACCATCATTTTATGACTTAATTGCCCCATTCTGTAGTTTCTCATATCTCTTTTTTTCTTTTTTTTTTTCCTAATAGATTTTTGTACTGAAACCCAGCATAACCTAGATTTGAATAGGAGCAGATGTTTGGGCTTTAGCATTCTCCTGCCTGTTTTGCTGTCCTTTTTATTGCTCTGATGTAAGATATTGGATGTTCTATTTCAGAAATTTATCCTCAACACATGAATTTCCCATCTCTGTCTCTTCCATTTGCAACCACAGGAATACATTCAGATTTGTTTCTAATCCTTGATGGCACTTTAATTAAAAAATTTATGCAAGCAGCAATTGAAGATTTGCACATGATAATAAAACTACTTCTATAATCCTTCAGGACTACCTTATGGCCTACTTGCCAGCTAGCTTTTTACTGGGGGAAATTCCCTGATGCTTCTACAGAGTACAAGGTGTTAAATTTTCAGGGTTATTGTTAGGTCAGAAACCTTGGCATTGGGAGAAATGACATACAAAGCATTTGCAAACTCTACTTTTTACATTGATTTTGATATTAATTTAAAAGCTTTCTGAGAGATGGGCTAAGAATTGAGGAAAATTGAGATGGAGGCCAAAGTCCAGGCAAAAACATCACTCCTCTGTAGCTATGTGGGCTGTAGGGCTGAAGAGATGCAGGTGTGTGAGAAGGCAGTGAGATGGGAGCTGATGAGAGCAGAGGGTCCTGTGAGCTCATGGTGTCAGTGAGACTGTTAAGCCAAGTGGATGTTATTCACTATTAGTAAGAATTAATCAAAAACAAGTGGGGTTTTAGACTAAGTCTGTAAAGGAGGAAGGTTTGTCTGTGTGTGTGTTTTACTATTCTGAGACCTTTTGTGGTTCAAAAGGGAATGTGTGGGACAATGAAATAGCTGTGTAAGGACTTTATGACCTCCACCTATTACAATATCACCATAATATTGCTTATATCTCTTGGAGACTCATTAAATTTGTGTTGCACTATAATTCTGCACCCACTTTCAGGTATTTCATTCACTTTGGCGAATTTTATTCACAGAACCTAGGAAGAAATAGCCTCATCCTCCCCTCTATTTTAAACATAATATGGGTAGACAGACTAAAAATATCTTTTCCATGTGAAGGTCCTTATGCCTTGCATGCAAGCTGCACACAAAAAACCCGCACCTTGCTGCACACAGAAAACAGTTTGTGTTTTGAGTGGAAAACAAAACCAGAGAGTTCCCTGAAAGCCCCAAGAGCCAGGAAAAGGTAGTCCTGTGACCTGCTCCCTCCCAAGTCACCTTTTGGAGGAGTGCTGGCTGATGAAAGAGAAGTCTTTACACCTACTGAACCTTCAGGCTCTCTCACAGCTGGACGGGTTGAGGTCCTAATGTCATTAGTCCTTCACTCCCTCTCTACCTCCTTGAAACAAAAGTATAAATGGCGATAGCCCTTGAAAAGTGCTATTACCCTTACAGTGTCAATGCATTCACATGCACTTAAGTTCGTATGCAATGTAAGGCAAAAATACCAGTAGTTAAAAGCTGTTCTCTGAAAGGTGAAATAAAAAAGTTTTACAGTGATGTCTGTTCTGTAGAAAGAATTCAAGAAAGTTTTTTTTTCCTGTCACCTTTTAAACAAACTTCTTGGTGCCTCCTAAAATTATTTGAACTACTGTAATGAGTAGTATTGCTTAATACATCATACATTAAGGAACAAGACCTCATGTGAAAACACAGCTCCATTTAGATTATGCTTTCATGCATCAGAAAAATTATTTTAAAAGCTTCTTGAACCCCTTCTGAGAATTGTCTTGATTCCCACATCATTTGCTCAGAAGTGCAATCAAAATCTCTTAAGAACAAGACACAGTCTAATTGGCATACTTAAAAATTCTTAATTGTGACTAAGAGACAGCAACTTATTTTAAGCATATGGTTTCAAAGAAATACTTTTTTTCTTCTTCAATAACCATTGCAATTGTTAGTTATCTCTGAAAACTTGGTGAAAATTTTAGCAGTTCAACTGCAAACTTGAGTTTTTGAAAATTAAATTGTTCTGTTGCCTCAGAAGATATAAATTACTAATGTATGACTCAGCAGGAATAAAAATCTTGCTTCTTTGTGTATTATTGAGTGTTTCATAGCCAGGTTTCAGGAAAGAATTAAGGTTCTTGTTTTCCCTGAATAATAGTCTTTAGAACAGGACCAAAAACCTCAGTCTTCTGATTGTCGTATTATCTCCATATGCATTCAGAAACACACACTTATGGCTGTGATGGTAGTAATGCACAGAGTTGCTTGGTGTTATTTTATCTCTAAAGACTGATATTCTTATTGCCACGGCAAGCCTCCATCTCAGATACCTTCAGCTATATGAAGATCAGGCATCTTGTGTAGGAGAGCCAAGAACACCAGCCATCTCTCTTGCTTGCCAGGTGGGTGTCAGAGCACTTCCCAATGGTAGACCATAACCGCCTCCTACCGCTAAGTCTCCCCATGACCCAAAGGGAACTGAGAAAACTTGCTATCAGAACTGAAAGTTAAATGACATACACTTTAACTTATCAATTCGGCTTTGTGACTTAACCTAATCAATTTTCAAGTCCCCTAAAACACTCTCTGTACACCCCTGTATGTGAAGGTTCAGTCTGTTGTCAATAGGTAGGGTAGTGTGCTTTTATTGTCTTTCACAGACCCGTTAGGACTAGTTGAGAGACTTGCCCAAGGATCCACAGATGGATAGTTAAAAAAACCTCCCTAGAGTAAACCAGAAATCCTCTGACCTCAGTTTCACAGTTATGCTGGAGTTTGGTTTTGATGCAAGTAATTTTTGACTGCATGAAGGGAAGACTTATTTGTGTATAATACAGGTACAACCAAGACAAATATATGTGGCAAGTCCTAAGAGAAAATGGGCTTGGCTAACACATAAAATAAGCTCTTAAATATGTTTTCACAGATGTACAAGGGAAGGTGGAGATTTTGTGAATTATGAACCTCTAAACAGATAATGGCTTACTGGAATAGCTGAGAATTTTGAGATGTTTTTTGGAAGAAGACAAGAAGTGACAAATATCATAGAATGAAAGAGACATAGTGAGGCTTGTGAGATAAATTAAATCTATTACGTCAAATAAACATCATAAATCATAATGTTGAAAGGGACATTAAGAGTTTCCCACTCAGACAGATTCATTTTTCCTTTTATATGTTTTTCTAACTTTCCTAAAGACCTTGAATAATCATTTTGGTGCTCTGCACTTATTAGAAAGATTTTCCACCTATCCAGTCTAATTTTCCTGTGTACTATATATCTTTCTTAATAATACTTTTTTTTTCTCTCCCCTTTCTTAAAACTAATGACACCCCTTTTCTAACCACAGCCAATTTTTGTACTCTCTGTACCCTTCCAGTACAGAAAAATATTCAAGATCCTTCTTTGCCTTTTGTAAAAGTGGCATTTCACAAATTCACAGAGGCTTTCTAATGCTAATTCTAAGAAGGATTCCTCTTTCAATGAAAGCAATAGTTTGCTCAAAGACCTGCAGTCCCAAAGAATGGGGAGGGAGGAATTTACAGGAGGAATTGAGGTTTTCAATTTATGAGGAACAATTTTAAAGAAGAACATGAAATGGATTTAAGCATATTTTCACCATTCTAATAAGAAAAGTCATGAAGCTTATGAAACTTTGGACATATAATAAAAAATAATCCTTTAGGGTTATGACCTACTTTCTCAGTTTGCATATAACTTTAATAGGAGTCAAGCACAAACTGATATAAAGAAATAGATGTATCAGATTAGAGGCTTTTAAAAGTCCTATTCCTGGATCATGGACCACTCCCTGGCATTTTCAGTTATTGGATTGTGTTAAATATGGTAGTTCTTACTTGAGGACTACATGACGTTTTTTGCAGGCAATTATTTCTCTTCCTTGTCATTAACACAGAAGGTATTTGATGTACTAAACAACTTTTGTATGCTGTACAGTAAGAGTCCCATGTAGTTGTGCTAAGAAAGGTTTACTTATTCAGTTGCTCTGGTAAGCAGGTCCCGGGTTTCTGTGAATAGCTGAGGAAATAAGTAAAAGAAAGAGAGGTGTCTCACAAACACTTGCAAGAAGACGCCTTCAGAATGTATAGGATGAAATTTAGCATACAAGTACTGAGTCTTTGTGAACTTTGTGAACTCTGAGTCTTTGTGAAATTTGTCCCCAAAGAATTTTTCCTACCTTTTATAAGAATGGAAGAAAGAAAAGAATGGAAGATCACCAGAAACAGAATTAAGCATATCAGGTATAAAGAACATATTCTGGTATGACTTACTGGGCAGAAGTGAGGGGAGAAACTTTCAGGAACTGCTGGAAAATTTTCTTCCATAGCATAGAAAAGAATGCAGAGGACTAACGCCTTGAGTGAATTTTCTGTCTTAAAGCTACATTAAATCCTTCCACTTTATAGGCTATCAATGATAGATTCAGTATTTGTCTGTTAAAATAATAAACCACAAGACACAATGACAGGGAGAGCAGGATCCCAGGGGTAGGCAGCTGGGTTTTGGATTCTAGCTGAAAAGGGTCTGCTGTGCCTTTTAAAAATAATTTGCATTTTTCTTTGCTACACTGCTTACGTTGCCTTGGGCAGATTACATCTGAGGTATGGCCAATGCAATCAGATCCTTTACAGACTTCATCTGCTTCACAAGCAGGGAAGAGGAAAAAGATCAGAAGGAATGAACCTGTTTAGACTTAAGAAGCAGAGATCATATTTACCATTCTCATCTTCGATATTTACAAACCACAGCCACAAATTTTGTTTTCCAGTGTCTTACTGTAAAAATAATCTTTCAGTGTCTCCAGCTGAATAAAAAAGGTGATGCCAATGGTCTGTCATCCATCCTTTATCTTGTATAGCTTTTCCCATACCTGCTCCCAGAATGTAATAAGAAAGACCAGGAGCTTAAAGAGATTGACAGAGAATATGTTTTAATCACTGTAAGTTTATTTTGCAGATGTAGTCTGCTAAGTCATTCTATAACTTTGTGCATACAGACACTTTCACTTATTCCTCCTTTTCTGAAGGACAGGCAAAAAGGTCTTTCTAGTGAATGACGCTTCTTACTGAGTAGGCTGACATTTCAAATCCTGCTTTCTCTCAAAGTATCAGGTAGGCAGAAAGTCTCCCCACCTGGGATTGTTAAAAGCAACACTAACTGCAGCATAGTGGATTGTGCTCCCTCTCACAGGCAATGCAGGCCATTGACATGGGGGTCTGTGACAGCCCTGCTCCTTTGAAATGGAGCAACAGCAACCACATATTTTTGAGTTGTGGGCTTTTTCTTTTTTGAAATCTGGGCTCTGCCTGGAAAAAACCTCATGTTTTTCTTATAATTGTATACATGTTTCCTCTTGTATTTGTAATATTCTTTCTAGTTTTCTGGTTTCTCAAGTATTATTTATATGATCATTAAAACGAAAAAAAGATTTATTTCAGATCCTTATTATTAGTGTAAAAAACAAATAACTGGTCTGTGAGAAAATAGTAATTATGTTTTTCAAGTGGTTGAGCAGAGTAGGTAGCGTTTCAGTAATAAAGCAGTGAAATAATAAAACTTCAGTTTTTTTCTTTTCTTTACTGTGTGATTGTGCAAAAATTAAAAAATAATCCATTAAGCATCTACCGAATAGAAATCTTTGAAGAAAAGATGTTCCAGTGCTTTCTTTACTGTTCAACATGATCTGGAAATGCTTATATTGCATCCTAGAAACACAGCAAATCCAAGAGTGTGAAGAACAGGTGTGTGAAAAATGTTTGAAAATTTCTGTGACTTGTCTTGAAGAACCATGTATATTTTGCCCTGAATTTTTTTAACTTCTAGGACCTCCTATTACTCTGAGACATGAGCTCATGGGAGGTAAGGCCTCTGGTACCAAGATAAATGTTGTATATGACATGGGAGGGCATGGATCTCATTGCAGGAGATTGCCTTTTCTCTCTGGACCCCACTGCCTGTCCACTACCCCATCTATAGTTTTACATATGTGATATGTAGGTCTCTGGAAGGATTTTAATAGAAAGCTTATAAATAAATCAAAGTAAATAAACTTTGCTTTCATGAAAGACCAGGAAAAAATTTGTTAATTTGGAAGAATGTTTTCATCAAAACCCACTTCTTTTTTGCAATGGCAAGATACAGATATTTTGATTTTGGTTTTCAAGTTTTAAAGGAAATATAAAATATTTACTGTTTGGAAAATGTATTTTGTTTTCATTTTAGACAAGAGTAAAACTTCTGAGCACTTGCATGAACTTTGAAATAAGTAGAAGATTCTATCTTTGGAAGTTGTACAATCAAGAGCACCAAAACCCAGGTATTACTACAAAAGAGAATTCAGATGTGGGAGAGTGCTCAGGAGCTGACATACCCTGAAATTATTTCAGGTAGTTAAAACTCTGTGGTAATAACGCCAACGTCATGGGTTCACTTAAGATTTGGACTCAGTGGTCCTTGTGGGTCTCTCCAATCTCTTCTGTGATTCTGACTTAGGTTACTCCAGTGCTCCAGGTAGTATGTGACAGAAATCAGGCCTAGTGGTGGTAGCATTTCACCAGATTTAAGAGGCAGCAACATGTTTTCGAGTCTGGGGATATCATGGTATTCAATGGTTTATGTGGGAAATAAACCAAATAAGCTCCAGAGATGCAGCAACTTGAAAATATATTCAAATAAATTATGAATTTAAATGTATTTGAATAAGCCATTTTGTTGAATAGGCAGCAGAATTGCTGGCTTTCATGGTGAGGTATAAGAACAGGTGTCATAAACATTAATTATTAGAAGAAAAAAGTGTGAAAGTAAGAATTTCTAAAGCACTTGGCATTGACCCAGGTCAGCAGGCATTGAAGTTATCGGAAAATTCTTCCACTGTGTTCACTAGTTAGGCCTTTTAAATATCTCCTGTAGTTTTATCTATTTGAGGCAATATTTATGCAACATCAGTTCAACACACAGTACATTTTCAGTGAAAACCTTAATTTGAAGAAAGAGCAATTCAGATTTTCCCATTTTACTCTTTTGGTAAAGACTGGAAAATTACAATAATTTAAACAATTAGCAAGCTGAGCTTGTTCAAAATTAATAAAAACAATCCCCTTTTTTTTTTTTTTGGCTATGAAAATGTTCCTTTAGGCTTTTACTGCCTATTTTTTCACATAGTTTTATCAAGTCTTATCAAGTTAAGATGCTTAAAAGAAATACCAAAATACATTGATTAGTATTGTGTTATAGCATCCCATAGCTCTTACATGTCATAAAATTTCTAGTAGTTCATATGAAAAAGATAGCCTCTGACTAACATTTTTTAGGATAGACATAATTAAAGCAGAGCTCAGAGTTGAACCAAAAACTTTTTAAATTGGCTCCAGAGTCCTTGATTTAAAACAAAAACAAAACCAACAAAACCAAGAAAAAGTAATTTTTATAATTTATTAGAGCCAAGAGTTGTGAAAAATACCTGCAAGATTTGGGTTGCTCATTTATAGCTTTTTCTTTCCATACGTATTTCTACAGATTGTTAAAGTTTTGTAAGTGAACGTGAGAGGCCATGTATACCGAGTCAAGTAGACTATATAATGTAAGTAAAGGCGAATAAAAATGTAATGAGAAGTATGCGTCTTTTTCTCTGTACCAGAAATGAATATTTAGACTGGACATTAGGAAGCATTTCTTTACCAAGAGAGGTGGTCGAACACTGGGACAGGCTTCCTAGAGAGGTGATCACTGCCCCAGGCCTGTCAGTGTATTTAGACAATCCTCTTAACAACATGCTTTACCTTGCTGAGTCCTTGGTCACACTGGGGGACTAGATAATTGTTGTAGGTCCCTTGCTACTAAAATATTCTATTCTAGTCTAGTCTGGTCTAGTGTATTCTACCACAAGTGGCATGTCAATTTTTCGGATGCATTAATCAAACTTCTCAACTGGTCTCTTTGGGTGTTTGTGTATTGAAGGTATTACATCTAACATATAGGAAATTTTATTTTGATACGAAAAATTGTTTATCAGAGATTATCTAAGGACTTTACCACTTCAGCTTTCCTAATAAGTTAATTAGTACCTGACATTTTGAAATGTCCATTAAGGCAATTCCAACCAAGCCCTAAAAATAACACCGAAACTCTATGAAATAAATCAGAAAATACACAGAGAAAGTTAGCCAGGAGATCAAACAGTAAAAGAAAAATGTCTAAAGCTTTATGGGATGGCAAATTCACATAAAATATCCACACAAATGGGTTATTGTACTTACACAGCTGGACAGGTCCCTGTATTTTAATTTTAAGCATAAAGAAACAGCTTGCAAGAAATTTTCTAAGAAAGAAAGGAACAGAAAACTGAAAAACAGCCTGACTACACAATAACATTTCAATTTCTCTCAACACTGTTTGCAAAAAAAAATAAAAATAAAAAAATTATATATATATTTTTATATATATATATTACAGAGCTGGCAAGTTTTGGTGTTTGTGGTGTTTGTGGTGTTGATGGGATGACATTTTCATGTCCTGTTCCTGAGATGATCTGACCTCATTTGGTCTCAAGACCTGGTCTTTCACAGTGCTGTCTCCAGCATGGTGCTGTGACGCCACAGGTCCCTGGGAGGGAGGAACACTTGCTACTCCTGCTGCCAAAAGATGGTGCAGGTTCCGTGGTCCCCATGTCCCTGATCTCAGCGGGGGAAAGGAAGGTGTAAAGAAGTGAGGCTGACCCGCTGTGGGAAGTGTACAGAGGGTTAGTGATGCTGACTGAGCCAGCATGTTGCTGCTTGATAGTTAGATGCTGTCAGCGCATTTTCTCTTTTCTGGGATTCAGACTGCTGCACCTGATCATCAGTAATGAGGTCTAGGAATGAAATTGCTCCTTATCTCTGGTGATGTGAATTCTACTAACACAGCATTTAAAGACACTACTCATAAGGCACGGTAATTTTAGAGATGTCTCCTGCAGATACTCAGAATTGCAATGAAGCATTATTCTTTCCTAGTTTCCCACAGGAGCTCCAAAATTTTTTCATAAAATTATAAAAGAATTTCCCCTAGGAAGGCTGCCAGAGAGTAATTTATTTATTTATTTATTTATTTATTTAATGATCAAAATCTTTTCAATCACTCAAAAGCAGGGCGTGGACCTCCCTGATGTCAATTAAAAGAAAATGTTTATTCTCATTTACTAGATAGATTTACTTTTCCAGATAGCTGCTGCTGCTTCTTTCTTTGCCACACTAGGCCAAACCCACATTTCTTTGATTACTTCACACAGGCAGTGTGTCACTCAGGCCATTTCTTCAACAACTTTTCCAAAAATCAGCTATGTCAAGGTCTGTGAATTGTGACAGCCATAGGCTGTCTGGTTTGACACAAAGAGGAGTTTGCATGGGTCAGATCCAGATTACATTATGGAGCCTTGTACAAAGATAACTAAGTTTGCTATAAGGGAAAATTGCAATATCCTTATATGCTCTTTAAAACACAATTCTTATGGTCAGAATAAATAGACATAAAAACCTTTCAGCCCCTCTCCCTTGGCTCACTCCTTTATGAGGCTTTATATAATGCCCAAAAATTTTATAGTAAGCAACAGTAGGACATTTAAACAAATTACAGATCAAATAGCCAAAATTTGTAATTGTAAACATGACATAAAATATCTTTAATATAATGTCTTTATTAATCTCACTCTATGAATTTCTGTCAGTGAAATACTATCTAAACAGAAAAACTCCATTCTGTTTCTGGGTTTTTGCTATGTCTTCCTCTTTAGCCACAGAAAAGTCTTGAAATGGAACTGGATTATGTTCAACCAATGGTATTTGCTACCTGTGCTTGTTTTCTGGTTCTTATCTGATGCTAGGCTAGATCCATCAGTCCTGGTGTCTCAGGGGAATCAGGGAAATGGATGTGGCCAGACAGGCAGAGGAGAGAAGAAGGTGGGATCAGAGGAAAAGAAAGCCAAGGGGGAAAAGTCCAGCACTGCAGTTATTTTTACAGGGATGGGTCTGTAGCCATGCTCCAATGGAGATGACTCAGACAACAGAAGGAGCTCTGTCGAGCTTCCGAGGTAGAAACAGTGGCTTTGGTTCCACTTCTCAAATGAGCTCTAAGTGATTTGGGCTTGGTCCTATTTCTTTTTTTTAAAGAAATTATTTTAGGTTTTGTTCCCTCCCCATCACTGCACCATCCATGACAATTGCAACTGCAGAAAGCTGTGTTGGTTTTTGAACAGTTCTAATGGCACAACTCACATCTCACTAAAACACCCTGAAGATTTCCTGAAGATTTTGTCCCTATTCTAACCCCCTTCTCTTGCCATCCACATGAGCTGTTGAAAATTTTCCTCTTATTATGCAGTGTTTACCATAATAGCAATAGATTTTCCTGCTGTGTACTACAGTACTGGAAAACATTTAAATATTATCCACAAAGCTGAACATTTTTATAATCACCTCTTCTGTTCTCCCTAGTAACTCAAAATAATTCTTGAGTTGAGACAGCTAATATGCTCCTGTTAAAGTGTTTCCAAACGCACTTCAGTTTTGTGCACACTTAGGTTTCCTTCATGCTTTCCTCTTCTATCCCTGTCATCCAATGTTCCAATTCAATGGTTTTTCCATTTCTGTTTCCAGTGAGCTCATTTTAAAGTTCCAAATCACTCCTTACATTTATGTTCTCTATTAATTTCTTTTATTTCCATTTCTTTCTTTTTTAATGTCATTATTCATATCAGGATATGCCACTATCTTTCAATTTGTAAGTTACATCCTACTTTCTTCTTTTTTACCCTATGGATCTGAAAGATGTAAGAAGTATATTTTGATTTCTGTAACCAATCTTTATTTTTTCTCAAAACCGAGCAATTTTTTCTCCATTTTATGATAAAAAAACCAAGAATTACCAAGCATTAGGTTGCTCAGAAGAGCAAGTCTGTTGACTTATTATTCTATATTTTATATCTCCCATGGACGAAAAATGGGATATGCACAGCCCATCTTTTTCTAAATGTCAGTTTCTTAACTGAGCTTGAAATCAAAATTCATTTTTGAATGAATTCTTTTGCTATTTGTGCTGCATCTTGAATGAATATGGATCAGTAACTCTAATAAATTAGTATTCAGGTTTCATTTCCAGACCAATTGGAAAGGACAATTACCATTTTCCTAGGAGAACAGGGGAAAATGGCTACTATATTACAGTGGATTTGCAAACACTGCTTTTCCATGAGATATCCTGAAGGCACAACAAATATTTCAAACACTAAGGAGCCATGGCATTAACTGCTCTGAGACCCAATTTTAACAATTAAGATCTTACCTCAGAAAAAAATGTTAAGCAAATGCAGAAGATTGAGCAAAGCACAGAGAAGGGAGTGCCGGGAGAACATTTCAAAATGAGAGGACCTCAAGGGAGAAGGACAGATAGGAACATGATGGATTGCCCACCAGCGATAATAAATCATATGTACATGTTGCATCTGTGAGAGAAGACTAATGATTGTATTTGTTTCAAAACCCAAAGGCCAAAGGAAATCTTGCCTCAGACTCTATTTCTTATTTATTTCTATGCCTAAATTTAGAAATTAAGTGGGGTTTTTTTGTTTGTTTGTCTTTGGTTTTATTTTTTGTTTTTGTTTTTGGTTGGTTTTTTTTTAATCTAGGTACAGAAAAGAACCCCATGCTAAAAGTAATGAGATAATTTCCTACTTCCAGAAATGCTTGCAATCAAAAGATTAAACATTGTGGAAGAACTTAAGTGCTACAAATTGTGAAAAAAGATGCTGCATCATGTTGACAATGC
Source organism: Sclerurus mexicanus (assembly GCA_013396755.1). Classification (NCBI taxonomy): domain Eukaryota; kingdom Metazoa; phylum Chordata; class Aves; order Passeriformes; family Furnariidae; genus Sclerurus; species Sclerurus mexicanus. The sequence goes on along the minus strand of VWZF01004872.1, from coordinate 330,404 downwards.
AAGATCAGAGCTCTTTATTTGTTTATGTACAAGGGTTTCCCTTCTATGAGACAGTAAAGTTTAGAAATATGTAGCATGAGAGCTTCAGAAGTTACATGTTATGAATATATTATGCCCTGTGTTTACCTTGTTTGTTTGTGAATGGACCATGAAGCATACAAAGACAGTTGCTGTTCACAAAATAATGACTAAATCATTGAACATAAATCTTCTATCTGTGAACATTTCACTGCAGCTTGTCTGTTTGTAATATGTTGTTGGAGACTTGAAACACAAGTCTTTGTTCAGCTTCTTCAGCTGACATAAACATTTCTGTTGTAGTACAAGTAATAAAGAACCAAAGTTCTGCCTCAAAAGGCATTTTAAAATCAGTAGTTATTTAGTGTTCATAGCATTAAGTCTGCCAATTCCAATATGTTATTCTAATTATATATATAATTATATATAATCATATAATTTAAGAAGAAGAAGAAGAAGAAGAAGAAGAAGAAGAAGAAGAAGAAGAAGAAGAAGAAGAAGAAGAAGAAGAAGAAGAAGAAGAAGAAGAAGAAGAAGAAGAAGAAGAAGAAGAAGAAGAAGAAGAAGAAGAAGAAGAAGAAGAAGAAGAAGAAGAAGAAGAAGAAGAAGAAGAAGAAGAAGAAGAAGAAGAAGAAGAAGAAGAAGAAGAAGAAGAAGAAGAAGAAGAAGAAGAAGAAGAAGAAGAAGAAGAAGAAGAAGAAGAAGAAGAAGAAGAAGAAGAAGAAGAAGAAGAAGAAGAAGAAGAAGAAGAAGAAGAAGAAGAAGAAGAAGAAGAAGAAGAAGAAGAAGAAGAAGAAGAAGAAGAAGAAGAAGAAGAAGAAGAAGAAGAAGAAGAAGAAGAAGAAGAAGAAGAAGAAGAAGAAGAAGAAGAAGAAGAAGAAGAAGAAGAAGAAGAAGAAGAAGAAGAAGAAGAAGAAGAAGAAGAAGAAGAAGAAGAAGAAGAAGAAGAAGAAGAAGAAGAAGAAGAAGAAGAAGAAGAAGAAGAAGAAGAAGAAGAAGAAGAAGAAGAAGAAGAAGAAGAAGAAGAAGAAGAAGAAGAAGAAGAAGAAGAAGAAGAAGAAGAAAAATGAGATGTTTCTTGAGTTTTGCCAAAAAATTATATAATCCCAGCATAAAGTGGTGGTAGAAGTTAATTCTAGTCTTCAGGCCTCTGCTGCTGAGGGACAGTGTTATTTCTCAGCTAAAGTGCAAAAGCAAGGTAAGGTGGATTAATTTTTTCACAGGAACAGTGCTTTGAGCCCATTTTGTCCTTCTTCTGGCACTGTTCTCATTAGTAATCCTATAGGCTCACCATTACACATCTCTGTTAGAGAGGAGATCATGCCATAGCAATGTTTTCATGCTTGCTGTCTGTCCCTGCTTAACCCTTTAGTCCACAGGATGGCAACTGGAGGAGATCCATAGCCTACCCAACATTGCTCCTGAAGCTGGGAGTGATACTGAAAAGGGATGCACTTCCTGCTAGCAAAGGTTGGGGATTAAGTGGTGAAAGAGCTCAGTAGGGTTATACATCACTGAAGGTGTGCAGCTGACTATACACAACACACGGAGAATATGGATTTTGAGTCATAAAATCAGTCCTCAAAAATATGCTGTTCTACAGAAAATGTTTATGTAAGGTGTTTATATTTTGTACTGCTCATGTTCCTCTCTCTCTTATGTAACTCACTGGAATTTTCCCTGAGATAGAAATGCATTTTTTTTTCCTGATCTAATGTAGTGTGTTTTACTTTATAGCTGAGAATCACTTCATATTCACAGTTCTGAGAGAAGGTTGCTGTCTTACATAGGGCCAGTAGCTGCTGGTGGCAGTGGTTCACTGAGGTGCCAGCAAGAGTGCTGCAGAAACTGAGACCTTTGGTGTCCCAGGGTGGGGGATGCGGAAGTGGTACCACTGTGCTGTGTGTTTGGATGCAGTGAACAGATGGCTGGGGATACTCAGGACATATATATTGTCTTATGAAAATGCATCAACCACTTCCAAGGAGGGAGGGGTTCCAGTGGTTTGCTGAACTCTTTTTTGAGTGGCTGGTCTGCAAGGCCACAATACCCTACTGTGTGTTACATTACATTTTAGAGCATCAGGCAGATTGCAGTTTATACCTATTTAGGAAATAATGGCCAACCATATCTTAGTACGATTTTCTTAAGTTGTATATAGTTACATACACTTGTAGGGTCAAAGTGCAGCTGAGATGGAGAAGTAGTCCCACAGATAATTTCTCCTATTCAGGCATAAGTCCTGCCTAAGCAGAAGATTTAGTAAGCAAAGTGGTATTTTTTTTTCCTCTCAGTACTTATTCAGGTGCTAGTGAAAAAATGTGAGTAACTCCTCAACATTTTCTACTGGCTGAGCCATCAGACTGACACAGCCTTTGTACTATAGAATGCAATTTTATGCCAGAATATATATGCTGAAATATGATTCTAGAACAAAAGTGGATAAGCAAGCTCACCCAGCACAGACTTCTCATCTTCATTCTTTCTCTTCTTTTATGTTGGTTTTTTTTTTTTTTTTCCATATAGGAAGTCATCAGAGTTATATTTTTCCTGATTAACACATTTCTTCATCAACTATAATTGCAACCATTAAATTAGATTGCCTCCTGTTAATCTTCCACTGCTTCAATCCTATTATGCAGGGAAATAATGTAAACTGTCAGAGTGAGAGGATGCAAGTGCCAATCTTGAAACTAAAGAAAAATATTGTTTTAATAAAAAGCCTTTCCATCACAGTGAACCTTAAAGCAATATAGAGGTGGCATTTTCTCAAACCACAAAAATATGCATAAAGAATTGGAAATCTTTTCATTAACAGGAAGAAATAAACAAAATATCAAAGCTGATGGCATCCTCACATGCATCATATGTATAGCTCAACAAACAGCTTAGAATTAAAGAGAGCCTCAGGCAAGGAGTCGAAGAAGGAAATAGGAGCACTTGAAGTCTTAATTTATATCTCAATATAAAGTTTATAAGGCTAGATGAAAAAGTAGGTACTGGAAACATTAAGTCCCAATAGTCTAGCCAGTCTGATTAATATGTCTTTGAACAGAACTTACATTAAGACAGTCCAGGGAAGACACAGCTGGGTTTAAAATGCACAGCTGCCAGCTTAGCACATAATGGAGGTGGCATACTTCCTCTAGAGCTAACTTATGCTAAAATAACATATTAATCTTGCAGTGAGTGAACGTATTTGTTTTTGCAGTACTGAAACATTCTATACATCCTCCTCTGATTTTTTTGAAGAATTTATCAAAGATTGATTCGAGCTTTTCAGCATATTCAGAAGAATACTGCATTTTTATAAGTTGAATTAAATTATAAACTGTCCCCAGTTTTCTACCATATAGATAAGACCAATGACCCCTGGCATGAATAATTGATCTTTAGTGTCACTGTAGTCCACGGTCAATGAATTATTTTTTGATATCTGACATAGTAAGGGGAAAAAAAGCTCACTATCAGAAAAAGCGGAATTATGTTAGCTTTGATGTGAAGAGTAAAACATTCATATTTAGAAAAATCTACAGTTTATTATTTAATTTTTATGGTGACTTGGGAACTTTGTCATTGGTGGATCTGGTTGTTCATTCAGAAAACACATAACTGGAGTGTCAAAAGAAAAAAAAATAAACAACAGAATATTTCCATAAATGCCCAGCTCATTAATTTTCATTCCAAGATTTCTCCATTAGTTTTTCACAGGATAATTTTTTTTCTCCTGTAGGTTATCATGATGGTATTCTCAGAATTCATTCAGGCTTCCATTTATAACTATTACTGTTACAATAAGTACTTTTCCTGCAACAGCAAAGGTTCTCTTGGGGGTTTTTTTCAGGCTTATTCAGGCTATTTCAGCCTCTGCAGCCCTCCTTTCCTTGGTGCATCAACCTGGCAGTTCTCCAGCTCTTGCCTGCTGGACAATTATTTCCATTGCCAACGGGGTTGAAAGAAGCTTAAATGTACACTGTCTTTTTATGACCTTACTTTTCTGAATATCTAATTGCAGTAGTTGCCCTCAGCACATTCTGCTACTGAAAGAGGGGGGTAAAATAGTGATTAACTCAGTGCTCCTGAATCTAGGAGATGTGTACTCAGAGCTGGACATGTTTCAAAAGAGGAGACCCCTGAGCCTTGGGTAGGGACACCTGGAAGACCAGGTCTCCAGCTCTGCTGGTGTGAGCTAACCTTGACCAGTGAAGGATGGCAGGATTGGAGGGAGACTCATGTCTGTCATCTGCAGTGAGGTTTTGATCACAGACATATTTGGATGGTTGTGTACAAAACTTACGTGATGCAGAATACGACTGACAGCATTTGGAAAGGATAGTCACTCTGTTGCCAGTGGGTGCAGGAATGACTTTAACAGCTAAGGATGAAAAGTAACTTCTTCATGGAGACCTCTCCACTGCAAAATGTTTTATATGGTGGCATGCACTCAAAGGTAAGGGAACAGAAAACAGGGCAATGGGAAGGACAACAAAGAGGAATTTGTGGGTGACAAGAAAAAGAAGGAAGAAAAGAAACAGAGCAAGACGAATATGGAAATGCCCGTAGGGAAGAAAGGATGGAAGGAAATGGGAGAAGAAAGCTTCACAAAGATGCTGCAAGAAACTAAAGTGAAAACAAGCAAAGTGCTTCTGAGAACAAGAAAGTGTAAAAAAGTCAGCGGAAGTTGGACCAGTCACTGAAAAGAGACATAAGGAAATCAACCCCTTGTGCTCCTGCAGGGGTGAGTGGTGAGAGGAGCCAACACATTTGCCATGATCAGCACCCAGCAACCCCATAGATCAGACACAACAGCAGAATCTTTATGTTCTTCCAGGCACATACGTGGACCTTAACCCTTCCAACCCCAAGGTGACATAACCAATAGCAAAGCTACTGCCTGAAGTACACGAGCAAGTCAGTTCCTGCTGAGCTCCTTCCCTGTCTGTAAATGTGATCTGTCACAGTGGGGAATAGCCAGCTGACACCGGTGGGGTGAGACACCACTGACGTCTGAGGAGATCACCCACTACCCCTGGTGCTGCCCTCAGACAACCTGCCTTTCTCACTCAATTTTTCATTACACTGTCACTCTGGCAGTGGCAATATCTGTGTAGCACATAGATTTTTGACTATAACAAAAGGCTTGTCAGAAGCAGATAAGGCATTTTTGTAGAAGTAATGCTCATTCTGTATCCTTGTCTCTCAGTATGTCACATCTCTATATGAGATATATTTCTCAGCTATCTACTTTGGAATCTAAGCAAAAAAAGGTGTATTCTTAGTATTATGAAATATTTTCTAAACCAGTTTATGTACGTGTTGAAATGTGGACTACGGAGCCTAATTAAATTACAATTATCTCATAATTTTCATGGTAGAAGTTATTATATATTTGCAGTTTAATTACAAAACAGTTTAATGATAAATGAAAAGTTATTAGTGCATGATAGAGTGAAACATTATAGGAAATCACTACTTTGTCCAATTTTTTGCTTACATGATACTATCTACAGCATTTTACTAAGAGAAATTATTTTTTCAGATTTGGAAGAGTTTTTGAGTGCTTTCTTTCCCTCATCCCCAAACCTGTACATTTAGTTATCTGTCTACAAACCATGAAAATTCTTCTGGTGGACAGACAGAGCTTCATCACGTCCTGAGGTGCTTTTTGAGATAAGATGGAAATGGAAAGCAGTAGAGCATCTACATATTGGGTGATAAGGTGATAAAGCACAGTGATACAGTGATTTATGGTATATCTAAGATATAAATGAAGTAATTTTTCTTTGTTTCTTTAAAAGAAGTGGAGCTCTTCACTTGAGGCTAAGCTTTGGACTGTTAATTGGGAATTGACAGAATTAGATGCCTGTGCAGTGAGACTGCCATAAGATTACACAGTTGAAGCAGAACAAAACTTTTCCAAACAAGGGATGACTGCATAGAATTTACCTATTATCCTTTGCATTAGATTTCAAGTGTTTGAATAACAGTGATCTTCATGGTCACAATATGCAGGAGAAAATGGTGATCTACTGGAGGAACATTTCAAGTAAAGTTTAGATGGCAACTCTGTTATTTATGCACTTCTTACATCTTTAGTAAGTATCTCAGACTGTTTAAGCTCAGACTGTTTTGGAGGGAGGGCTAAGACCTGGATCCCAATGGCCTTCCTTCTTGTTGGGAAAAGGAGAGCTGGTCCTCAAGTTATTCACATCTACACGGTAAAGTGTAAAATGGGGACATCCCTTTGAGCCATTGTTTTGCAATGGTAAATCAATGTGAACATGTGGGAAAGACCCATTTTGTCAATGGGAGACAAAGAGACAAGAGGAGAGAGGTCCTGGCTGAGGCCAGGATTCAGCCTATTTGGTACTGGTGGATTTTGAAAAGCAGAGTGCAAAGCATCACCAATGCCTGTCAGTGGACCATGCCAAACCTCTGCTAGGAATGAGTCCTGCACACCTCAGCAGCATGTCCTGCTCCCTACTTGCTAAAGGAGTGCCAAAAGGCTTCAAAATAATGACAGTGATGGTGAATGAACTGCAGCATGTTTTTCTTTCCCTTTTTCACTCACAAGGGGAGGATTAATAATGTTTTTGCTTCCACTGGCAACATTAGGCTTTGCACTGATCTTTGGCATATGCAGAAAGGGCTTGCATAGTGCTTCACCCCTCTCTCTTGAATTGCAGCAACTTCTATGTTACTATTTGACATGAAAATAGAGGCATCTAAACCACACACTGCAATATATTTTTCATGGTGTAAATGCATGACCTTAAAAAAAAGCCCAAACAAGCAGAATCCTTTCTATTCTTCTTAAAGTTTTAGCCATGAAAAGGGAAAGATTGAAAAGAAGCACTGACAAATCACTTATTTCATAACTGGAAAAGAAATTTTTAAGTGCTCAGAAAATTTGTAGAGAGAACTATTTTAAAATTAACAACGGAGTGATGACATCTTGGAATGAATGCCTAGAGAACTAGAAAGCATAGGGTAAATCAGTTTCAGATGGATGATAGACATTTTTAAAAATAAAAAAAAAAGTTTAAGTGAGCTAGAAATCTAAATCTTCCTTTTAGACATTATTAAGAGCACTTAGATTGGGGTTTTTTGTGAAGTGTGACTTGAGCTCCTGAGTCACAGACATTCTTTGAAAACCGTTTAATTATAAGACAGTTTTCTTTTTAAAGTAGATATGTGAGAAATTTTAGATGGGGTGATTTGTAAAGAGCTTTGCAGAGTATTGTTGAGATGAGACTTCCAGAAAATAGAGTTCTTGGAAACCTCAATACTTGGCTAAAGGATCTCAGGCTGCTTACTAACACTTCTGTTGCTCATTTCCCCGAATGAGCAGCAGCAGAAGTAACAGAAGCAGATGAAAATATGAGGATCATTAATAAAAGTAAATTATGTTAAGGTTTCATGAGTGAGCTATAAGGAAGGAAATCAATTTGCCCAGAAATTCAAGCTAAATGTATATGTGTACAGCAATTTATCCTATAATGTTCTCAAAGAAAAGGATATTCATAGAATGGATTTGTATCACTGTTGCAAAAACCTGTGTGGGCACCTTGCAACAACCACAAACATTTTCAGTCAGGCTCTTCCTGTAGGAATTGCTGTGTGCCCCCCTGGTTTCTCTTCTGTTCTTGTGCTCCATGTGCTCTGATCTCTGCTGGTTTTAGTTTATTTAGTTTTATTTAGTTAATTTAGTTACTAAAGAAAGAGTTATTCTCTGGGTTCGAGAGATATTGATGTATTTTCACAAGGTACAGTCTAAGAATATTTGTTCACAAATTGCAGACTCTGATACCACTCAGTTTGTCAATACTTTATGTACTAAATCTATAGATTTTATGGCAACCTTGTGATACAAATCTGAGATAAGGATTGCTCTGATCCAAACATTGCAGGCACATGGTCTGAACAATGTTAGAATTATTTATCAGTAGTGTGCAAATCTTGATGTCCTTCACAAAATCCAAATAAAATGAACCTTTCTTTATGAATTTATATTCTCTATGTACAGCAGAACTTTTGCATTGCATGTATTTAGAGTTAACACACCATGGCACCTCTGTTGAAACATGAATCTTTGGCATTAATTTGAGAATATTTATATAAGGATTGGAACAACACTGCACTAGGACCAATCACATTCTCAATGTTTTGAGGTTGGCAATTCCAATAAATTATGTCTTGTATGCTTAATTCAACACTCCAGTTGGGTTTTTCCCAAGACTTTCTTGAGCAACTATATGCTGTCTGTGAGTACCAGGGTCCTGATAAAGTATCAAGACATGGAAAGGTATCACATTGAAATATATTTAAGGAGAATATATTTAAGATCAGAATCTTTACAACCAATTTTTAAGCTTGGGTCTCTGACCAATATTGACAATTTTTTACTCAGTATTTTGATAGGATTTCAATGAACATGTTATTTTCAGAAATCTGTGTTATGGCTGGGAAAATTATAACACTATTTTATATAAGCAAATATGAATAATCTGGTCACACAAAACACAGAATATCACCAAATAAACTTCATTGATTTTAAGACAGACATTTTCAATAAAACCAGCCATCCACAGACATATTTAATCACCTTAGTACACAGGATTTGATTTTCTATGGCAACTGAACATCTGCCAACTCCAGTAACTTCTCAGATACTTTGAATTTTTTGTTCCAAAATGGACATCCACAGCACCCTTTGAGTCAATATTTGATGTTCCATCTGGTCCAGATGTGTGCTCCTGCTGCACTTGTACCACTTTGATTTTTTAGAGGAAAATTTGTACTAATGTTGTTTACTTTTGAGTACTTAAGCTCCATCAGCCTCACTGAGCTTAAGATACATTTAGGCTAGGGCCCATGTGCCCACCTGGACATGAATGCTTTCTCAGTCAGAATGTATGTTAATAAAGGTATAATTTTACTGCTTTTTTACAAAGATCCATCTGATTTTTTTCCTCTCTGAGCCTTTGAAATGCAAAATACCCTGCCAACATGAAATGAGTAGCCTTAGTAGATCATGTAATTTGAATTAGATGATTCTTTCATTCAAAACCTGGCTGTTACTACCTGCTCCTGAAGTAGTTTTCAAAAAAGCAGAGTAGCTCCAAATTAATGTGACCTGCAGTTCTGCTCCCTGTTATTCTCCTCCAGGGACACTTCCATGGGGTGGTTATTCCTAGGGCTGGGAGTGGTGATGTCTGAGAGCCTCAGGGAGGCTCCTGGAGCAACCTCTGCACCTGTGAACAAAGCTGAATTAGCATCAGTGCTTCCTTACCACATCTAAACTGTACATGCTGTCTCTTTGCTTAGATGCATGTGTAAATGTTCTTACATGCCATCAGAGAGGGATAATCAGTCCTGACAATTTTCGATTGATGAATTGACTTTGATTTGATGAGCTAATTTGAATTTTGATGACAAATACTTCAATAACATGAAATAACAATGGAAAAAGAGCAGAAAAAACTTATGAGCAGTAAAACCTTAGCAAATACAGATGTGATATAGAAACAAAAGCTGTTGCATGGTTTTCCTAACTGGCCAGGCTTATTACAGGCTTTAATAATTTTATTTTACTAAAATGTCTATTTATATGCAGTTGATTAAATGAGAGCGAAAACTACATTTGTCTAATTTACAAGTCAAGGATTTGATTTCAGAAAGCCAAAACATGCAAAAAAGTTAGAAATTTTGTTGTCTAACTTTCATTTATAGCGTGATGACCAACAATTTCATCTGGTGGCCCTGGACATGAAAACCTTCTTGAACTGTTAGAGGAATTCAGATGCACCACAAAGTGAGCTACTCTTGATACATGCTTCAAAATCACTATATTTACCTCTAAGTTTTATGACACTTTTGTTTTTTATATTAAAAATTGTTAGATAGGTATGGTGTCCTATCCCTAAGAGGAAGGGAGTACCCAAGATTCATAGGTGTCCGTGGTCAAAAAAGAATGACAAAAGTCAGAAGGTCCTCAAAAACTTACAAGGTTTTATTAGTGAATTACACACTGGGCACGGGAATTTGTATGTTAGTTCATTTTCTTGTATAAATACATGGTGGTGGATTTTGAATATGGAAGTAGAGTGAAAGAAGAAAGGGAGAGATTAAAGAGAGGGAGAGAGAAAGAAAGGAATAAGGACAAGAAAGATCACCATTTCTAGCTCCAGTGTTGATCCAGCTTTTGGCTTTCAGGGTCCTTGGGCCACTGCCCAGGCCTCATTGGGGTACCTTTTTATAGATAAATTTCCCCACCCTGGAGCCAAGTTCCTCGCTTTCTATGTGAATTAATTTTCATGCACAGTTTGTTCTTCTAGACCTCTCCAGAAATGGGTCAGAGGGCTTCAAGGGGCTTTGGTGATCTTGATCCCACCCTACTGAGTCAGCCTTTGGTCAACAGTCCATGCCCACTTCTTGGCCTCCTTCATGCACCTGTGCTCTATTGTGTTGTGCTTATTTCCAGGAGCCCGAACAAGGACATTTCTCCCAGAAAATGTTGCCCTACCTCTCTATGGCCCCCTTTTCCAGTAACATCCTGCTCTTTCTTACAATGTGCTTTCACCAGCAATTCTTGGTTGACTCTCTAACTATCTGGACACCAGTGTTTGAGACTTACGCTTTAGCCCCTCATCTTCTGGGCTTCTTCAATAGGAAACGGAAGTTCTAAATACAATTTTGCTATTTATTAACACTGAATCCCTGGTCTATTTACAGACACGTTGCTTTTTTGCAACATGAATTGCATTTAAAAAGGGTATATAATTATACTTCTATGATAACAAGAATTCATACTGAATCCAAATCAGGAATGACTGACATGAAATAAACATTTTGATTACAAGTCAGCATTCTTCTAAAATTGCATATTCTTATCAGATTCAGTGGTCAGGTTTCATTTGTACAAAACAGAGAAGAGCCAATTTTGCTTCCATTAAATTTTGCTGCAAATTTTTAATGTATGTTTCCATGTCAGAACCTAAAAAAGTGCTCTACCAGAAGTGCTCATTACTTTGATATTACATGGACAAATTCTGCCCTTGGATATGCGTTTTTACATTCATATGTAAGATGGGAATTTGATCCACAATTTACTATTAACCAAAGTGAAGATAAAAAGTAAAACTTGACATAAAGAGACATGAAGTAATTTTATTTTGAACCCAATCAAGCATATTTAGCCCGAAATGTAATGCTGCTNAAAAAAGCAGAGTAGCTCCAAATTAATGTGACCTGCAGTTCTGCTCCCTGTTATTCTCCTCCAGGGACACTTCCATGGGGTGGTTATTCCTAGGGCTGGGAGTGGTGATGTCTGAGAGCCTCAGGGAGGCTCCTGGAGCAACCTCTGCACCTGTGAACAAAGCTGAATTAGCATCAGTGCTTCCTTACCACATCTAAACTGTACATGCTGTCTCTTTGCTTAGATGCATGTGTAAATGTTCTTACATGCCATCAGAGAGGGATAATCAGTCCTGACAATTTTCGATTGATGAATTGACTTTGATTTGATGAGCTAATTTGAATTTTGATGACAAATACTTCAATAACATGAAATAACAATGGAAAAAGAGCAGAAAAAACTTATGAGCAGTAAAACCTTAGCAAATACAGATGTGATATAGAAACAAAAGCTGTTGCATGGTTTTCCTAACTGGCCAGGCTTATTACAGGCTTTAATAATTTTATTTTACTAAAATGTCTATTTATATGCAGTTGATTAAATGAGAGCGAAAACTACATTTGTCTAATTTACAAGTCAAGGATTTGATTTCAGAAAGCCAAAACATGCAAAAAAGTTAGAAATTTTGTTGTCTAACTTTCATTTATAGCGTGATGACCAACAATTTCATCTGGTGGCCCTGGACATGAAAACCTTCTTGAACTGTTAGAGGAATTCAGATGCACCACAAAGTGAGCTACTCTTGATACATGCTTCAAAATCACTATATTTACCTCTAAGTTTTATGACACTTTTGTTTTTTATATTAAAAATTGTTAGATAGGTATGGTGTCCTATCCCTAAGAGGAAGGGAGTACCCAAGATTCATAGGTGTCCGTGGTCAAAAAAGAATGACAAAAGTCAGAAGGTCCTCAAAAACTTACAAGGTTTTATTAGTGAATTACACACTGGGCACGGGAATTTGTATGTTAGTTCATTTTCTTGTATAAATACATGGTGGTGGATTTTGAATATGGAAGTAGAGTGAAAGAAGAAAGGGAGAGATTAAAGAGAGGGAGAGAGAAAGAAAGGAATAAGGACAAGAAAGATCACCATTTCTAGCTCCAGTGTTGATCCAGCTTTTGGCTTTCAGGGTCCTTGGGCCACTGCCCAGGCCTCATTGGGGTACCTTTTTATAGATAAATTTCCCCACCCTGGAGCCAAGTTCCTCGCTTTCTATGTGAATTAATTTTCATGCACAGTTTGTTCTTCTAGACCTCTCCAGAAATGGGTCAGAGGGCTTCAAGGGGCTTTGGTGATCTTGATCCCACCCTACTGAGTCAGCCTTTGGTCAACAGTCCATGCCCACTTCTTGGCCTCCTTCATGCACCTGTGCTCTATTGTGTTGTGCTTATTTCCAGGAGCCCGAACAAGGACATTTCTCCCAGAAAATGTTGCCCTACCTCTCTATGGCCCCCTTTTCCAGTAACATCCTGCTCTTTCTTACAATGTGCTTTCACCAGCAATTCTTGGTTGACTCTCTAACTATCTGGACACCAGTGTTTGAGACTTACGCTTTAGCCCCTCATCTTCTGGGCTTCTTCAATAGGAAACGGAAGTTCTAAATACAATTTTGCTATTTATTAACACTGAATCCCTGGTCTATTTACAGACACGTTGCTTTTTTGCAACATGAATTGCATTTAAAAAGGGTATATAATTATACTTCTATGATAACAAGAATTCATACTGAATCCAAATCAGGAATGACTGACATGAAATAAACATTTTGATTACAAGTCAGCATTCTTCTAAAATTGCATATTCTTATCAGATTCAGTGGTCAGGTTTCATTTGTACAAAACAGAGAAGAGCCAATTTTGCTTCCATTAAATTTTGCTGCAAATTTTTAATGTATGTTTCCATGTCAGAACCTAAAAAAGTGCTCTACCAGAAGTGCTCATTACTTTGATATTACATGGACAAATTCTGCCCTTGGATATGCGTTTTTACATTCATATGTAAGATGGGAATTTGATCCACAATTTACTATTAACCAAAGTGAAGATAAAAAGTAAAACTTGACATAAAGAGACATGAAGTAATTTTATTTTGAACCCAATCAAGCATATTTAGCCCGAAATGTAATGCTGCTTTTTCAAGACCAGAAAGCTTAGATTGTAGAGTCATTTCTGTTCTGCTTTTATGACATATCAGTACTTCAGCCTGCTGGAAATCCAAGTGTAACTATCTTCTCTGTTGGGACAGTTTAAAGCTGCTTCAAGGATATCAAGTCTTTATAGCTAGATTTGAATATAGCCCATGGTGTCTTGTTCCCAATTACTAACAGTTTTTCACATGTATGGTCACAGTATCTGCAAATTAATAGCTCATTCATGACTATGTTAAGGGTCAGGCCGCAAAGCTGCTGGGTCAATGAACTCTTCCTACATGATTTTACATTTTTTATCGTTTATGTTTTTTTTTTTACTATATATGTTCATGTTACAGTACTTATAAAAGGCAGGAAACATTTCACAGGAGAGGGTTGCATGCCTTGTATTGTTTGAGGAATGATTCTTCAGGAAAGAGTATATTGTCATGAGTTAAAAGACTGATGTGTAAATATTAAGAAGAGGCTGAATTGAGATTTTCAGCCTTACTGGAGAACAGGGTCAGGTAACAGAAGCCCTGACATGCATCTGCACATGGACATGCCCACAATCCAAAGCAGTATCAGTTTTGTTATGACCTCTGCAAGCACTCAGGTGTATAGAAGTGCTCAAACCAGGAAATGAATTTCAGGTCCATACATCACATTTTTAATATATTATTAATATTTTTAATGCTTTTATTTTGTATTTTTTTCACCCATATTTATTCAACATATGGGATGCTATTTGTTCTGGGAAAAAGACTTACCTGATAAACGAGAAATTTTCTGCAGAAATTGGAATATATATAATGAATGTGGCAGGGGATTAAGGGGTAGATATAGAATGTTCATTTCTGCCATGGACCTTCTTGTACACCAGACAAGACTGTGTTGGTATCTTGGGACTGCCTGCACAGATAAAGAATAGGTTAATGACAATGAGTAATAGTCATTGAGTTTGGGTTTGGTTTGGTTTTTATGTATGTCAGTGTAGTGGTATAGTGATGACTTATACAAGGGGGAAAATATGCACTGTTACATCCTTTTGGAATATATTGTAAGAAATACAGTGACTTTTGTGGGTGACATAAATCAGCAGGTGAATGGGTCTGACACATTTAGTGAGAGCAATCCAATGATGTCCTGTTTTCTCAGAATTAAAAGAATTTTTCTGGTTATTAAGAAAAGTGTCCCTATGCTAGTTATTAACAGTGACTGCCAACGATTTAGAAAAGTCTAAAAGTGATATAACACCTCACTATGTTCACAATCATTATCAGAACCAGCATAAGATGCTCCTCCTGTTGGAGACCAACATTTCAACTAGTATATGCAAAATGCAGCTATAATCTATAATATACAGTATAGGGGAACAATCACCGCTCTGGTTCTTCCAGCCTCACTATTTCTGATACAAGCCAGGATACCACTGGCCTTCTTGGCCACACTGATGGCTCATATTCACTATGATTCTATAGTTCCTTGCAAGACTATAACGTCAGCTATTTTTGTTTTGAGAAGCACACTCAGAAAAGCTGGGGTTGGTAGGGATCTGAGGCAGTCATCTCATCATATCTCATCTCATCTCATCTCATCTCATCTCATCTCATCTCATCTCATCTCATCTCATCTCATCTCATCTCATCTCATCTCATCTCATCTCATCTCATCTCATCTCATCTCATCTCAACCTGCACTCACAAAAGAGTTATTTTCAGCCTCAGGTCATCTTGATGAGGGATTAATTGAGATTTTAATATCTCCAAAGATGGAATCTCCACAGCATCTCTGTGTTTTATGTTGCAATCAGTTCATCTAAGAGCTAGACTAGGTTGGGGTTTTTTTCAATCTGAATAAAGATGTTGCTATGTCTCCCTTAAGTGCCATCTCACATTTTCTATGAGATCTTCTGGATAATTCCCATTTGCTACATTATTAACCAGATTGAATTTTGCTTACTTTCTTTTTCATAGGACTCTGTGATTTTTTTCAATTTTGCCTCTGAAGAACAGACAAAGCAAGTTCATGCCAACTAGATAAGCCACCTAAGGGAGTCTAAACAGAGAGCTGCAGTGAGCCCATCTTACATAGTTAGTGGAAAAGAATAGCAACTCTAGAAAGTATCTTTGCCCACCCAAGCTCTGATAGGTTTGAAACAAACAGTTGTCTCAAAATAGAAAAAGATTAAATGTGTTATTAAAATAAATCAAAACAAAATGTTCCAGCTTGAGGAACAACTGCTTTTCTACTGACAAAAAGCATTCATTGTATTTGTCTGAATTAACATATACCATGAACTGTATTTTTCAACAAACGAGAGGTTTGAGGTTTCTGCCCTACCTGAATTAATTTTATATAATTAGAGATGACTTTTACTAGTCTGAGGAAGTGAATTACTTGTCTGGATTTCACATTGTGAAGAAGTTTAAAATAAATTTTAGCTCAAATTTAAGAAAAACAGGTTATTATTTAAGCAGATTATATTTAAGCAGGCAAACAGCAGGCAAGCTAAACAGAGGGTGCTCCATTCCCACTCACTGTGCTGCAGCCTTCCATGAGAAACTGACCTTCAGGCAAAAGGGCATTTTGGCCTCCAAGATACTGGTGTGAGTGAAATAGGGAAGGAGGTGATGGGGGTCAGCCCTGAGTCTCAAAAAGATTGAAATATTTTTCTTTCTTCTCAGTGACCCATTCTATTCCATCTCAGCTGCATGGGAAGCATAAAACATTATACTACAAAGGGAATTTATATGCAAATGAGTTTCACACTGCATTGAGAAGCAGATTTAAAACCCTGAAGTGCCTGGAAGCCAGACCTTCGGATCAGGTCCCCAGTGGCTTTTAGTAAGTGAAATTCCTTAGTACTGGGCTAATGTTGCTAATGCTGTGATTCTCCACACCCAAGCAGGAACGGATTATTTTTTTCCATAGATCTCTAGTATCCACATCAGAAATGGCAGCCCAAGAAGAGTCAACACCATTCAGTTGTGTTTATTTACTTTATATACAAATAGCCACATTGTTCCAGTACCTCTGTTTAGTCCTTAATGATAAAAAAAAGTTTCCATAAATGAATAATGATAAAAAAAGTTTCCATAAATGAATATTCACTTGAAAATATTTTTCTTGATTGAATCTAAGTCAACTGCATGTAAGACTGAATACTTGAAATGTGACAATACTTCTAGATATTTTGAAAGAGAAGTCTATGTTTTAGGAATTTTATTGAAAGAAAAACAAGTGTTCTAAAACCTGACAAGTCCCCTCCCCTAACAGATCAAATGACTGAAAAAGTGCAGGCATGTCTCTCAGCCCATATGAAATATCCATTGTCTAAATTATTTGAATAAAGAGTCTTTGACTTTTTGCATGTCTGCATACATGTAGGTTTTTGACCTTTAGAGTGCTCAGGTTCATGTGGTGATGCAGCTTCAATTGGCATAAGTTATGTAGAAAGGCTTGTAAACATCAAGATTAAAAGCGTATTACAACTATTTGTCTGATTCTGCTCACTGTGAACACGTTGCAGGGGTTATAAAGATGAGAAGGTTTTTACATTACTCTGTTTCAGTGAAAAAAACAAATATAGCATTAGGAGTTATTTAGGTGAGGAAAAAAACCAGAAAACATTAGTAGTTCACTCTATAATACTTTCACACACCATGTCTTGAAAATTGTCTATAATTCTAGTGCAAGGCTCTCAAAAGATTGTAGTAGAACTGAAAAGAACATTGAGAAGGATGATGAGGATGATCACAGATACCAGACAGACTCTGCATGCAGAATGACTAACTAGACTTTTCTGACTGAAGAGAAATGAAGAGAGGTGGTATGGCAGATGACCGTGAAATCACATGTAGGGTGAAGAAGGTAAACGCAACATGAAGCTGTATGGTGTGCCTGAGGTGCCTTAGTGTTTCAGGATCTGTAATGTCACAGGTCGGTTATTCAACCCTACAACCTTTCACTCAAGCTGCCTGGAGCCACACCAGCAGTTTTCCTTGCATTCATACTGGTGCCATTGGTCTCATGCCCCTGCACCTGCATACTCCAACGATGTTGTTGTGAGAAGCAAAAGCTACTGGCATGAGAAACAACCCTGCTTAGCTTTCTTCAGTCTTGTTTTGCTGATTTCAGCTTATGCTAGGGAATGCCAAGCACAGTGCACAACAAAGTAAGTTACAGTCAATTAAATACTTGATAAACACTACACAGAAATACATGTGCATGGAGATTTAAAAGCTGATCAATAGGTATTTCTGATGTCTCAGTAGTGCGCTTCAATCAGTGCTAATAGCATGACAAAAAGGAACACCAATAGGGAGTTTAAGCCGATCCCCATGGAAAGTACATAGTACTGGGTAAGAGAATAATGAGACTAGGGGGAAAACAATCAGGAGTACTGGAGGCAAAGCAAAGGGAGACTCAGGAATGTGAAAGTTAGTCAAAGTTATAAGGTGAGGAGGCAGATAGTGGGCAGCTGAAGAGTTAGGGGAGTTAGGAAAGCCTTCAAAGAAAGATGGAATATAGTAGATACAGATGGGCACATCCCAAATAACTGGGAGTGCACACACTGTATTTTTGTTGTTACAGTCATCTTAATGTCTTGTTAAATCCAGATCTGAAAGAGAGAAGATGCTGCAGAGTTGTGGCTGTGAGATGTCTCCTGTGTCTAACATGTCCATCCATGGTTGCAGAGACGACATCCTGTACTTTCATCCTTAGTGATAATTGCATATGAAAAGGACCATGGCAAATATTTTAATTCCAGATTCTTGAATATCTTCAGGTTGAATGTAAATTTTGTGACGGTTCAACATAATAGCACAGGAACAGAGACCTGTTGTGTTCTCATGGGAACCAGACTGCACTAGTGACAAGTGTCCAGTCTGTCAAAACCAGTCAGATGAGCAATACTGGGACAGAGCTAGCAGGGAATGTTCTCTCAAAATATTTTCCTTTTCTGGTCATGCTAAATCTCAGCATGCAACTAACACTTCATTGTGTAAGGAAGCAGAAGTAAGCTAAAAACTGTTCCCCTGATAATCTCAAAAGTCTGCAAAGGAATTTAAAAGTTAACAATTTCATTAAAAAATTAAATCAGCTGTTACTGTTATCTATAATAAGAGACTGCATTTCCTCCCGGGTTTCTTAAACATCAGTGTTTAAGTACTAGAGAGCCAGTACCTCAGACACCCTGAGCATTACAAGGCATATCAGAAAGGACCCCAGTAATACGCCCATATTGAAACAGCATTAGCAGGCATTATATGTTCAGCAGTTTCA
Source organism: Sclerurus mexicanus (assembly GCA_013396755.1). Taxonomy (NCBI): domain Eukaryota; kingdom Metazoa; phylum Chordata; class Aves; order Passeriformes; family Furnariidae; genus Sclerurus; species Sclerurus mexicanus. Next base: position 311,769 of record VWZF01004872.1, on the reverse strand, counting down.
CTAGAAAGATAGAGGGCAGGATTTTCAGATGGATGTGAGAGGCTTAAGAGTGAAAACTCAATTATTTTTACTGAGTTTCTCACATTCCCTCTGTGCTTGACTGGATCATTACCAGGCAGAATGATCTGTATTGTATAAGTCAGATTTTATTAATACACAGCAGGAGCCATACATCCCAATGAGGCTGGGGCATACAATGCATAGCACTCTAATGCATGCCTTCCTTACATTTGGCCAGTCTGTGGCAGGGGCAGTGGCTGACAGCAATACCATCTAATATGCTGGCAGCCAATGTGAGAGATAGGTAGGGGAAAATGCTGGAGATCTTACCCTGGCTGTCACTGTATGTGAAACTAGGGATCAAATTGTGAGATACACAAGGCAGTCAACTGAAAGTGGCTCCCAAGAATCCTGAACTCTAATTGTTATGAGGAAATGTTGGAAAGTGATTTGGAAAACTGTGAAAGTAAATGGGATGCCTAGGGCCGTTCAGATAGCATGAATGGTGGAGTGTGGATAAAGAGATGTCCCCTCTGAATCTCAGAGGATCTCTCACGTTGTCTGCTTCATTGCTTATTGATGTTTCCAGACTGAATTGCAGCAGTCTGGGCAGTCTCTATGGGGACAGTGTTTGGGTTTTTTTAGATATTGGTGGCTTTGGCTATTTTCCTATACCAGGCAATATGTTCCATTCTGAAGGTCTTAAATAAAACAAATGAGAACAAGCCCTTTGATGTGTTAAAATTTTCTGAAAGCTATTTCATTGTAAAGCTTTCTCCTTTTTATTTGTTAAGACATATACAAATGTTTATGCATATACATGAATTTAAGGATATGCTTTAAAGAGTTTTTTTCCCCAAGAACTTGTGAAATGCAGATATAGTGATGGGGAGAGCAGGACTACGAATATGCAGAGACCAAAATAAGAGAAAATGGAATGAGAGGACATGCTTCTTGCCTTGGAGGCAACAGAAAAAAGGTTTATATGGTACTAATAGAAATGGGTTTATTTTGTGTTCAGGACACAAGCACTGTTGAAAAAGAAAATGGAATAGAAGCCAAGAAGCCAAATGTAACAAGGAACTTTCCTGACATCTCTTACAGCAATGCTAAAGGGGAAAATATTAGAAATACCTTTTTAGTAGAAACAATGAACTGCAGCAGTAGGATGTGAGATGAAATTAATAGAAACAGAAGTAATTTCAAAGTCTGCACAGAGAACATGCATAAACGGTCACCGAGGAGGTGATCTGGAAAACACTGAGTTGAAAATCTGGGACATCTGGAATAACTAACTCAAACAAATGAATCTAATATATATAAAAAAATCAGTGAACTACATAGGAAGTGCACAGACAGAATGATGCATAATAAGGGATTCTCAGGAAGTTTAAAAGAGCAGAGTCGTAGGATATAGCTAGCTCAGAAATCACTTTACAATGTCAATTACTGTTTTTATTTTCCTTGATTCCAGGCAAAAAACCCAATACTTATAAAAGCAGCCAATATGAAGACAAATATGAGAAACCAAAGGCTGTTTTACCTGGGTAAAAATGGGGTTCATTGAAAACACGGTATTATTTTGATAAAGTGAAGGAACATCTCAGGAATAAAAGCTTTGATTTGTGTTATTTTGTGCTCCTAGCCTGAAATTCAAGTGAAATGAGGCACAGTACATGCTTATCCACAAAGGCAACAGAAACCTCAGTCAGGACAAAAAGCTAGCAGAATTCCAGAGTACAGCTGCTCAGAGACCACCAAAAGAAATGCATCTTGGTTCCCCTCATTTTAGTACCCTTTATTTTTTTAAGCCAATATTCATTTTCACATGCTGGGTACTTCCTAATTTTTATATTTCAGACAACAAAAGTGACAAGATGCCTTAACTAAAAACAGTTTTCATGCTTGTTTTCTTTTTTTTGGTTCACCTGCAAGAATACGACTGCTTTGTCAGGAAATCAAATTATGAGATTTCCTGTAGATGTAAGGAGATTAGATCATAAACAGTGACAGTCATTCTCAGAGGACTGGGGACAAACATATATAAAATCAATATAGCTCCAAACATGACAAGGAGTTGTAAAACAGAAGGTCAATATTTTATATTAGCTTAAAAAATTAAAGAGCTCCTGAAATAGTGATACTTTACTTCTAAAGCTCACTACAAAAATTTCCAATGTTCTTCTAATTTTGAGTTTGCATCAACTTTTGGCAGTATAATGGCAAGCAAGATTATCAGTGGCTCAGTCTTTGTGCTGGGATCAGAAAATAACAGTTTCCTGTGGAACTATATTGTTCTTCAGCTAACACAAAAGCAATGAGAATACACCTTGACCAGGAAACTAGAAACTTATATTGATGATAGGTGACAGTGCACCAGATGATAGGTTTACAGTCCTATGTGAAGCAAAAGCTTGATCAACTTCTGAGGTCAGAACTATATAACATTTTGACTGTTGTCTCATCAAGTAAATGACTGTGTTTGCCCAGGTAGGTGATCTAAAGAGTCTTCTTCTTGTGTTTTGAGGGCAGAAGAAAATGTCAGCTCACCTGGAGGACTAAAGTACTTATCAACCTGTCAAAGTCACTTACAGAGATCCTTTCTTTTACTGAATGCATTGGTTTGGGAGGTTGAGGAAGAGTCCACAGTATGTGCATGAAGAAAGATTGGATATACTGCTGAAGATTATGGAATCAGTGGATTTACGCACAGACAACACAGTTCACATAACACTAGTTCAAGAAAGACATTCAAGTTAGAATGGATAAAAGAACTGGTTTTGCATTTCTTGATCATTTTTTCCTTAAACAGCTTTTTATTTTTGTTTTAATTGTACTTATCTCACTTTTAATTCTGGTCACGGAATGTTGGATTTTATTATATAATGGTAAATTTGAAATAACACAAAGTAAAATACAGTATTGAGCCTGAAATATCAGAGTACCAGGGTTGGAATAACTATGATACAGGTTTGATGAATCACTGAATCTCACTTTTCCGCTTCATTCCTTTATGTAGAATACATCTCATACAGCCTCACCATTTAAAATCTCCAGGTTTCTAATATGACCTAGACTCATTGGATAGTCAATGAAGAGAGAAAAGACATTTCCAAATGACAGCTGATTTCACCTACCTCCAGGATCTTACTCAAACTCTCCTACTGGTGTGAAAACTTGGTCAGAGAGTGCACACAGTCACCTGACTGTCTAGACCTGTAGATTTTAAATACTTCAAGTTATATGAATTCCATCATGAACTACTAGTTCATGCCATTCCTCACCACTCCTCTGGAAGTCTCCAAACATCAGGTGAAATGTACTACACCAATCACATAATAAAGTTTCATAAACTGTTTCTTAGAGAGAATTCAGGGAATAGCTTTCTATATGATTATTAAAGTGTTAAGCTGGAACTGCTTGTTTAAGCATAATTAAGAAAAGAATAGCATATAAGAAATATGATTTCCTAACTGTTTTTTCTTAAAATAATTTATATTATTGCAGACATCACATCTATTTTCTACCTGTGTCAGATGTATTCTGTGTGTGTGGCAGATGTTTTATTTTTAGAGCTGATATAGAGCTTTTAAAACCTATCTGCTATCATCAAGTTAGAATCAGATAATATCTTTTTAACAGTCTCCAAAATCTGTGCTTTAGCCCAAATATTAAGCTGGGCTGTGGAAAGAAATACAGGATAGTGCATGGAGCCCATTACGCATTATATACAATGAAGTGTTAAACAGGAGAATGCTGTTAATGAAGTGTTAAAGAACCATTTAAGACAAGTTAGCAATCACATTGTAGAAATGCAATATTTCTATTTAATTGAAAAAGTGCATGAATATTTTTTTTGCTTTGCCTCACTTAACATTTACATTTCAACAGGCTACTACATCTTCTTCCTTCCCGTTTCCTTGTCAGACTTTGAGATTAAACACATTAGCATACTCTATCTCTGGAAAGCAAAGGCAGCAGCTGTATTTTGCAATAACTTCTTACTCTTATTGCATTGCTTATTCAAAATACTGCAACTGCTTCCCAAATTTCATGTATTAGCTGAGCCTTAGTGAGAGATAGGGACAAATTCAATCAGAAACACTATTTTATAGTAGGCTTCCTTTATAGATTAAAAGAGGGTCCCAGGTATAAATACTTCTGGGTGCAAGGGTCCATCCTATTCTGCAATAAGCATGTCAAAGCACTGACCTTGCATAATGATCTCTTTCAAAAATGCTTTATCTTAGATGCCTGAGCTCTGGCAATTTTTTCAGCAGCAGAGGCACTTTAGTCACGAAAGCATTTCAGAAAAACACACCTGTTGTCATACATCTGGCACTATAGGTTGTTTCTCTGTTAGAACAGCATCCACTCTGATTTAGGGTTGTACATGTCTTCTGTCATCCTCACCCGTGCTGGAGAGTGGGCAGCCTGCGAGTGTGCTGTGTGAAAGGGTGCTAATGAGGCCGGATGAGATGCTGCTGACACTGGTTAGGAAGGCTGAATGTTACCTAACATCCACTAGTGGGAACACAAGATTAATCATGGGGTCATATGGAAAACTCCAGAGAGACAATTCACTCTCCCACAGGAGTCTTGAAGAAAGAGCTGAAGAAGTTGTCAAGGACAGTAACACAGGAGCATTGCTACATGTTGCTTAGGCCTAACTCTACTGAAACTGACAATTTCTGCCAGTTGAGCTGACTGAAGGTTATACTTTTACTGCAATGCTTCCTTTGAGGGACAGAACCTGTGTTTCCCAGGGGTGTTAGGGTGTGTTTGGAAGACAACTAAATTAGAAGAAATCAATGTGTTCTATCTTATATTACCATTTTCTCCGATTATATCTTCTACATGTGAACCTCTAAGTCAAAATTGTCTTGGGATGTAACTCCTAATCAGTCAAGTTGTAGATGTGTAGCTTAAGCAATAAACAAAATTTGGTTTAGCTGGTAAAAAAAAAGTCTGTTTATGACAGAGAAGGACCCACTTCTGAAACAGCAAAGGTGTTTACCAAGTAGGAATCAAATACATTTGAAAAACTGCACTTTCATTCCGTACCACCTGCAACACAAACTAAATATTACGAAGACCTCAATTCCATTAAGCCAAGATCATTCTTTTACACTGCTGCTGACTTCAGCTGACTTATTCTGAGGGTGAATTTAGGCTGATAACTTTGACAAAATACAATGGTATCTAGAAGACTGTCAAAGACATTTGGCTTTATTTTCAGAACTCAGGTTTAAAAATCCACTTACATTTACGTTGTTAGTTTCTGCTGGAACAACACTGAACTAGTCAGTATTATAGCATGAAATAGCAACTTGTCTTATGACTTGAAAGGCTACAACTTAGTACACAACTTTTATGATATCAAAACTTATAGCAGAATGAAGGTGATATACATATGGTCCAGAAACTTGAAAGGCAAAAAATATAACTAATTTTTTGTATATATATATACTTTTCCTTTTGGTCCTATTTTCACTTCTGTGGGCAGTTTTGGTAGCTTCTTGAGCTTCTGCTTGCAAACTACAAAACCACAATTTGCTTCAGATAGCTTAACTCCTATTCAAATACCCCAGTCTACAACCCCAAATAAATACCCCAAATAAACCTCTTCTAACATCTGTGGATACATACAATGCCCATGGGTACACACGGAGCACAAATCCCTCCAAGCTTTTTGGGAACAATTTTCCACCATTAAATGTTGAAAGAAAAAAAGGATAAGAAAATAATGATAAAAACCTTTTCACTTGGATATCTGTGAATACAACAAAAGCCTTTTGACATCTCCCATAAATCCTTATTTTCTTTTTACACTGGAATGTATCTTCTATAATATTAATAATCTCTATATTTTTAAAGGTAGACTCTGCTGACAGTAGTTTATACTAATTTATAAATTATAATAGGCCATTTTTAAGGACAATGGAGTCAAATTTCCTATGAGATTTTGACACATTCTTGGATAGGAGAAAAATGGAGAGAAAAGTAGTACTGATGATAAGTAGGTTTTTCTTCCCAGTAGCCAAACTCTGAATGAATCCCTTTATTTTTCATCATGCTTCTCTACTATTTCCAGCAAATCTGCACAGATGTGTATCCCTTCAGAAATGTGCTCCTGACGGCTGTGAGCAGATAGCAATAGAACTTATGTTGTTGTCATTTGTTCTGGCAGTACTTATAGGTATCATCATGAAACAGGAGGGCAGCTTGTTTATAGAAAAGCAAACTTGTGTTTGCATTTGATAGGCCCTATTAGGAATGTTGAAAGCTGTTTTAATCTATCTAACATTCTTGGAGATAATGTCCACTTAATACAAGACTAACCAACATTTTGTTTCTGGAGACAAATAAACATTGGAAAGCGTTTACAAGGATGTTTCAATATATATTTTCATTACTATTGGTACTGTGCAAATTGAATTAAAGTCAGTCTATTAATGTCAGGTACAGTGATCTGTCATAGCACAGGAAGTAATATGAAGGGAAAGAGCTGTTGTACTCATCCCCAGGGGAACATTACAGATTTATGCCAATTATACCAGGTAAGAATCTCTCCCATGATGTATGGGTGTTACAGAGATATGAAAATGCTGCCCCTGGGCACAAAAGGCACCATAGTTCAGAAGCAATTTTCCCTTTACCTCCAGCTGCAAGATTACATTTGTTTCAATAAAAGAGAAACCCCAAAAATGCATTTTTGTACTAATTTCAGATCAGACCAGATCAGTACTTCCTCTAAAAACCAAGCTACTACCATCATTCCTCTTTCCACACCATTTCTTATCCTTTTCAGAATAACAATAGACCCACATGTAGCTCCTAACAAATGATCCAGGACTGATTTAACCATTGTTATCAGTTGTATTCTATCATTAGTGGATGACTATCAGCCTTTATGGGATGGCTCTTGACTGATACACTTGACTGATAACAAAGTGTGGTTGTCCAGCTGCAGGTTTTAAAATGAATGCTCATTTTCACTGAAAATCTTTTGGCTCTTCCCTGGCAAGAAAGAATTGCCATTCACAGTCACCCTACAGCACCAGGGTGTTCAGTGTGTCTCTAAATGCTAATATGTGTTGTTTAATGTTTTCCCTAGGGAGAGCTATGACACAGTCGTCAGCTTGAATTCACCTCTACAGCTTTGCTTAGCTCTGATTTGTACATGAAATCTTATTAAGTTACAGCAAATATGTGCTGCAGGTATATTATTGCATTGCTATTGAGCAGGAAACAGAACATAACTCACAGAAAATGCTGAAGATATTTGTGTCACGAAATATAGGATTCATCCCATTTATAAGCTGCAAAGACATGTTAATTTGAACTTCATTTTCCCTCCCACCTGAGAACTACAGAGTTTCAGAGAAGTGAATCACCTCAAGAACTAGGAGGCAGCCCTGGTGTTAACAACACAATTCTCAAAATGATAAAAGATGATTAATACAATTGCATTCACTGCTTTTTTTTATTATTAAGGTTAACTTTCTCACTGAAGATCTATTCCTTTTCAAATGTCTGATAAGAAATATATCCCTATGAGGTTCAGTCTGACTTTTTTCTATTATTTTTTCAATAGTGTCTCCTTGATAATAATTTTAAAATAACACCGAAACTGAAAAATGAAAATATATAAACTGTATCTAGCATTTCTGATGGGAATTCTCAAGCCCAGAAACCTGCACTAGTTTGCATTTTTCTGCATAGTCCAACTAAGTCAATGGGAATAATAATCTTTAGTCAATTTGTTTTATATTTGTGGGAAAACTATGTGTTTATTTTATGTGGTGATATGATAAACAATTAAAAAATTGGATAGAAATATTTCATATTTTGATCTGTGTTTGCGTAAATTTCTTTCTGTGTGCTGTTAGAAAAGGGCAGCCTTCCAGTTGTTTCCATGGGTTGTGTATGTGGCTCAGATACTTCTGGGTAAACTAGTGTAATGTCATGGAGTTATTGTGGGGGACATGAGAAGGCAGGTCATGATAAAATGACTTTACTAGGAGATTTGAATCAAACCTAGAGGCGAAATGTTCTCTGTTATTGGGTGTATTTTGTAATTGTAAGCTTAAAATGGTTGCCCTTTCCATGTTTTGGTTCTGTTGCAAAGATGTAAAAGGCTGAGAAGACTCACAGTGCTAGCATTTAAAAAAAGTACTCAGCTAGAAAATACTTGTTCACCTAGTTAAGAATTTGCACTCTGGAAAAAAATGACCTGAAACAAAAGAGGAAAAATGAGTGGATGGGTGTTATATAGTTTTAGTGCATCTCATGCATAGTTAACTTCCATTCTTCTTTAATGTTCCATCTAAAGGACACAAGAGGTAGTCCTGGGATAATTCTGCAGCCACACATCACCTGCTGACAAGTTTATAACACTAATTTCTGGAGTTTGTGAGTCTCCAAAAGTCACACTAATGAAATATAGCTCCCTCTTTCTCTGCAGGCTCTGCATTTTGTGTATATAGGCTTACACATTAGAGAATTAAATCCATGCAGACCTATGCTTATACAGGCCAACAGTTCCAAAGCCTGAGAGAGAGTTATGAGCCCTGTAAGATCTCAGGGAGGGAGTTGAGTGCCTGGTAGAAAGATCTGGAGTTTTAAAGCAGAACAAAATGTAGTTATCTGAGGTTTGGGGTAGGAAGAAGGGGTGATTAGGGAATATCTGCCTCTGTAGTTTTTCAGGCTGTTTAGGTGCATCAAAATGTCACAAAGCTGAGCAACCCTGCTCTTCAGCCTGACTGGGGAACTGGACACTCCATCTTCTGGCAGGGAGGTTCAGGCCACACCTCTCCTTTGGGAAAACTTCATTTAAACATTCTGCAAATAAAAGAGCCTTTCTTGTGGAAGTACACTTCTCCCTAGTATACTACTGCTACAGCTGCCAGTCCTGACTTTGGGGGCTGTGTTCAACCAGCCCCTGGGCCAAATTCACCACCATCTCCTCCCAGGAGGAGGCAGACCTGGAGCAGCCAAGCTGCACCAAGGAAACTGCAGGAAAAAAAGGTAAAACCTGTAAATAAACAAAGAAAAGGAAATATATGACATTCAGAGCAGATCCTGGGTCAGGTGTCCAGCAAATTTTGAGTGGGTTGGTCCTGTTAACTCCTCCATTGATTTTTACAAACTTTAGATCTGGTCTGTTGACTTCTGCCTCTCTGCCAGGGTGTATAAATATCCTGAAGTTCTAGAATGTAAAAAAGGAGTTACCTTAATTGTTTTTGCTCATACCTTTAAGTACAAATATTTCCTCCAGGGTAACATCTAAATCTTTTAAAATAGTAAACTATTCAACACACTTATTATTCTCTGCATGGAAAATTATTTTAGTCTACTGTGAATGTGCTGTTCTATAATTCACTATTCTGTAATCTTTAACAGGAAGAGAACAGAAGAGAAATTAACTCATGCCAATCATGTTGTTTTTTTCTAAGTCTCATACATACACTGAGAGAAAACAGATTAGCTGTTTCAGTACCTTGCACATTCTTTTTTTCTTTATTAAGTTTCATTTTTCTTCTTTTAAAAACTCATGTCAATGAATGTGAAGGACAAACGCATTACGCTGAGTGAAGCACAATTCATAAAGAAGTTTAACATGGAGAATTAGATTTTCTGCTGAACAATGTCCATGGCTTGCTGTCCTCATTCCTCTCCAGAGACCAGCATATTTTTACCAAGAGGTCTTGATCTGTATAAGCTGGGGCTGTGCTTCGGTGTGTGCAGTGTCACTGTGCTGATACCAGAGCATTTTCTGGGAGAGGAAGCAAAAATTGTGTGTGTGTAAGATTAGATCTAAATGCATGGGTTTGCACAGAGCTGTGACCAAAGAGCTGATTTTGTAGTAAGAGGTGTCTCCCCCTTCATTTTCAAGGCCTCATCTCTTTTTCTGATGTTTGTCTCTTAGAATTTCCAGAAGGCTGGCTTATTTGATATAAAATATTTGGTAGACTGTGGTGCTGAGAGGACACACAGCAAGAAGAGGTGAGTGCAGCTGATCAGTATAAGGGAGGTGAAAAACCATCTGTGTCATAGCTTACTGGGCCAAGTAACCGTTTGCATAAGCACTATAGAAAACAGTCATGGCTCAGGATTTAGGAGAGTTCCTTAAAAATTCAGGGTCATGGAATCAAACATCTGTTCTACAATAGGTTGCTGACAGCAATGTAGGCATGAATTACTAACTATAGACCTAAAACTTCAGAAAACTCAACAGGGATTTTTCTTAGATTCCATTTCATAAATGAAAAGAGAAATAGTAGTTTCATCACTCCTGCACAGGGATATTATAAGGCTAATTATATCAAAGACATGGTCCATCATTTCCATGAATGGAAATTGAAATGGGATCTGTGTAAAATTTGGTTCATAAGTTTGGTCCTTACATCTGAGAAAATAGTAACACTACAGGATGCATGAGCAAAGATATAACTAATTTAGTGTCTCAATTAAGCAGGTAAAAAGTAATCATATATTTGTGATAATTATGAGAATACCATTACCATTACAACCTCTGTCCTTCTCTGGCCACTGTTCTCTGCATAGTTTTTCTGCTGGCTGTATGACCTCATTTTTCTTTTTCCTTTTGCTCAAATTTCCATGCAAATCTTCTAGTTCATTTTCCAATATATTTCATTCTTTTGAGGTTCCCAGTTCTGCAACTCAGAAAAGGAATCCTGCAGTAATTCTGCTGACAGCAACTGAAAAGCATGTGCATCAACACCAGCCCTGATTTGTCCCTTTGCAGGCAGTGACCGAGACCAAAACTGTTGCTCCTTCTCCCTGTGACATTTCAGAAATGGTTCATCACATTTCCATTTTCCTCATTTTATCCTCACTCTTGTCCTGTAACTGCCTAAACCTTTAAAGCAACAACTGTTAAGGCATATAAGGATGTTGCAGATGTGAAAGAAGTAGTGGTCTCTGATAATTTATTATCTTTGGGAAATGCTGGCTAATTTTGTTTTCCAAGAGCTTTGTATTTTAGTGAGATCTGTATGGAAAATGAAATTCCAGAGAGAGGGTGAAACAAATAGGGTGAGGACACTTATGTAAAGCTATCACATAAGAAAAAAATCGAAAACAAATACAAAAAAGAAGGCAAAGCACTGCAGCAGTCCAGCAAAACTAACTTGGTCTCGAACAGCAGCTAGTGTTTCTACAAGAGGAATGAAAGCTGACACCATGTGCTGGCTCACGGCACACATAACAATTTCATCCTAAATCTTTGTTTTCATTCATTCTGTTTTTCTGAATCTCTCATTTTTAAGAGTGAATTTGCCCATGGTGACTGTATGCTAGAAGGGTTTGAAAATATTGTGGAGAAACTTTCAAGAGCTTTTGATCTATGCCAGCTCTTGGAAGGAGTATTCATTCTAGAAAGCACATACAGGGCAATATTTTAAAAGAGAATAACAAAGAGTGGACTCAGGTTGGAAGGTCACCAGTGTACCTGAAAGAGACAGGATGGATGGCATCTGGGAGGCTGGGTTACCATTCTCTCCACGCAGCTTACCGCTTTTCCACAAGATGCCTTGGGAGAGTCGCATCTTTCCCTTGTAAAGCCAAGCTGCTAACCCAGAGCCTTATCCTTTGTAGAGCTGGCCTGCTTTGCAAGCTATTCTTCAAACACAAAATCATAGAGATACTTGTCGAATGTTACCTCCTGAACCAGCAGAAGGCGGGATCCAGCAGCCCACATATCTTTCCAGCAAAACAAAAAAGGCTAAAAGTCAGACCAAGCAATTTTAGAGCTATGAGAGCCTCTTTTTCTCTTCCCAAGAGAATAGCATGAATAGTCAAGAAATTAGGCCATATCTAGACTTTCTGTATGTGCATACATCCTTTTATCTGGCATGCTTTAAATTTCAACCAAAATCTTCAGCTTTGACTTCACAGCGCTCCTGTGAAACATCAAATGTATGTGCTTATCTTGGAGGAGGCTGGTAGCCTTGTATTCATCTGATTTGTATTTAAAGGCTAGTTTAAAACTTCTGAAGGCACTTCTGTCTCACCATATATTCATATGTGAATAATGAATTTTAATAATTCATTTTTAGCTTCTCCTGCAAAGGTATTACTGTAGTTCAGATTCTGTACTCTTAATTGCCTTCTCAGTCTGCACATCATGATACTTGAGATGATGATAATTCTCTTGATCCCTGTGGAAGTAATAAGAATGCTCTACCAGAAAAGTTTTCTGATGTGGACACAGTTCTGGCCCAGGAGAGTCTGCATTTTGCAGATAATATTTTAACTTATGATAGTTCCTGGTACAGAGCTAAAGTGCCAGGGAAAAATGTGCTTATTAAAATGCTAACTGAGTGTCTCCTCTGAAGTAATGATAACATCATCAAATTTCAGAACCATTGGGGCAGCTAAAGCTAGAGAATTGATTGACTCTCTTGCAAAGTGGCTCTAATTCAACTAATTAGATGTTGAATGAGTGTTAAAGTTCAGCCAGAGTGATTAATTTCTATTTCAGCAACTGTACCCTTCTCAGTTAAAGTTTCTCAAAGTTAAAATACACCATAGTTACAGATAAAAACATGAAATAGCTTTGTATTTGAATACCTTTTTGCAAAATACTGCACCTGGCTTTTCACAACAAATACAAAGCCTGATCATGCTCTTCCACATAGATATCCCATGAAGTAGGCACATTTACTCAAACAATTTCCTTAAAGTTTCAGAGATACTAGGTAAGAGCCGTATGCCACATGCTGGAAATAAGACCTTCAAATTGTGTGCTCCTAAGGATCTGTTAGCAAGCTTAATTGCACCCTCAAAATCTTGGCAGGTCTGTGCTCCAGTGGATGTCCCCATCTCTGCCTCCCTCCCCATTCAAGGCACGCAATATTTAAGTAACGCCCCATTAGAGCACCCCACCAATCCCTCTTTCCTTTGCCCCTAACAGAAGACAGTACAGTGGCAGCTGTCTCTAGCACTTTAAGGTGGTTTGGGCCAAGCAGAACCCAGCTCTTGAGCTGCTGTCACACTGGGATTTCTTTGGAGGAAATCCTTTCTCAAGCAGGTCCCTTTCATGGTTGCTTATCCCCATGCTGTACCGCCGCTTTGTTAGCACAGAAGTTAGAGGGTTTTGGGGGAAAAAACCCAAAAAACAAAACAACCAAAACCAACAGAAAACAAACCAAAAAACCCCAACAAGCTCAGGGCACCAATTCAGCTGGAAATTAGCCAATTTTCCCTGGCAAGGTTACTTCTCAACTAGGTCTGTTCCCCAATTCAGGTAATTGGGTGGCTGCATGACCTGCTATGCTGACACTGTGGAGGAATGGTGTAGGGTTCCCTGGGCTCCTGCAGCTGGCATGGGCAGGCTTGCCGGGTACTGCTGCTGTTCCAGGCGCCTAATGAGGCAGAACACCATCAGCCGTCCTTTTCTAATGGTTACTGAATTACACCTGGAACCAGACACAAAATAAACTATGGGAATAGCTTGAGTGAAAAAATAGAACAACTGAAACACTCAGAGAGCTTAAACTCCAGAAATGTGGTTTAATCAGAGTTTCACATTGTATCTGCAAGCAGTGGCTGCCAGTGGAGTGAAAAAAATTCAGTGTCCTTATTCTTGACTAGCACTAAAGAACATGACAGTTTTCAATTAACTCTGGAAGAGCAGGCGAACTATGAGCCTGTAACAACACAATCTGAGAAACACAGCAATGTCTGCAGAGTATGTGTGTACTTACAATACATTATTAGGCAAAGTGTGAAATAAATGAAACCCTGGGAAGTGTTTAATTTTGCTGTCAGAAAGAGAGCTGCAATCTCACTGTTATGGGAAAGAACAGCAATGAAGCCTTCAAAAAAAGATAAGAATGCTCCTAAATTCTGAGGGGCAAACACCCACAGGGACAGCACTGGGAGCTCTGGAATTTAGCCTGTAACATCTTCTGAACTCTTTCCAGATGAGCACTGAAGAAAGGCAGACAGTGTCCTAACCCCACAGGTATGACAGAGGATGAAAACACCCCAGAGGGAGACCTGTAAGAGGAAGGCACACAGAAGTCACTGCTGGAGCCTGCAGGAAGCAAACTGAGGAGTAGTGCATGCCAGTGCACTGGAAGAACTTGGGAAAAGACATGAATGAAGATGGAGGGCATTGCTTGGCATGTGTGCACTCAGCAGCAGTGTAGAATCACAGTAGAATCACAGAATCAGAGTATCAGCTGGGTTTGAAAGGACCTCTGAGATCATCAAGTCCAACCTATGACTGAACACTACCTTGGCAACTAGACCATGGCACTAAGTGCCACATCCAGTCTTTTCTTAAAAACTCCTCCATCGACAGTGACTCCACCACCTGGGCAGCCCATTTCAATGCCCAATCATTCTTTCTGTGTAGAACTTCTTCCTAATGTCTAACCTAAACCTCTGCTGGCACAGCTTGAGACTGTATCCTCTTGGTCTATTCCTAATTGCCTGGGAGAAGGGACCAAGCCCCAGCTGGCTACAACCTTCTTTCAAGAGGAATTGAAGGAGTGCATTAAAGCTCTTAGCTCAGAGGATTTCATTTCCAGAGAAGCAACTCATCTGATTTTTGTCTTAAAAGGAAGTGGAACACTAACTATTTTTGTCAAACGAAGTTGTACAAAGGTGCATTAGTCAAGCAGCTACTGGGAACAGCAGAAGTCACAATAAGAAAAAACAGAGGCACTTGAAGGTTTCAAAGGGCAGAGCTAAAAGTGACAGAGGGAGGATGTTACTTCTTAGTGGGCGTTTGAACTGTGTGTGAGCTAAGAGTATTGAAAAATTTGTAATGAGATCAAGCTAAAACTGTGTCAGCCCCTGCTCTACTATAGACCATCTGACTGAAAAAGAGGGGACCCAACCAAGGAGGAAATAGTCTTTCAGGAAGATGCAAGTTCAGCCAGGTCCAAAATAGAGCTGAGAGTGCACAGAGACCCCAGTCACAGCTGTGGGGTGTTATAGACAGTAGTGGATGGGTATCAGTTTCCACAAGCTGAGGATGGGACCTGTATTTTCTCCTAGACTTTTGGTGAGGACTGGAAGAAAGTGGAGTTAAAAAAATCAATGACGATAATTTGGTGAAAGAGAGAGCAATTATAAATGCCATTTTTTCTCAAAAGATAAAGTATCAGGACACCACAGAGGGACTGTTTTAAGGCATTAACATAATGCCACACAAAATGCTCTACAACATGTTGTATTATTTTGTATACTTACCATGATGAGCCACAGCTGAGTATTTAATATGTCTTTTTTGGCTGACCTGTTGTAAGGAACTAATTCTTGTCCAATGACCCTCACAGTGTCAGAAAGCTTTTTATGTTAATTATATAAAATCCACCACACTCTGCACAATCTGTTTGCTTTCTCAAATATCCAGTCACATTTAATCACATTTGATTCTTCTTTTAAGCTCAAATTCAGACCAAAAGTCAATTTTTTTGTTATCCACCTCATTCATAAATATAAACAATGAGCAAAAACAAACCATAGAAGCATCAATGAAATACATCATTTTCAAAACCTTGCTGATGAATTTTTGTTCTTTGCCTGTTACCTATTTGGATCTTTGGCTTTGGATCTTTGCTTTGTGAGCCTGTAGTCCATGACTGTGTTTAAAAATAAAAATAAAAAGTGACTGGGTAAAATTTGTGCTGCTGAATTATGTGAAAAAATAATAATGATTTTAATGGTATTTCAGTAAATACAAACATGAAGATATTCCTATACAAATATTTATATTGTTGATAATGCTATTCAGTTCATTCAGTCATATGGGACAGTTTTTGTTTAAATATTTTCAATTTGTAAGCATAAAAAGAGTTTGCTGTGCCAAGCAGGGCTGAATCTGACAACCTCCTGGCAGAGGTGAGGCTGTTGCAGCTCCATGCCCCAGGTCCAACCAGTAACAAAACTGACCCAGTAGGCACAAACACTTGGATGCAGATGTGTAACACACACATACACAAAGGGTGGCAGAGGCAGACACACCGAGCACTCACAGGAACATCAGTGGCCTCATCTTCCTCCCTTCTTGGGTAGTTCTGGATGAAGCTCTGTAAGAGGGAATTTATACATATATATGCATTGTATGTTCCTCCAGCAGCTGCTTGTCAGCCCTCAAGCTTTATTTCCCTTTGACAGTACTATCATTTTGGTGTCTTATAAGAAATGTGAGATGACAGAAACATCAATATTTGGGATAGGATCTGACGTTACATTAAAGAGGACTCGACAATGGCCAGGGTAAATATATAGACTATAATGAAATGAAGACAAAACTAGGGACATGGTAAGGGCTACACTTTAAAAAATGAGAAATGCTTTCCCTTGGCAAAGGGTAGCAGTCACTTAGTGTATACTCAAATCTTAACATTTTTCCCTCATATTTGATGTCTTCATTATTGTTACTACAGACAATTCTTAATGTCAGCAGAAATGAGTAATTATATGGTGGTTTCAGAAACTAATGTATCCCACTGGGCTTTAATCCTTCAGCCTGTGTCCATCTGTATTTCTGATTGGGGCCTTTGCCACAATACCTATTTCAGTTTCATGCCACGACAGATTGAGAAATCTGAAGTAAACAGTCAAACCTACAGCTGCAACTTAAAACACCAGTGCTTGGGAGAAGTGGTTCATTGCCATTGTTCAGATATCAAGTCTCAGGCTCCCTGGAAAATACAGTGGGTTTGAAAATATAATTTTTAAAATAATCTCTTTAGGGTTGGCTCAGTTACAAGTCACTAAAACTGGGATAGCCAAGGTTTTCTAAGGCTGGATTAACTTGGTTGTTTCTTATTTCCCCCTCTCTTGCTGCCTCCTGCATAGCTTAAGTGAGTTTCTTAGCTTTATGTGTGGATGGGGAATTAGAGCAGAATAGAAGCCATTATTCAAACAAGCCTGAGCATGGCTAGTGTGGAATTGTTGTGGCTGATAAGATGCAAGACGCTTCTGAAGAGTAGGAAAATGAAAAGTAATTAGGCAGTAAACAAGGTTTGGTTTTGTCTAAGCATGTGGGTTGGTATACCTTCAAGTTGCTATTTTCCCTGAAAGAAGTTCTATAATATGCTGCTGGAACGGCACACCCAACCCCAAAGGGTTGTCGTTTTCCTAAAGTGGACACCATGCAAGGGTGGAACAGAAGTGCAGATGAACAGCCCTGACAGAGAGCTGCTGGTTCATACTACAGATCATATCTCTGACAGATTCCCTGCAGTGCTGTACAAATGTACAAATGGGCCCGTGATTCTTGCGGCATCACTTTTAATGTACACAAACAGGAAAGTTGTTTCTTCAAGTGGCAGCTCCATGGATGCAGACAGATGATTTCCTCATCTGGAAGCACAAGGAATAGCTAACTTTGTCTTCTCAAGTGTGGTATATCAGTGAAATTTTCTTGAAGAAAGCTAAATATTTGACTTTCCTAAATATTATTTCCCTTTCATCCAGTTGTTTTTATAGTCACCCAGCAAAGGATGTTTGTACATGTTTTGATTTCCTTCTCTGGAAAGCCTTAATCTTGCTTGCCTTGCTGGCCTGGTACAAAGACAATGTTGGCATTGACCCAGGAATGACCATGAGAAAGCAAGTGTATCTCCAAAAGGAGGGCACATCAAGGTTAATCAACCTTTTGGAAGAAAATTGTTGCCCTTCTAGCCTGTTCTCATGCCCCAGAAGAACTGTGCCACTGTGGCTGCCATATTTTGCTCCCTCCTCATCTCTCAGGCAAATGAACAAAAGTGCAACATCAGAAACGGGCATTATTTTATTCTTTTCAGATTAGAGTTGTGGACGTCTCAGTCCTGCAAGGGAGCAAAGAAAAGGGTACCCTGTGTCTTTTTTTACACAGCTGCACAAAAACATATCACACAGTGTATTAGAACTGAACACTTTTCTCACAGCCTATTCTGTTTTTGAAGAGATTTCCTCCTTTTCTTTGCACAAAACTCAAGTGAACTCCAAAGATAAGCATGTTTTCTTGGTCAAGCATTCCAGTTCCATTCTAGTTGAAAAGGCAAGGTACATTTGTTACTCATAACCATGCAAAATCTGAGACACACAATACCAAGAGATAAGAAAATAGGCCTTTAAATATGTATGTTAACTATGGCCCCGAACGGACCTGAAGCTACTGATTTAGCCATAAAATGAAACTGTATATCTAAAATTTTTATACATTTTAATTATTTTAAGAAAAGGTTGTGGGAACCAGTTTTATAGCTACTAGGATCTATTGGGAAATTGGATAATGCATAAAAGAACCAGATAATGAATGCTGTTGCATACAGGAAGGAGCAAAGCTGTAATACTGAGGTAGTAATAGGGAAGATTACATTTACATTATAGATGAATGTACTGTTAAGCAGTGGTACAAGCTGGTTGTAATATTATCACTGAAGGGCAAAGATCTTTCCATCAAAAAAACCCATCCTGAGGATTAGTTCTTTAGATATTAAGGGACAATTTTAGGTCTAGTGCAACTTTATTGGAATTCTTTCTCATACTTAATAGCTAAACATTCTGGTGACATGACACAGGCACTTTGTCACATATCCTGTCATGATGGAATATGCATAAGCAAACAAACTTCTGTGATGGCTCTACACACACACAAATATCTACAAGATTTGTTTAGCTGGAGATTCTTTTATCAATACTGAAAACAACACTTCTTTGGTTTGAACTGACAGTTCATTTTGGAAAAGGAAAAAAATGAGATAATTATATCTTAAAATGCAATCTATAAATGCAAATAGATTCCATAAAGGCATTGATGAAACTGAAAAATCTGTAGTGTTCATGAACTTGTGATATTCTTGTGCCCATGTTAATGAATGATAAAGACTTCTTAGAGCTCTGTTATTTGAATTTATGTGTTGATATGGTTTCAAAATCACTTAAGATTTGTTTATCGCTTTTGATCTATGTATTTATATTCATTACAGATTTCTTTGCATTATAGCTGACTGCATAGAGCAAAAAACAAGAATGCGAAAAATATGGTAGGATGGCTAAGCAGGTGTTAACATAAATATGCTGAAGAGAATAGATAATTGCTTTTTGTATTTCAGGCAGTAGCATTAACTTTTTGAATTTCTGTTTTGGTTTTTGTTTGTTTGTTTGTTCTGGGTTTTTTTGGTTGGTTGGTTGGTTGGTTTCTTTGGGGTTTGGATTTTTTGGTTGTGTGTAGTGGTTTTTGTGTCTTGACAGGAGAAAGTATTACTCAGCAAGATTGATGCTAGGATATCCCAGCTTTAAAGTAGGAAAAGCTGAAAACTGGTCTGTCAGGTGGAGAAATGACTTCAGGTATCAAAACTCAGCTGAGTAGTAGAGCTATTAATCAGTAGAAAGTTTAGCAAAATTAAGTACTTTGCAACTGACTGCTTGGTACCAGTTTCAATATAACGAGTCTGGCTTTTCGACTCAAGGGTACTTTTCAGAATATGGAACAGGAGGGAGAGGACATCAATGAGGATGAGAAAAAATATGAAAAAAAAGTTCAGGTGATTAGCATAATCATATGGGAACATGCCAAATTGCTTTCAGTTTGCTGAGATGCTGTCTCACAGTATTTTAGGTTTTTCTTGTAAACATTAAACTAGAACAACTGTTTGCCTGGTTTTAATTTTTACACACTAAATCACACTACATTAACACAAGCAAAGTAGAAAAATGCTCTAATTGGGGTATATGGTTTTTAAGTCCATAAATATCCGTGAAACATTGTGTGGTAGCAATTTCAGGAAGCTTTGGTGCGTTTTGGTCATGAATCTAGTCTTATTTTATTCTTCTTATCACAAGAGAGTAATGCAGCTCTGAGTGGGATCAGAAATGGATGACTGCATTGGTTTGATAGGCAAATCCAATGAAATGTATCGTGCAATTCCAAACTTTTGTAAAAAATTAGCAGAGGAATGCTGTAAGGAATGAATACTGATGGGACAACAAAACAGGAGACAAAAAGAAAAAGCTTGAAGTAGCAACTTAGAACAAACTCCTTTATACAGTGATTTTTCTACATATTTATATGGAACTCAGTAACTTATTTCTGTGCCTTTGACCTTGGAACATCCATGGATTTTCACAAATTCTAATCATACATGATGGGATTCACACAAAAGCATTAGGTGTGGTAGGTCCCATGTGCATGGAAGCAATTTCACATCTCAACAGATATAAAAAGAAGGAGAAGACTTATAAGAAAGTGACTGTATTTCTAAATTTTTCATTGATAATCTCAAGAACAGTGCCATGAAAGCTGATTATTATTGATGCATTTCAGAGTGGAAACATGAATATGGCATGGAAATTGGTCTTTGGGCTAGCAGAATGGGTGGCATGAGAATAAACACTATGCAATGCAATAGATATTTATTTTTTAGATTTCTACTCTGCAAATTTGTGGACAAGTAGTCCTCCAGACACTTATTTTGGTTTTATAACATTGTTGTCACCACAGAACAGTGGAAAGTTTTTGGTCATTTGTGCAATCAAGGTGTTTTTTCCCTAACAAAATTACATTTGTGGAAAGGTCAGAATACAACTAATTGAACTTTAAAAGAATAATTGGTTTAAAAGACTTAGTAACTTGAATGGCTTTGGAATATATCCAAACAGAGCAAGTAATTTTTATTTCATTTATGTTGAGGAACAGTGCCGTGACTTGGTTAAAATCTATACCACAGCTCTGTTCAGACATGCATCATTCCTACCCTTTTTGGTGAGAAAAGGAAGATTTTGAAGTTCTTTGTTGGGTCAAGAAAATATCAGTGGGAATTCAGAGGAAAAGGCCTCTCTCCTAAATTCTGAGATATTGAGGTAGAGTTTGCACCTTATGACACTGTAAGGTAGAAATTCAAACCAGCATCCCTGATATCTGCTTGCCAATTTCTTTGCAATTACTTTGTGTCTAGCACTGTATTGGATTTCAGATAGGTAAACTTTGAATAATTATACATTGCCTAAAGACTTTTATGGGTTGCTTAGCTAAATAGCAAGCTAAAATCACAAGAGAATAGGTTCTAGAAAAGAACTTGTTGATTTTTTTATTATTCCTCTTTTGCTTTGTAAATTAGTATTACAGCTAGTTGACAGTCACAAAAATGTGCTCATATTTTTATAAAACTTTTTTATTCATGAAGAGGCTAACAGACCTCAACAGTTTTGAGCACCTGCCTAATTCTCATAATCAGTTTCTCCTGCATAAGTAATTTTGTAATAGCCCCATTGTTTCAAGAGAATCAATTAACTATCTGTTTCTTAAACTTAATGCAGTTCTTATTCAGAGAGGATGATATTCTTTTTTGTGACAATCTTTCAAAGGGGACATGGAGAAAAATTACGATTGGTTCCAGAAAAAAAATCCACAAAACAACTGCCAAAAGTCGACACACATCTTTCTTGATAAGAACTGGCTTTCTCTCTGCAGTTTGGAGAGTCCCTGTACTATTGATGCCTAGATTAGACAGATCTACATACGCTGCTCCTTTTTCTCTCTCCCCTCATCTCACAGCTATTGTGCAGTGGTGCCCAGGGGAAAAGCAGCACTGCAGGCACTGCCAAAGAAATCTTGTTTCAGGGTAGTGATAGACAAGGTCCCTGTGCCAATACAGCCCTGGGAAAGGAAAGGCCTACAGTACAGAGGGGTCAGAAGGGATAGTTGCATTCAACAAGCTAAGATGCAGGCCAGAGGCAGAAATGAGATTTCTGCTTCTTCCAAATCTGAAAAATCTTTGCAACATGGTCATGTGGGACAGGAAATGCTGGGACTGGAGGAATGCTGTGAGTTAATTGGACAGCAGCAGTGATGCAAGGAGCACCTAGGAAGAAAAGTAAAAACTGCAAAGCCAACACTTGGACTAAGTAAAATTTCTTCAAGCAGTGTTTTGAGGCATGTTAAGTGCCATGAAGGGAGAAATTAATCTAACAAACTGGTATCCTTAAAACCAAATTCTCCCATGGCTGCTTATAGTCAGAGCAGCTGGTGCCTGTGTGCCAAAGGGGATGTTTTCTTAGCACGAGCCACTTAAATGTAAAGGAACCAAACTTTTTCTGCAGTTCAAACTCAGTAGTCACTTATCACAGATCTGGAACATTTGGAGGCTCAATTAGTGAAGTGAGATAGATCATTTCACACTGCTCAGGAACAATACTAACCAGTACCTCTGGGCCAGATCACCTATAGGTAACACAGCTGTTGTGAAAAGGATTCTTGACCTGCTGGCATTTGCTGGTTTATAGGACAGCTGGGACTGTCCCTCCACCCAGCAAGCACCCAGGTAGGCAGGAGGTAGGTCATGGGAAAAGATGAGCTGTGGCAGGGCACTGAGCTGGGAATAGATGTAAAGCTCAGCTGCTCAGCTGCTCAGCTGAGAGCAAGCTGTGAGGACCCTTGGACAAAGACTGTCAAATAACATTTGACAGCTGCCTTTTTTTCTGACATAAATCTTCTTCACCTAATATTTTCAAAATAATCCATACCTCCAGTGGTTGTGTTGGCAGGTGTGCACACTCCTCATGCCTACTGCAATTCATGCACTAGCTCTTAATTCAAATGGGCTACACCAATGCGATTTCATCTTTGGCAAAAAAAAAATGTCCCAAGCAGTGTTGGCATAGATGCAAACAAATGATTTTGGGGGCTACTTTATGAGCAGATCAGAAATGTTCCCCAGAGGGGAACATAAGAAGATATCCTTTACTGGAAGGGTGATGAGGCACTGAAACAGGATGCCCAGAGAAGCTGTGGATGCCCCAAGCTTGTAAGTGTTCAAGACCTGGATTGGCCTTTGAGCAACCTGGTCTACTGGAAGTTATCCCTCCCCGGCCCTGGCAGGTGGGTTGGAACCAGGGGACCTTCAAGGTCCGTTCCAACCCAAAGCATTCCATGATTCTAGGATGATTCTATCAAAGTGGCTGGCTCAGCTGGTGAGTGAGGTACTAGAACTGTGGCATGCTCAGGGTGCCCAGTTAGGGAACTTGAAGGACAAGACAACATGTACCATCAAGGAATTTGAAATTACCAATGTTGCCAGAGGTGCTGTTGCAGGGCAGTGTAAAAAATGGTCACTATGAGCTTTGCCTTGTGTTCTCTCCCATTGGATCTCAAGAACTGAAACACAACTAAAATGTTCAAGCTGTTACAGTCACCTAAACTTTCTCAGTGTATTTTAATGACTATCTGAAGTCTTGAAGCCAACTGCAGCCTACTCTGCTTGTAGCCTTATATACAGCATCTTGTGTTAGTTGATAATTGCCTCCCTAAAACTGTTTCAATTACTCCCTGTTATGAGGAAGTAACTGTCAATTTTGCAAGTCCAGACTTTTCCTGAATCAAAAGGAAGAAATGGAATTTCTATTGCTGTTTTTGGACAGATTAACTCCATAAAAGATTGAGATATTGAAAGGAGGAATAATTTTTCTCTGCTCTGGGGAAGATGTATTTAAAGCAACAATGCACTGGATGAATAAATAGGTTGATTTTCTCTAATTTTTGATAATTTGATCAATAGTTTTTAAACATATTTAATACAAAACATCAATTTTTGGAAGAACGGAAAGAAAATGAACAAAATAAAGAAAACTTTAATATAAAGAAAGCCATAATATTTTGTGATACATTTGAAGAAATAGCAAGAAAGGTATCTACTCCTAACTTCTGTTGTGCTTGGATTCACTTTTAATACCCTGTGTAATATCTTCCTTTCTTGCATTTCACTCCCCTTGCTGGATCTTTGCCCAGCACAATTTGTGACCTGAACACTTTTCACTATTTCTGAAATTTTCCAGCAAAAGTGAGTACCTTTCTTTTATATTGCCCAGCACCGGGGTAGATCTGCCTCTCTGTCTCACTAGTTTTTCTGCAGCCACAACACACCAGTATGTGCTGGTGTGCCAAAGCCACTATGGTTTATGCTGACAACTTTTGCCTCATTGCTTACCTTCTCTTTGAAGACTTTCTTTTGTTCTCCATGTAAAGAGACCTGAAGTTCATGTCTATAGAAATAAACTGTTGGAAGGTACTATTAGCCAGGAGAGAAAAGAACATTGATTCTTCCAGGGCAGGTAATGGTACAGAGGGAAATTTGCAGGTATAGGAGCCTTAAGAGCTGAAGGGAAAATAATGCCATAACTGAAAATGAGGAGTGCAGACATCAAGACTTCTGATTCACTGATGAATGATTAAAGATAGGTGTGGTCTGTCTTTAATGTTTTCTCTCTTTATTGCACTTAAAGTAAAACTACTAAGCTGCAGTTCTTTACTGTATCATTTTGAGACTTCTTGTGTGATCTTGAAAAAGTTGTTTCTTTAACCTGGAGCTCAGTTTCAACTCTTAGCAGTGTTTATTTGCACTAAATAGATGATAACAAAGTAGTCCTGTGTTTCAATAATGAGAACTATGAAAGTAGGCTGAATAAATCTTGACTGAACAAGGCCTTCTCATCTACACAAGGTGCAAAGACCCTGTGTGAGCTGGTCTAACTTCTGAGTTGGTTATAAATTGTAAGTTGGCTAGTCAACCTCTATATGCCTCTCCCAAGCCAAATTAAACTGTGATCTCAGAAGAAATATAGACCAGAAGCTCATGAAATAGTTTGGAATATGCCAATATCTGCCACTGATATTTTGGACTTCGTACATAGTAATGCTGGGTTCCACTGAAGTCTATAGCAGTATTTTTAAAATAACACCAGACATGTAGACAGTAATGAAAACATGTCTATTCCTTTTTATTAAATGTTTCTATTAAAAAATTGTTTGTATGTGTTTAACCAAGAAGATCAGTGAGTTTACAAACTCATGCAGTGACTTACTTCACCGAATTAAAATCTTTAACAAGTAAGGCTTCTGGACATGACAAGAGAGAGATACTTGAAGTTTATATGTACATAAGTTTAACATGTTGCTAACATCTGTATCTATGCAAACACATATATTTACAGAGAGACAGAAGGCAGATGTACAGAGAGTAAAAATAGATCTCAAATCCAACATGTGTCAATAGTTACTCCACAATATGCTTCCAGTACTTGTCTTTTAAATAATTCTGTCAAGCACTTGATAATGTCTAGTGATTGTGAATACATCAGACTGGAAGATACTCATATAATCACAATTGAAAGAATCTGAATACTATAGTCTTGATAGAAGTGCTAATAATTTAGGTTGGAAATTTCCAAGAAGGCTATAAGTGATTTCCAAACACAAGTAAATATGACAAATTATTTATATGCCTTTTAAACATCCCACCTGTGTCTTTTCCTTATTTATAGATTCTAAGCATGCTGATTTTATCAATATAGCTGAAGACATTACATTTACAAGAATAATATAATCACGTGTGAGCTTTCTAGACATTTTTAAACTGATGTAGCTCTCCTAATCTCTCTGTTTTCTGCTGAGGAGATAGTGTAATTAGTTTGTCCCTCTCAACTGCTTTCACAATATCCCACAGGATGTATGGGCTAATTTCTTCTGTGTTGCTATAGAAAAGTACTATCTTACAATATCTCCAGCTGAGATATTATGCCACAAATCCTTTTCAGAAGCTGAATTTCACGAGCATTCCCAGAGAGCTGCAGATAAAGAGAGCCATATTTGTAGACATTAGTAAAAAAGAAATGAAACAGCAGATACACACTACAGTAGGAACTCATGTAAAATTAGTCACCAGTACAGGTCCCCTTGGAAAAAGGCTGATTGGATGTGGGTTTCCAGAAATTGAGTGCAGAAAAAGAATTAACAGGTATAATGGAATACACTTTTCATGCACAGAGCACAAAATTCAACCTCTGCAGAAGGTGAATTAGAGCAACTTATGCTACAATTTGTCAATTTAGGAGGTGGATAGATAGGGGACAGACAAAATGCTGTCTATTTTAAGATTTAAAGGCACTGCAGGACAAAAGAAAAAAACATGAAAAAGTTCCTTTCGTGAAATTTGTGATGTTTTTGTTGAAGAGTTTCTTTGGAAAACCTATGGAATCACAGAATTCTTATCTTCATAGAAATACTATTGCAGATAAGAAACACAGTTTGAGCAGGCAGCCTAAGTTAGCCTCTCTGAAGAACAGATAATGACATGCTGGAAGGTTGGAGTTGGTATGGGTTTCAGAGAATGGAGAGTTGTCTGAAAAAAGGGATTGTCTAAAATCTGAGAAATGTTTTCATAATGATAGAAACATTGAAACTAAGGTAACACTGAAAATAATTACATCATTCAAATGTGGAACATAAAATATACTCTAGTGGTATTTCTGTTCCCTTTTATTTATGTCTGCACATGTTCATGGGAAGAATTTTTTTTCTTTAGGACTTTCCAGTGAAGGGATAGCACTGTGAAAAAAAATTACATTTTGCATGCAGAATCCCTTGGAGAATGTTCACACAACTGTCTTCAAAGCTCTTTGTGATCCTGGGCCCATCCACACAGAGATGAAAACAATATTGTATGACTCTGGTGATGGATTGTACAACCTGAGGAATGGAGCAGTTACAGAGGAGAAACACTGCAAACAGGAAGAGCAGGGGAGTGTTTGCAAGTGTCTTGTATTTTGTAACAGGTATCCGATCTTCCTTCGATCACTCCAAACAACAAGCACATTTCTAAAAATCAGGCTGTAAGAGTAGTGTTGTAGGTATACATCTAGCAATGCTGCAAATAGGTTTTTTTTCCCTTGATGATAACCATTCCTTTCTCATGCAAGGAGAGTAGGAGGCTCCCTCCCCTTTGATATGGTTACTCTGCATCATCTGAGAGTATACACACACTGCAAAGTCCCACAGCTGACCATCTGAGAAAAAACAACAGCACACACTCTTCAAATCAACAGAATAAATAGACTAAAATCAAGTTTGCCAAGCAGGGGACACATGTGAGCACTACAGATCTACAACAATGTGCTTCAGAGATGCTTTAGTTTGTGGCACAAAGCCCAGGGCTCCAGTCTTCTGCCACCAAAGCCCTGGCAGCTGGCAGTGCAGGGAAGCTCCTCAGCTCCCAGCCTGCAGCCACGGGTCAAGGCTCTCCCTCGGGAAAGAGTTTAAACAAAATGTGTCTTGGCTGATATCCCAGAAGTGTGCCCAATGTCTGTAAAACAGCAGGACATTCCCTAAGCAGGGGTGTCTGTATGAGTGTGTGTATTTATGTCTGTGTATATATACCCACAAATATTTTGCACACTACTTTGTAGTTAATTCACTTCCTAATAGGGAAAAAATATTCTAAAATAAGAATAGTTTCTCCATTTTCTGTCTAAGCATAACCTTCCCTTCCCCTCATGGGCTGTAAAAATCTGAGTCTAAACTAGCTCCAGCATACCACCCATCCCAGATATCAGAGCTGCATAATTTTGGATAAGCACCTGCTGGGAAAAATTTCAAAATATGTATTTTCAGGCTTTTTTTCATAATTTTAATTTTTTTTTTATTATTATTTAATGTATTATTATGCTACAGCTGTGCAAAGCTGCCCTGGGATCTGCAACATCAGGAAAATCCCAGGAGAGGTGAGTTAGTGGGCAGGAGGTGGAGATGTGATCAAAGTTTCAGTAATTTTATCATACAGCTGCTCTACTGAGTGCGTGGGTATCACCGCTATCTACATGCTGTCTTGAATTCTAATGGTGTCCTTCAATTTCTTGGACAAGCAGGAAATATTGAAAGCAACAAGCAGGAGAGAAAGATTTTCATAAAGAAATTGTTGTTCTTCTCCACTGTGGTGGGAGCTCTTTTGTTGCCTGTGTTTGTCTTTGGGAGGGTCTTGTTCAGAGGCAATGCAAATTAAAGGGTAGGAGCTGGGCCTGCTGCTATTGACATCCAGGGAGGATCTCAGTGACTTTAGTAGACCTGTTGTGCTCTGCCTGCTGGTGTCAACAGGATCTGTGCAGACTGGGTCATGAGGATCTGGCCTTGTGTTTATCATAACCTGATAAAGGCAAGAAAATGGGGGGTGATAATTGAAAAGTTTAGCTAAGTTTCTGTGACTTTTGGTCTTCTCAAATGAGCCAAATATAAAACATCGTAGTAAAAAAATATCTACAACATCTGATAAAGTATTTACTAAGTCACCAAAATGCTGTGAATTAAAGTATATTTCAGTTCAGCTTTCTCCTGGGTGAACTGACAGCAAGACAAGTCTTTCTAAAATAGTATTTGTTGTGGACTAAGATTTCTAGCCTTTTTGTTCGTTTGTTTGTTTTTCTTTGTTTTTAAATGCAAAGCTACTGCAAAATCACTAAACTGAGAAGAAATTTAAAGGAAGTCACTTTGTTTACAATCTGCCTCTGTATGATACAGAATAATGTAACAAGCATTGCTACATTTCCTGCCTTGCTACCAAGACCCCAATCTGGATTGTGTTCACTGCTGAACTCATCTGTTGTACTGAGAGGGTCAGAGTTATTCCCTTCCTGTACACCCCATTGAGGACTGTCTTGGAGAAATAGCCTGGGTGACTACACACAGAGAAGTCAAGAAGAGTCAGTGGATTAGCAACTAGTAGGTTTAATGATGGGCTGGAAGCTCTTGGGGAGCATGGTTACACCATTTGAGGTCTGTGAGGGAATTTCCAATCTACACCAAAGAATTCAGGACATATTTATACACTCAAAGTGCATTTTTTGAAAATTATACCTGACGTGCAGAAGGCCCATAGTTCTGTTTATTCCGGGTTAAAAAATCTTGATGTACTATACTTCCAAAGACAGTCGTGTGTATGTGTGTTTGCATGTGTGAGTGAAGGGGCTCAGAATCATCAGTGAAGCTTTGCCAGAATCAAAGGAGATGTTTATTCACTCCAGGATAAACCTTTAATATGCTCTCTGCTTTGAAGATAAAATTTACAGAAATATTTAACAAAGATTATGTTGTCTAACTGTGTGATCAATATTTTGACCAAGACAGATACTGGCAATATTACAAAACTTACTTAAACAGTTTATATATGTACAGAGCCAGTCTTCACTGTCTAGCTCATTGCTGTCCACCTGGACTCTAGATTTAGACCTCTTATGCACAGAGATGACAGTTTGAAAGTGCCATCAAGAACAGACTTTGTGTCTTAGTTTATAGTGTAAGAAAATCTAAGTCTAAAAATGCTTGATCACTAATCCTGCTGAAAGTCTGACAGAACAGAAGGAAGGGATTTATTTTCCTTTTATATGGTAGTTCTCAAGTGAAAAGGGTGCAAAAAGTGTAATAGTCAAAGGATTCAAAAACCATTTTAATACTAGAATGAACTACTGCTTTCTGAACTTGTGGACATAAATAGAGGTCATCCTCACAACTCATATAAAGTGCAAAAATTCAGGTTTGGGAGCATTAAGCTTTGCAGAAATGCCAAACTTTCACAGACAAAATTCAACCAGCAGCCAATTTCAAATATTTCCAAGCTGAAAAAGTCTTTTAGAAAAGTGTGCTCATTTTGTTTGTTAACAGAGATAATAAAACAGAATTTCTGGCTTTGTTGTTGTGCCAGGCTGCGGTTCACCAGCATAAAGAATTAAGCTGTTCTTGCTAAAGAAAAAGGTAAATTAATGAGCTCTCAGTAAATATTTAGCAGGCAGTGTCAAAAAATTGTGGGCTCACAGTAAATGACACGGCAGCAATTTATGCTGGATTCCTCTTTGGAAACCAAGTTCTAGGTGTTGTAAAGGGATACCCATAGTCTAACACACAGTTAGAAGCCAGAGGGTGAGTCAGGGGCTCAGCTATACTCCATCGCCTTTTCAGATATTAACATAGTCTTTCTGCCAAATGTATCTACAATGCATAGGGGTAACAGTGCAGGTGGCCTGTGCCTGTCCTCGCCTGGTAGTGTGTCTCAGTGGTGCAGGGAGGAAAAAGCCGTAGCAGCACTCCCCTTCCAGCTGGCCATGTCCCAGGGTCACAGTGATCTTGGTGCCAGTAATGCCTGGGCCCTGCTATGCTTCTAGGCACTGAGTGTTGGAAGCTACATTGACTCAATACAGGTTTGGGCAGAGAAAGGAGAGTGGAGGAGGCAGATAAATGTGGCTGCAAATGTTGCTGCTCTTTCTTCAGATCCAGTGAGGTTTTCCTTCCTTTCTGTTACCTGTACATTCAAAGAGCTCTGTGTTTCTGCTTTGATAATTAGCAGAAACACTCAGATCAGATCTAACACTCTTCACAGCGGTGCTCCCACGGGCAATGCTGCAAGAGGCAGTCAGTTCTGTTTCACGTCTTTATAAAATTTTGGGGCATTCACTGGCGGCTCAGGCTGATGTTCATTACTGTTCCGTGTTTGGTCCCTTGGCCAGTTCATAAACAATTTGCTAGCCTTGTGGCCAACGTATAAATACTTTCCTGCACACAGTTGACAGAAAAGGTAGGAATTTATGAGAGGAAAAGTGATGATGCTTAATTCAAAACAGAAAACTGGAGCAGACATTATGAAAAACAATAAAACTGTCACCATTATCTTAGCAGCTACATGTATTTGATCTAGAGTACCTTACAGTGTATGACAAGAATTCATTTCAAATGCATTATTGAGGAGACAGCAGGCACCACTCTATGTAGACCTTGCATTTGAAAATATGTTGGCAATACATAAGCAACAAATTTTCTATTAAAGTACAAAGCATGTAACATGCACGCATGGAGGTCACAGTTTTATTTTTTCTTGGGCATTCATGTCCAAAACAACTTCAAAAATCTTTCATAGAATATTTAATAAGATTCTATATCAAAAGCTTTGCTAAAATTGATCTAAACTCAATGCAGGTATTCTTTCTCCTCCACATCACATTGTTGTTGAGAAAAGCAATGAGATTAGTTTATTATGCTATCTATTTAAAAATAAAGTTATTCTTACGTTGACTTTGACTCAGCCAAATTACATCCTCTTTATTGAGACTGCAGATGTTGCAACTTAACTAAGGACATGGCTGTTGTCATTTGTATTCATGCTTCCATTAGTCAAGAGGCTCATAAGTTTCTTCCTCCTCATACTTTCGCTTGTTATTTCATTACTGATTGTAATTGAATTAACCAGATGGCAAATGCCAAGTTGACATTTGCTACTTACTTCAGATGACAAAACTTAAAATATACTCACACTGTAGTATTTGCTGAGATACTAATTTATGCAGTACAGCTTGTGCTAAAAGCAGGATTATTGCCTATTTTTCAAATGTTTATTGAATAGAGCAGTCCTTTGAAGATGCTCAAATCTTGAGGTTTTCGCTGAATTTTATGAAGAAGCTTCTCTGTTCTGTTGAGGCCTAATGAGGTATTTCATTATTGAGGATGAAGGTGTGTTGAGTAAATTTTTTTTGAGGGTCATATCTACATTTTGGATATCCTTGTCTTTGGGAAATAACTCTGGGGTAGGAAAGCAATTCTTTGAAATTTCAAAATATAAGAAAGTAATTCTCAGTGTAGTTGACGTTGACTTAAGTGGGATTAGAGTTCCTCTCCAATTCATGGTGGGGCTGGGAAAACAAGAAAAGATTGATAATTTAAAAATGTTTTCACTGTTCTCCATCCTTGTTGAAAGCAGTAGGTTTTTTGCAATACTCTGTAATCATCAAAAAGCAAAGATGTTATGGTAATTTCCAAAGGTAACATTTTTATTCAAATTTCAGAAAACAAGGTTGTTTTAAGTGTTTGTCTGTATTCTTTTGATTTTCATGAAATA
This sequence comes from Sclerurus mexicanus, assembly GCA_013396755.1. Taxonomy (NCBI): domain Eukaryota; kingdom Metazoa; phylum Chordata; class Aves; order Passeriformes; family Furnariidae; genus Sclerurus; species Sclerurus mexicanus. The sequence goes on along the minus strand of VWZF01004872.1, from coordinate 280,093 downwards.
TAACAATTTCATCCTTTTTTTTTTTTGCAGAAGCAAAATGGGAAAAAATGAAAAAGAGAATAAAAAAGAGAATAAAATGAAGCTGAAATGTTGACAGATATTTTTGATAGATTGTGTAAAAACTAAAAAAAAAATAAAATAGACAACAAAAATTTTCCAATTAATAATAATAATTACAAAATCTACTGTTTTCAGCTTGAGAGTTATGTCTGTTTATAAGATTCTTCTCAGGAAAATTTCAAAATTTTAAATGTATTTTCAACTTTTGTTAGGCTGAAAAAATAATGGAAAAAACCCACAGAAAAAGTCTAATGTAAACAACACTGACATGTAATTTTACACTTCTCAAATTTTCTGCGCATAACATACAGCGCCATAAGATATTGGAATGGCTATGTATGTAGTTGGATGCAGACATTGTCACTTTTTTAAAGGATAATCATATTTTTTTTTCTCCCCTTAAAAACCTAAAATTTTCCTTGGGAAACTTTCATGTTGTAAGAGCATTATTCCATTGGAAAACCTTTCTCATGGCAAGTTCTTAAATCACACTGATTGCTTGTTTTCTGCCAGTAAGTTTGATTTAAAACATGACTATTATAAAGTTTCCTGCTATGACTATTAACTGTAACAGCTTGATATAGAGTTTGACATTTGTTTAACTTTTATTCTTCTTAGCTTCAATTAAAGGACAAGTTGAAGAAACCAAAGGAAACTGAAAAAAAATCCTTTTGAGAGTCACAGTTTGATTTTTCCTCCCAACCTCACAGAAATTAGCCTATTGTCATATAGTGCAAAAGATATTGAGTCTCACAAGCTCACTGAAGCTCAAACTTTATATATATACACTTTCCACTAGTAATTTTAATTTCTTTTTTCATGGCGGTTTTAATTTTTGCTTTAAAGAACAACATACCAATGGACTTTTAGATAGTCTCTATATCCAGAAGCTGTCTATTTCCAGTGTTGTCTTCAGCACAGACTCTAGGTGCCCAAGGGGGTGCTGAAGGAGGTCTGGAAGTTTCACATGCAACACCACTTGGCTACTATAGCATCAGCAGCATTTATTTGACTGAGATACAATTAGCAAATAAATGAGAAGGCATTTCGATGCTAAGGGCATTTCCAATAGCCACGTCCCTTTTTCTCCCTGCTTCTTCTGGGACAAATTTGTGTGCAATTCTTCTCCCTGAGGGGAGGGGCTCTCAGCAGCTCTTTGCAAACCACAGGGTACTCAACATGCTGCCAACCTGCAGTGGAGAACAGTTGTGAGGCCATGAGATAGTGGACTCACATACAGAGATTTTTGTCTCCCAAACATTGCAGAGATGCCATATAAAAATTTTTGTACAGTCAGGATTTGCAAATATAAAGAAGATTTGGATAAAAATAAATATTTAGCAGGGATTTAACTAACTGTGTAATCTCCTAGAAGCTAAAGCTGCACAGTAGTAAAAATTGAATGGCACAAATATATTGACAATAACTATACATGCAAAAATTAGACCATCATGTTTTTTCCCATCATTGATATTCAAATATTCTGAACTGGGTTTTCACAAAGCATCCTATGTCTGAAACAAATGGATGGTTCATGCAAAGCTTAATGAAGGTTAGAGCAAAACAAACAGAAAATAAACTCCCTCTTTTCTTGTCACAGCCTACAAAGTCACCCTCTATTTCCTTAATCTTTCAGTGAATATATGGAGCTTAAAGATTTCACAGTCATGCAACATGCTGTAGGGTGGAAAGAGCAAACTATAAGAGACTTTCTTAAGCTATGTTTAATAAGAATTTATTTGCTAAAACATAATCCCTGAGATTTATTTGATTAGAATACATGTAAGCTAACCCCAGAATCTTTCAAAACAAATATTGTCATTTGCACAAGTGGCAATTTGTGCTAAACACAAAGCAACATTGTTTAGCAATTTTGTGACATTTGAAAGTGTGCATGTTTTCTATGCTTCCAGAATAAAGTTAAAAATACTATAGCACACCCTTTGGGATGATCATATATATTAAAATTCACAAATATACTTTTAAACATGGGCAACCACAGTATTTTTAGCAATGTTCAACTAATTGTTTGCTAAAATGTGTTAATAAAACAACTTTAAATAGCTATAACTAGAAGCTGTTCTATTTAATTGTAAAGGGGATCAGTTTAGACACTAAGATCAGCACATAGATTTCCTGGTGTTAGATCCTTTTGGCCATGTAGGACACCACCGACTTTGAAACCAGTTTATGTTTTCTATTCCAGGCTTAGGAACTTGAGGCAATTAAACTTGTTTATTCTCTTTTCTGCACTTAAAAAAAAGTAAAATCAGTCTGGCATATCAGCAACACTTTTACCCCCCCAGATATTAGGCTTTACAAAGAATAATTCATCCTGAAACTTGGAAGATTCGTTAGCACTGAAAATGGCAAACTGTAAGCATGTACAAGAGAAGACAGTGCGAGTCATAGAGAAACCTTCTTAATAAGGACACTCTTGGCACAAATACAATTTAAAAGCTAAAACAAACAGAAATTAGACAGATCCTTTCTATCTTTTCTCATGAGACCGATCACATGAATCAACTGTGACCCTAGGTATTAGTCTTCTAGACATTTTGGGGAATATACAGCTTCATTGACTTTTTTTTTTTTTAATAATCACCACAGTTACTGCTCTAAACACACAATAGCACATAGAGAACACATCCAAAATGGACTTCTATAATCACAAATCAAAAGAATTCCCTCTTGAGCGATAAATTTGAAATAATTACCGTACACAAAAAAATTACCAGATGTCAGGTGTAGGGACTACAAGAGGCATCAGGTTTGAAAATAACATAGTAAGGGAAAAAAATGTCTCTGGTTGAAGCTTTGAAGCGAACAAAAATACTTTTGTTACTCACTGTTAGAAAATTTGGTATGAAATTTCACCTTTGTTGTTGCTCCATTATATTTTACTGTAAGTATCATTTTTACTACTATAGTATGTTTTACAGAACACTTTAGCATTTATTTTATAAGCTTTTTTGTAAGACATTTATAATGACACTGGAAGAGTCCTGTGTTTTTACCATTTGTTCCCTGTTCCTGGAGCTTGATGAGAAAATATTTTGCCATATTCTTCGTCCCATCACCAAAAAAATCCTTATTTTTATAGCCTATCATAACATTTTGTCTCCACAGCACAGCAATAACTTAGTCTTTGGAAAGACTTTCATTGTAAAACATTATTGCAGACATTTCCTTCCTCTTATGTTGCTTCCTACTGACCATGGGCCTTTCTGCTGGAGGCAGGAGCTGCAAAGGGAGTGATACCCCAGACCTACTTGTGATCTAGATTCACATTCAGGCTCTTTAAACTTCCCTTCCCCTGTTCTGTAGTCCTAAATTACCTACCTGCTTGATTCTCAACCCAGTAAGTCTCAGAAACACGTGCAGTCATTACCTAACCACACAACCTAGTCATGCCAGCATGAAGCTGATGCTCCAAACTTTCAGAAAAGTCAAAATAAGAAATTTCTACAGCTAGCTCATTGCTAGGGACACTTCCAATGAATATGTCCCAAACAGTCACTGAATGGGCCTCACACAAGGCACAAAGAAAGGTCTGGTCTCTGTGTCAAAGCTCGTCATTTCAGTAGATAAAAGAGTTACATTAAATAAATACCACAGCAGATCCTGATGACAGCCAGCACAACAACATATCCTGCAGCAAAGTTCTAGAAAGGTTTTCTCCTTGCATTTTAAAATGTTTTACTGCATGGGGAAAGATCTATGTGTACATGGGCATTCCAAATGAGTTTTAAGTACATCAAAGTTTGTAAAGAGATGTAGTATCTCCTATAAGACAATTGATACAACTGGAAGAAGAAAAAAATTTCCTTCCACACACTGATGTTGACCCACAAAAGAGCTTATGTGCTTGACATATGTGTGTATTTTTCACATAAGTTGTTTTAATAAAAATGTCTAGTCCTTTTAAAATTAAAACCTTCCTTGCTTTAGATAGCCACAAATAGAACAGTAGCTTTCATACTAACCTATATTAGACTTAGTATAAAACGTCCCATTTTTCAGAAAGGATGCAAAGAGATAGTTCCTTTCACAAACTTTGTGTTATCATGGAGTGGAGCCACAGTTGGGAAGAGACACAGAAGCTGCTTTATTTGTGTACTGATTTTTGTCTTTCTTATCTATCCATAATAAAATTGAAAGTTTTATTTCTACCTAAAATCTGAAGTAGCTACCTCAAATCAAGTCTCTGTGACAGTCAGCTGTCTAACACCATACATTGCAGTGTCCTGGGATTTTGAAGTGCTTTTGAGTCTAATTCCTTGACAAGGAACAGAAAAACCCTCAGGGTGTGGCCACCAGGGACACCAAGCTCCTCTGTGCTCACAGAAGTAGTTGTTGGCTCTAAGGCTCCAGTAAGGATTAAAGTGCAGTGTGTTTACTCCTTAGTCCATTTAGATGCCAAAGTCTGTGGATTTGATGGTATTAACTTTATTTGTGCTGGAAAATACCCCGAAATGTAAAAAGGTGTTATAGCATATTGCTAAACTGAAACTAGGGTAACTACTTAACAGATGGATTTCCACAAAAGCCATGGAGTGTTAAGTGCCCTACTCTTTCAGAAGAGTTTCAAAATCATAGCTAATAGGTGTTTAGACTTCCTAGTTCTAGGAAATCCTTGACATTATGCAGCATGTTATGGTTCCTTAGCACTTTAGTCTTCTGCTCATCTGTCTTTTATGTGCTACTGAGGTTGTACAATATGAGAATGTAAAGGGTTAGTCATTACCATCTGGAGGTGGCTGCTGCAATGCTGTTGTGTCGAAGCTGATAACAGGGACGGGTGCCTCTGCTAACTTCTGACAAAGCCATTGCAGCAATGATGATGGCTACAATGGCTTGTGCCCCTAGAATATCTGCCTAGGCAAACTTAATGCTGTTACCATGGTTTCTGAAAGTTAAATTTTTTCTTTTTTTTTTCTTTTTTCTTTTTTTTCTTTTTCTTTATGACACATTTGTGGTACAGAAAAGACTGTAAACTCTTTGGGTTGACAACTGGCTTTGGGGCCTATGTGTGAGCATAATATCTGGTGATATGGTTTTAGCCTGTTACAAACTATTTTATCAGTTCAAATGATAATTTTAGACACGGTGAAAGAACAGTCTGAATAATGGGAGGTCACATCTACAGGGGAAAAAGGCTCAAGTTTATGCACTGAGTGCATCCAGACTGAATTCACCACTTCTTAGTCTTGTCTTTAGGATTAATTGAGAGGAAGAAATGTGCGTTGGGCTAAAGGAGTCAATTCTCTGTCACTTTGAAATAGTTTGTCCAGAAAAAATTCTCACAGAGATGTGTACTAGATGACATTTTGAAGCCAAAGGGACTAAGCCTCTCTCCTGCAACAAGAAACAAAGCTTACCAAGAAGATCAGTCTGTAAGAAACCATAAATAGATGTTACTTACCCAGCAGCATTTTAAGAGCTGTATTTCAACATTTACAGATGACGTTTGGCAAAAATTTGTGGACAGGCAGTTTATGGGCAAGTAGCAGTCAGTTTTTAAAGCAACAGGGAGGAAAATCAGAATTTATATACAGCATTTAGTACTTGCATGGTACAAGCTGATGTGAATTAGTAACTTGCTAATAATTTGATTTTAAATCCTTTCATTTCTAATAACAATGTTCAGATATAGCGTGTGCCATGTTTTATCAAATCATTCTGGATTATAGTAGCTCAAAGATATTACATCACTGCTGACATAACTTGATATGACCTGACAGGCATGTGGTAACCTCATGTGACTCCATGTTTATCAGAATTATCATTTTGTATATCTGAAGATTGTGTTTTAAGTCATTTAAGGCTAGTATTTATTTTTTCTAACTGGAAAGGAGAGAAATTAGAAAAAAATGAATATTTTGAATGTCTGCACATACCAATAGCAGTGAGTCTGTGGGGACAGCTGAAAGAAATGGCACTGCTAGAGGTGCTAGACCCAGAGTGAGAAGAAGCGTGGCAAAAATCTACTTGCCAAGATAAAACCAGAATCAAACCCAAGTCCTTCCACTGCTGTTCACCACAGCTCATCCTGACCTGCACATATACCATTAGCTGTTCTATATCCCAAACAGTGGGACTCTCAGCCCACCTGTGGTGCAAGTGCTGTGATGCAGCTGCTCTCTAGGCAAGTGCTTGCATAGCAGCCCCAGGAGTTCAGTGCCGTGTTTGAGTCCCTAGTACAACAAAGTAAAACAGCGGTAATTAGCTCTGACACTTCCAGTATGTACTGCTGTCACATAGAGGACTTACAAAGTCTAACACTATAGTCTTTCTGGATCCATCCTTGCCTTGCCCTCTGTAGCTTGGGAAATGCAGTAAAAGGTGTTAGCAACCAAAATGTCTACCATCCAAAAGGCCAAATATATTTTTTTTCCTCCTTTTACTGAGGGATTTCGGTTTTGAGTTGCGACTGGTATTGTAATAAAAGAACAATATTTAACTGACCAAACTGTAATGCCTTAGTCTGGTTCTGAAACAGTGGTCTAGGCTATTTTTATGATGCCTGATGAGAAAAAAAGCATTTTATGGGTGATTGTTGTTATCTATTTCAGTTATTTGCCTGAGGCTGAGATGATTCGTATCTCAAAATTTTTGAGATACTTTTTCTGGCAAAATTTCAGAGTCTAGGCAACCACCTCTGATGTTGACCTCTGCATTTAGAAGTTAGACCAAATGAGTCCCTTCTTTGCGTTCTAAGAGGATTAAAATCTATACACATAAAACCATAAAACAGTGAATAACACACTCATAAAGCAGAAAAGTATTTAACGGTAAGATACCCATAGCTGTCAGCTAAATAGTATGTTTCCTTTCTCTTCTTCAGATGTATATATAATTAGAGTTTGCAACCAGGAGCTATCAAAAGCCAGGGTAGTGCTTTTTCTCTTCCTCCCCAAGCAAACATCTCTTATGAATTCAATGGATCTTTTGTCTGAACTGGGACCATGGAACTGTGCTTAGTGTTTATGTTTTGCCACAGGGTTTTATCCTTTGCCTGTAGTCAGTGACAAACTCAAGGGGATTTGCACCAGTTATTTTATCGTGCCATTCTAGTAAAAATAGAACAGAGGCCAGAAACTCTACCTTCTCTTATTCCTCCAAATATGAATGCTAAACTAAATTGGTATTGTTATGTATTCAACTTTTTTTTTAAAGTCAAACTGTATTGTATATTAAACGTTCCTATATTTTCTTCCTATCCCAAATTTCTCATGAAAGTGAAAAATAGCCTGATGATGCTAAAATAGAATGACACTTTAAAATAAAATATAATAATCTTTCAAGCATCATCAAACAGCAATTTTGATCACAGTTGCCATGACCTGCTCTTATGCAGCTTTAGCTAAGGAAAGAATGGATCTTTCTTTCCACCTACAGATATGGCTGACAATAGCAAGGGGACATAAACAGTCCTATTTTATTCAGAATTACTTAAGTAACTGGTATACTTTAGTCACTGTATAAAACAGATGCTTTCCTTTTCAATCTATGTGTGATGAATATTGATAGCAATTTCAGAGGAGTATTAAATGACAAGTATTGTAACTGGTCAGAAAGGAGTAATGATGTAGCACAGAAATGTTATAAAGTTTAGTGGGTAATAATGAAGAAACAATTAAAGCGAAACCTCAGTCCTGCTGACATTCATCAGAGACTGACTCAAGCAGAGGAGTGGAGGCTTGTGACATATTTTTACCTTAGACATAAGAAAGTAGCATATATAAAAAGATTCCAAAGATCACTCAAGTTATAATTAATTGGACTTTCAAAAGAATTTGAAACATTTTTTTCTTAAAAGCATATTAAAAAGAAGGTATTTGTTAGGGACCTGATACTTGCAGTAGTTTTGGCCCCAGAACTGGTTAGGGATGGAACATGAATCTGGTTGCACTGTTCAGAAAAATAAGATCCCCATGTTGTTATGCTGAAAAACCCATCAGGAGCATCACCATGCTTTTTATTTTATTTTTCGTATTATTTTATTTTATTTATATTTTATTTTATAACTGCTTTTTGACTTCTAGAAGAAAACAAATGAGCTGTTTATGCCCATATGTTGTGAGCATGCATTTATTTATATCTATCCATACTTACCAGCACACCTTTCTAGAGGTTCTAGCCGAAGAGGGAGTACTGTGTTTCCATGCCCCACTCTGACTTCATCACTTCTGACTGTGTGGGTGCTGGTGAGTGCAGCTGAGTAGGTGGAGACAAGATGAGGTGATCGACACTCCAGCAGTGAAATTAATTATTTTATATGGATTTTATAGGGAGATGTGATTATGAGGAAAAAAGAATACCCTATCATTTTCAAGGGAGAAAGAATACTCAGACCTATTTTAGCCAGAGAATAGCTGTATATTTCTTAAAATCTAAGGTCCTTAACATCATGTTGTCTTTTACACTTGCAACATCCTGTGAGTTAGGTAAGCTTGCTTTGTTTTCAAATATCAATGTTCAGGTGACAGAGTTAAAAACACATTATGAAACTGGTGTTAATTAATTCAGAATGTCTGTGAAAGAGATATAACCCAAAATCTTCCTCATGGACAACCTTAATTTGTCCTCAATAATTGTGGATCTGAAAGAATGAATTCACATGGTTTTTTCTAACCTTTCTCATAATATAGGCAAGGTGTTATTCCAAATAGCAGGACCAACATTGCACAGTTCACTTCACTAACCTCTTCATATTAGTTTATTTAAAAAAAAAACCCAAAAACAAAAAAAAACAAACAATGACAAAACCCAACAAAACGAAAACCCCTCCTAAATTTTTCCATATAGCCTTTTGTGATGGATGAGAGATTTTAGATTTTGTAATTTATTTTTTGAAATTTTCATAGTCTTGAAGGTGTTTTCTGTCTTCTGAAACCTTCTAAATTAATATTTGCCACTTATTAGGTTACATAGTTAATTAGGTTAATAGTTAATTGGGGAGTGGTTTATATGGTGTGAGTAACACTTGTCATGGTAAGAAAAGGATTTCAACAGGTCCAGAAATAAAAATATGCTTTTACTTTCCTCATTAAACCACAGAGAGATCTGCAAATCTGAGACTTCCATAAACCAGCGGATAGTTAGCTAAACCATTAAGCAATCATAAAAAAAAAAAAATAAAAAAAAAAGAGGTCAATCAGTTTTAACACACTGATTTCACAGCAACAGATCTGAGAACTGATAGCTTCTGAACAAAGTACATATATATCCCAGCAAAGAAAGTGGACCAGAGAGGGAAGGCTGCTCTCAACAAAGAGAGGTCTGAAAAGAGTGATACAGCAGTGGCTTTACATATCAAGAAGGACATACAGACCATTCCCTCAGTGCTACCATGACAAATTGTATACTCTAAGGACTTAGATAGTTGGGTAGTTATGATAGTCCATCAGTACATGCTTACATATGGTAAGTGTTCACATAAATGTAATTGAGTCTCACGAAGGTTCACCATGGGGATGTGGTCTCATGCAGTCTGATAAAAAGCTGAACTTTTTTAAAGGTTCATTTTGGAAGTCAATAAGGAACAGAAAGAAATTACTTCAGGGGCTAAAACTGACCTATACCTGTACTGGCATGTATGTAAATGTTCTGTGTATTGATGCTTTGAAGTACGAGTAAAGCTGTCATCCTGATTCACTAAGTGAGGGCTGCCACAGTTTACAGAGCAGCTGAAATGCTACTTCGTTAAGAAGAAATTTAATCTTATCACTCCTTCCCTGAGGGCAGAAGTTGTGCTTTATTTGAATGGGAAAAAAGTGATGCATTTTCCCCCTACATTACACACATATATATAAAAGTGGTAGAGACCACTTTCTCTTAGAGGTTTACTTATTTCTTTCACTTGGTCTTTCTGACAAGATCAGATTTACTACCTGGTATAAAAAGTGTCCTTAGCAGCTAGTTCTGTGTGTTTTGAATTGAGACTTATAATAGAATTCATGTGTGATATCACTTCTCTTAAATCAGTGGAGCTTCACTGTATGTGGATTTGTCCTTAAAATTAAAAAAAAAAAAAGGTAAAATTAATAGAAACCCTGTAACTAAAGTCCAACTTCTATGTAAATAATTTTGTAGATAACACTAGGTAAAACCAGTGTTGGTGGGGTTGCCAGATAGCAAGATTCCAGTGTTTTCCATTAATTATACCAAAGTGAATTTTTAAGGGCAAAATGACATTGTAAGTTTAATATTTATGCCAAAAATGAGACAAATAACTATCCTCTCATTGATTACTTACATGACCACAGAATTACTTATCATTAGGGTCCTGAGATTGAAAATTGACATAAATTCAAATAACTGGGGAAATTGTGACTCAGAATGGGGGAAAAAAGGTTACAAGTTAAAAAAGAAACAAAAACAGGGTCATTATTTATTCTCTAGGGATTGATTAAGTGTGTCAAAGGCATTCAGGCAGTAATCTCTCACTCTCTTCACTTCAGTGGGAGGTAATGAAATTTAATTAGTGAGAAAAGACAGCTTTCACACTGAGGAAAGGAGTGGAGAGAAAACAGGAACATCAATGTGCGTAGAGAATAATGCTACAGTACATAACAATCCTTATTAAAACTGAATTAATTGCCAAAGCTGTTTGGCCTTTGCTTTTTGTTGCAGGGCATTCTTATTTTAAGTAAAACCCTGAAAAATGAGCTAAAGCTATATTTCTGTTATTAATGGTATGAGGCTTAGTTCTGCTAGGTCTGAAGACACAAGTACAACTCTGCTCCTTCACAATTATATAAATCCTTCCAAGTCCAGATTAAAGCATTCTCAGTTCCAACCCTCCCATTAGAAGCAGAAACTAGCTAGGGTTTTTATAAATAAGAGTTTAGGCTAGCCCCATTATTATGTGCTTGGATCTCTCCAACAACCCTGAGGCAAGGTTTGGTAAAATGTGCATTGCTAATGTTCACAGGACTGGACTGCAGCAGAAGTGCTATAAGCCTACGCTCAAATTCCTTGCAATACTTGCTTTACTCAGGAGTGAAATTCTCATTAAAAAGAGTTCCTGGAACTGCTGTTTGCAACCAACATCTTGGAAGTGTGACTGAAACATTCCTGAAGGGGTAATGCATGCCAGCTGTCCAGTGAGTCTGAAACAGGTCCCTTAGTGACACCCAAAGATGTCCCACAGTAGGGGGAGTCCCTCCAGCCCAGCTCAGCCAAGGACACTCAGCCAGCTCACCCAGCTCTGGATGGGTCAGAGGTCATAACAATGGGAGTAGGTGTCATCTGCTGGGTGAAAACCTGGGATCCTGTCTCAGTCAGCTGGGATTCACTCTCCAGGGTGCAGACCCACCCCACTGCTGATCCTGGAGGGCAAGGTAAATGAATGAAGTCTGCGATTCTTGACATGCACATGGCTTCTACAAAACCCAAATCTTAAATTATTACCTGTACACTGATGTCATTTTCTTTCTCGTTTGTTCCTCAGATAATCTACCAAGATCCACAATAGTTCTCTATCTTCTGGAAATTTTATGGATTTGTGTATATGGTGTCTTAGAAGCCAAACCAATCAGTGCTTAGAAGCAACTGTGACAAAGGTCACAGTGTGTTAAGTAACCGTTAAGCTTCTTTTTTTTTTTTTAAATGCATAAATTGAAAGTAACCATATTTCATTTCCTTCCTTTGCTCCAGGGGGAAGGAGACTCCAGGGATTTAATTGTCTAATTCTCACTGAAATTTCTGGCTGAGTCTTCTTCCCTACAGTGAGGCTCTGCCCACCTCTGGCAGTGCTGTTTCAGAAACAGAAATCCCCACTTCCCAATACAGCAGAGACAGCTCCAGTGTCAGGCATCTCACAGAAGTCCTTGGATTGCTCAGGCAGAGGTAGGAGTCAGTTTGGCAAGGCCATAGCCTCTTGTTATGACCTGGGAGTCTAGAAGTAATTCTAACCTAATTTCAAGGGGTGACTGTTTTACCATTTAAGGCATTTAGAGCTATGACTTCCATGTCATGTATGTTTCTGAGGTACCGAAAGGAAAAACAAAATAGCAGATGAAAATCCTGAAGCTCATGCTCACGGTATATGTACCCAAGGTCCACCTGCTCTTTTTTTTTCCTTTTCCTTCCTTATACTAGATAAAACTTTATAACTTGCATTTGATACTCATGTTTTCAAAAAGGGCTGTGAACCATTCTAAAGAAATCTATTATGGAAACATAACCACATAAATCTTGAGGAAAAAAACTCAGGAATACTATAGAGAGTATAAAGTTTACTTAGTTCAAAATAGATTTTTGATAAAAGTATCTTTCTGACTACATGTAAGCTAAAGAAAACTGTGGTGCAGGGAAACACTATTTTACCTCTCTGAAGAAATTTAAATGAAGCAGAAACAGTGTTTCTGAAGATGAGGCTATGGGTATACACCTATGTCCTCACAAAGCCAAAAAGTTTCTAGATGTCCATTGGAAAAAAATCTTTGCCCTGAACAAACCACAAGCAGACAAACTCCAGTTTATCTCTTGTTAAAGACAGGCTTTATTTTGCATGTATTTGAACATCAAACCTCAAAATTCTGTCAACCATTGCAGATGACTACAAAGAAGTTCCTATTAGAATTTGTTATTCCTTTGTATCCTAAGTCTTTCAAAATCACCAGCTTTAGTTTTGTTAGTGCACAACAACATACAGAAAATAGAATTTTCTTCTATCTAGGGAGCACTAGGTCTGACAGCTTCTCTTTTTTTGTAAAATTGACTCATGCTGGCATCCTATGGAAATCCCACATCTAGTTGCTTGCACGCACACAATTATTCAAAGCAACCCAGCCATCGATGATCACTGCTAATTTCTCCTGAGGAAAAAAGGCAAGTGAAAGGGAATAAAGAATAAGAGGGTAGAAGGTTCAAGACCATCAAAAAATCAGAGTAAAGACTAGGGGCTATCAGAGCTGCAAGGAATATGTAAAAAAAGGTAAACAGATGAAAAATGCAATTTGGATTCTGCTGAATTTTCACACTTGCACTAAGTACTGCATTATATACTTCTGCCTTGGGCCTAATGAGCCTTCAAGAGGTAGCAAGGCTTTCTCAGAATCCGTGAGTCTAACGGAATCAAGCATAGCGTTAGAAAAAAGAAAAACTTCAAACTGCAGTAACAATAAAATATTTCAGTAATATGTGACAGCTGACATCCTAGACAGGGAATGAAGGTGGAAAATGTAAGATAATTGTTCCTCAGAGAAAGAAATTTCATCTTCAAAAAAGTTTTAATTTAATGTCAAAAATCTTGAAATAAACCTAGTATTTTATATTTCCCCAAAGATACTGCAGAATGTTTCAAATCTGATACCTTCAGAGTGTATGAATTGAGTTGCAAAACATGATTATAAATGTAAGACAGAATACATAATCTGGGATTGTTTCATCAACATGAAATATAGTTGTAGAGAGAAAGAGGAAGAAAATAAGACCTTATTCAAAATAAATAACTAATGCTTTTTGGTATGGTCTAGAGACTCAGATATGCCATGTATGAATAAAATTAGCCTATTTCTTACTTCAGTTCTTTTACAGGTGCTTTCTACAGGGGGACCAGTCTGGATGACAAAGCCCTTAGATGTTTTACCCAGCAACTTCCTATGCTGTAAAGTTGAATATATTTTTGCACTGCATGACGCTTCAAATATATCAGGAAGAATCAGTGTTGGAGAACAAACCAAGATAAGATGCTTCCATGCACACTGTTCACCCTTTGGAGAGAGTACATGGGAGAAGACGTCCACTGAAACTGCTGGAATCAGTTGATGGGCAGAGTCCATCTTCTCCTCCACCAAGAGTGATGCCTTGAATGAGAAAGATACTCTGTGTGTGTGTGTTAAATGCTGCTTTTAGGTCTAGAGCTTTTGCTGGTGCTTACCCCATAGCATATTAGTAGGTTGCTTCATATCAGAGCTTGTGCTTACTTAATATATGTATCAGTAGATTGCTTAAAACCTATTTTTGCAGTAGACACTATCACCGACAACCTTCCAACCTTATTAATCTGTCACAGTTTGTCTTAATAAAATGTGTTATTCTGTAAACTGTTAAAGTGAGTCCTTGCAGTTGCTGGCAGCAGATAGCACCTTGGCAGGACCCACTGAGGGGTCTTCGCTCTATTGAGCCCCTCCTAAAAGGGTGGTCGAAGTACTTTCTGACCTTGTGAATCTGTTGGTGAAGGGCCTCATTAAGAGATACCGAGAGACTGTTGGATGCTGGGGTCTCGACTTTCCAGGGGCTACCGGCAGGCAGAAATCTAAACTCCTACCTTTCACATGACACCTAGAAATATTATCGATATTTTAAACCTCTCTTCAGATTCCACAATGAGAAAAAATGCATCAGAATGATTCTAAATCACTGATTTAAAAAAGTTTATATGAATTTGCATGTGCCAGGGTTTACAATATGGTATGTGATTTCAAATATCACCAAACATATTAAAAGGAGAACTCATACACAATAATACAGTCAATTTGGATATAGGTCTATAAAAGATTCATACTAACTTACACAGGATGGTGGAAAACTATCTTGAACATTTCATTGTTAACGAGACAGACTTCCTCTTTTTTTCTTTTTTTTTTGGCAAACATGCCATTATAAGAAAAATTTGAATAAAATGTAGCCTAACCTCAGATGATTCTCTGTATAGAAACAAAATTAAAAACACACTGTCTGCCTAATGTACTTTTTAAACTTTAAGTATATGAATGCTCGTGTTGAAATGCTCTGTATATTTTTCACATACTAACTTATTCAGGACAGTAGAAGCCTAACAGAAATGTTTCACTACCAATGGAAAAAGGCTTTCTCTTTTTTTATTTTTTTTTTCTTTTTAAGTAGCAAGGGGTTTATGCCAGAACTTTGCTATTTTTTAGACACTTTAACTTAAAGTTGCAGTATTAGAAATTTCTTGTTTCTCATTTACATATTTACCCATTTCTCTACAGTGTTTTCAGCAAAATGAAATACTCAACATACTCAATAACAGAGAGTTTTTGTGAACTTTAATATTCCAGTTTATATATGTATATATATCCTCAGCTGATGAAGCTGAGAAGAGCTCCACTGATTTCAATTGCATTGTGCTCACATTGACTACTAAGCCTCTTAAAGAAAGTACACTGTGGCAGTAAGTCCCGGGCAGCTGAGACTCTGCAGGATGGAGTTTAAAACTGGTGGGGCTTTTTTGTTTGTTTTCTTTCAGGGCTGAATCTACTTAGAATTTTATAGGCTTTTTCCTGTAGAGTTGTGTCAGTTGTATTTGAACAACAGATGTTCACTTAGTTGCCGTGCCTCATAGCATTGGAAAAACAAGGTGAAATTGAACTTAATCTTCTTGCTGGATTGTGGTAAAGCTGCTATTCACTTAAGGAAGTAACTTTGCTGAAAGATACTGTCTTCCAGTTGAAGGTGAAAGAAGGTGAAACAAAAGGCGAACAGAGGGTGCAGAACACATCTGATTCCAAAATATCTCAAAATTCTAGACAACTGAAGAGGCTTGCCTTGATGTGAAAGTACAGGTTTGTGTCAGAAGTTCAGCAACAAGGCAAATTTTTTCAGGAAACTAGTAACAAGACATTGCAGGGTAAGGTGTGTATGTGGAGGGTTTGAGAGAACTACATATTACAAAAGAAATCTGGACAATAAGATACATCCTGCTTTCTGAATTTTTTCAAGGTGAAAAAGGCTATAGAAGAAGTAAAAGCTAGTGAGATGGTATTTTATTTGTCAAGATTGGCTGATGCTCTTGGTAATGTCATGAATTCAAAAGCCTTTAAGGCCAGAAATTACTTTTAGGTCTTCTAGTCTTGCTCCATAAATGACCTAGTATACTAAAATTCATTTCAATAGATATTTACATGGTGGTACCAGTATAGAATCTAGTAGTTAAATCAAATTTTCTAGGGAGATTTCCTGCTAGACTGCCTTCTACAGTGCCATAGTTATCCGTGAGATTGTGTTAATGAAATAGCAGTGATTAGCAGAGTGTACTAACAGGTGCATTCCGCACTGTCAAAGGTGCAACTCTTTTTGAGATGGCTAGAAATCTCATGGAGGAACAGTGAGGATTTTACAGTGAAAGAAAGCATCTATTTGCCCTACTGCATTCTTGTATTCCAGCTAGCACAGTCTGGAGCAATGGGATTTGAAATGAGTATTGAACAGAAAAGTGAGAATTATTAATGTCAGATCAGTTATGCAGTCCTGACGGTGTTTTCTTTGCAAAGAGTATCTAGATAGATGTTCTGTTTGCAAGAAGCAGAATTGAAAATATACGTGGAAAAATGTTAAATTTGTAGCATTGAGGGAACTGAGTTTTCTCCATAGACTCTCTGCTATAAGAGCTGTAGTGTCTAGAGCGTTCACAGAACGAATAGCTTGGCAGATTCTACTTGCACTATCAGAAATGAAATCGTCATTATTGCACTGTAAATACTAAAAAGGTAAGCTTTTTAGCAGGGGTAGCTTAGGAAAATGGCCATCAGGCCTTAAGCTGAAAGATTCTTTTCCTTCTATCTGTAATTTTCTCCTTGCACATCTCACATGTGGATCAATGTAATGTCCAGTGTTCCGCTGAATATCCTACCAAAGGCCAGAAAGATTTAGCATTTCACACTGGATTTTAAATTTCTCAGACACACTTGGGATGAGGAGATCTGTGACAAGGAAAGTCAATAAAACACTATAAAAGCGGGTTTTGTTTAGAGGCTGAGGATTATTATGTTCTATGCAAATACAACCATTAAAATAATAAATTCAGCAATATTTGTCATTATTTCTGAGTAGAAATGGATGCTGTATTCAAATTAAAGTAGCAATTTATTCTTAGGCAACCGAAAAGTCAGCAATTACCAAGTTATTAAGTCTTAGATGACATTGTAGTGAGGAAGGGCAAATGGGTCAGAACCAGTTGAAACAGCTAATGAAGGAAAGGTGGAAAAGTTCCCTATCACTGTCTTGTTATGCTACAATGAGGAAGACTTGTCTGATAAAAAAGGAAGAGAAAACAAAAGGCAAACTCTTTAATGTGTTCTTTGAACAAAGTGTTTATTAATGTTTTTGCTTGTTTTCCTTTCACTTTTTCTTAATTTCAGTCAGTGTTCTGAAATTTTATGCCTGTCTTATCTTTGTACCCACCTGCCTTTGTGCATTTTTAGCCCTTAGTGAAACAAATAAGATTTTTTGCTGTCCACCTTTTTGTTTCTTTACTCTTCATTTTACTGTCCGTAAATACTTCTTGGCTTGAAATGTGCTAGCATGCAATTTGCATAACAAAAAAGTTCAATCTAAATAATAATACACTTCAGAGTATCAGTCAGGCATTGTGCACTGTTTCTTTATATCACTTTTAAAGAGACCACATAAGACTATTAATAGCATAGGAAAACAGCTCACCAATCTTGATTTTTCCTGTGTCTGTTAAATGAAATAATAATAATAAAAAAGTTAAAACTAGAGAATAGGAAAAATTATCTTGCTAGAATATAATGTCTTCACATACTAAGCAACATCATTTAGGTAGGTAGCTCATTTGCTGATGTTCAGAAATGGTGAATTTTAGGCACTAGGTCCACTAGTTTTCATTTTTCTTCCATATTATTTCTTTTCTATTTCTATCTGAAATGTCTGGTTTTCAATATACTGAAATTTCCCTGTAGGTCACACAGTCATTTCTCATCTGAAGAGGAAAGAAGTTCAATATCAGAAATTAAATCAGTATTGGAAATACATATGGTTACTTCTCAGTAAAATTTCATAGCAGCTTATTTCCCCAAACCCTGGAGAACTGAAATGTAGCACTAAATGTTCAGTTAATTTACAAATATGAATTTATTAATATGAAATATTAAATTAATGGAGAAATATAATATTACTCTTAATTATCTTAATTACTCTTAATCATATAAATTTCTAGAGCTAATAACTCTTTGAAAGGGAGGCATATATGGTGACCATTGTTTACAGTATGTGCAAAAAAATTATTATTTTGTTATGCCCCTATCTGTTTGGTACATCTGCCTGGTTTTTCCCTTATGGTAAATTATTTGGAATAGGGAGCTTCACTTTATTGTGTGTTTTACATGATGAAGTCTTGTAGCCTGAAACCTCAATCTTTAAATTCTACAGTAACACAAACAGCAATAGCAAGATTGTAGAAACTATGATTCTCCTTGATATAGGGACATAGCTCCTTGATTAGGAAATAACAGAGGAATCTCAAAACACATTTTATGGATATCAACAGCTTATTTAATCTTCATTATAGTAAAATGTGCCAGTTTGTTGGTTTTTTTTGTTTTTTTTTTTTAATTACTGGTATTTCTGCATTACATGTGTAAAGCATGGCTTTTACTGGGAATTCATAGAGATGGGAACAGATGCTATTGTGTTTCATGTGGAGCTCTTAAAGATTAGCAAGTGTGCTCCCACTGAGTCATTGAAGCTTACATATGTATTCACCTGGACAGTGGACATATGGTTCATTTTTTGACATAGGTAGTACATGCCAAAATTAATTTGATAGCTCAGCCATCACATAATCTTTAGGCTAGACTGTATACTGACATTAGGACATAACCTCTTAAAACAAAACCTCCAAAACCAATTTGCAATGCCACCTGAGCTATCCAATGAATAAAGCCTTGAACATAAATAAATAAAGAGAACAAATAACAGAGCTGTGAAAACCACACAGCTAGGATCAACCCCATTAAAATGAATGCAAACTCCATTTAATAGTTAAGATCTTAATATTTTGAGTAAGTCCTTGAAAGCTATCATTATATTTGCAAGCTAGGAAAAGATTTGTGATCAGAAAATCTCTGTCTTGCTTATGTTCAGACAACACTGATAAAATACTCTTTTATCTGAATTCATACAAAAGTTCAAATAAACTATTGCTTGCAAAGTGCTTTGGAGGTGGAAGCAACTGCTGCGTGATGCTATCATGCTAATGATGCCCCCAGTGAATTCTCTTGCACAGCATTTCTTCATGACAGAGCAAAAATGGGCAAGAAAAGAGAAGAAACTCCCTTCATCTGAGGACCAGGAAGCAAGGCAGGGATTCACAGCCAGGGCTGCCATTAGGGGCTCTTGTGTCTTCAGTGACAAGTCTCACAAAGGTCTGACTTTGCCCCTTGGGGCCCTGTATGTGTTTGTGTGCAGCTGTAGAGGATTACAGCTGCACAAACATGGCATAAATGCTACCCAGGATCATGTCATAGCTGCCATGCAAAACGGCAGCTCTCAATTCAGTTTCACAGTATATTTAGCCCAGGAAAAAGTCCAGGTGTGGGATCTAGTTGCGTTCAAAGTGTTAAGCCCGTGAAACTGGCTTAACTGGCTTGTGATGTGATGGGGGTGAAGGCATGCCAACTCACCTGATGAAGTTGCAGGGCAGAGGCAAGCCACATCCAAATAGTAGATGTCAAAGGTACTGCTCACTTCCCTCTTTCTACCTGCTACACCTCCGTGGGCAGTGCCCCTTGGCATGAGGGAAGGCTCACTGCCTCAAAGGACAGAGGAGAAGCCTGGGTCTCACTAGCAGTACCAAAACAACATTAGAGCATTTTCCATTGCACAATACTTTATGATATAGGCATGCTTTCTAATTTTTTGGTTTTGGTGTTTTAATGTTACTTGCAAGAGTAAATTTCTCTCTTCTTGTATATGAGGGAGACATTTTTAATATCCCTGCCTTTTATGCCTTGGCTATCACAATGACATTCTTCACCATAACCTAGTCTAAAACTATGAGAGAGTGGGAGAGGGACCTTTTACAAGAACACGTACTGGTAGGACAAGGGGAAATGGCTTTAAATGAGAAGAGAGTAGGTTTAGATTAGATTTTAGGTATAAATTCTTTACTATGGGGATGGTGAGCCACTGGAACAGTTTGTCCAGAAAAGCTGTGGATGCCTCACCCCTACAGGTGTCCAACACCAGGCTGAATGGGGTTTTGGTGGTCTAGTGGAGGGTGACCCTGCCCATGGCAGGGGTGTTGGAACTAGGTGATCTTTAAGGTTCCTTCCAAACAAAATTATTCTACAATTCTATGATTCTAAGATAATGCTGGGTTTAAACTGTCTAATACGACCATCATATTTAAAGTCATTTTTCTTGAACTAGTACTGATAGGGTTGTATATGCAAATAAGTACTATTTCAACAAATAAAAATAACTGTGTTATTTTATGTTCAAAGAATACTTGCTTGACATTCTGATCCTAATGGATACTTGAAAAATAGATTTAACATGGTATTATTTCTGGGGTAACAGTAGAAAGTGAAGATAATTTTAAAACATAATATTCTAAGACTGTTACCTGCTTCTTGAAGAACAAAATTTCATGATAACTAAAGTTAAAATAGTTGATACATTTTCCCATGTGTTACTATAGTACAATGAAATGGAATGTGTAGGAGATAATCTTTCCAAATAAAGCAGAGATAAAAGTGTGTTAAAGAAGGTTTTCTTTGGCAGTTTTTTATTTGAATTTGGTTTTGGAAGTATTTCTAGAAAAAGAAATAAGATTTTCTTTTCTGAATATTTATTTAATAATGTATTTCAGGCACTTCATATGAACGATATTCTTCATTTTATATGTAGGAATTAGTTAACTAACTTAATAAAAGCACAACAGTTTTACCTATTTAATAGATCTTTTATAAAATAAATCTCATGCCTAGAGGGGACTTTATTAATAAAATAAGATAACTGGGAAGTACTGGTTTTATTTAATGAAAGCACAGTTTCAATTAAATTCCAGAATGCACACAGTTCTTTGATATTTATTCAAATTATGTCAAGGCATATAGTGGCTAAATCTTCCCAGACGTACTTTATTATTGGTTCCTAATGTAAGATTCTCTATTAGGAAGATGTGGGAATGTGTTTATTCATTCTGCAGAGGACAGAAGAGAATTTATGAATTAAACGAACATATACTTCAGTTTGGATCAGTCTGTTGTGAAGAAGCCACTACTTCTAGTAAGGGACTCAAACTGAAAATGTGTGACATATTAAGAGGATGCTATGAGTCAAGGCAGAAGACAACCCAAAATCTGTAATTTGTGTTCTTCAGTAGTGAGTTTGATTTTTGGTCTTTTTCCAAAGAACAGTAAATCCACAGATTAATATTAATAGACATGGGATCACACATGCTCAGGATGCGAAGACACTTGTAAGGCTCAAACCTACCTCTCCAGGTCTTCTGTGCCCCACTGCACAGCTATGAAACTGCAAGGAAGGGCAACACTATCCTTCCATGTTGTATCTGGGCCAAGAAAGATAAACTTCACAAAACTGAAGAAAGAGCAAGGAAGATGAAGATCAGCTGTAGAAGACACATAGAAGCAGCTGTAAATCTTGTATTCTACCTTCTGTGCCTGGGAAAACTGGTATTTTAGACATGATTTTTAGCATAAATGCATAAATATTATGTATTAAAGCCCTGCTTTTAAGAGAGTAATTGATACAACATTTACTTGTGGTTATAGAAAGGGCCTCAGTATTGCTTTGGTTTAATCCCTTTTTAGAGCATCTCTAAGGCAGGAAAAACTCTTCAGTGGTATCCTGGGGATAGAGATCTGCTGTGTGTTTGCAACTCTGTCAGAATTATTTGGGTATAATTGTTCTTTTTGACTAGTTTCAATTCACTTGATTGAGACATAGGAACAGGAAAACAAAATTCGGATGACATTAGCAAATTTTGCTCTTATTTTTGAAATAGGCCATATAATACCCGTTAGTTTTCTGTAGTCCAAGGTGTATCAGGCACCTGTTTGAAAACGGGACTTGCTGTGACCTACAGCGAGAAAAAATACATTTCATGGAAGTGTTTAGTCTGCAGCACTCCACCACTTGAAAGCATTAGTACTGTTCATGTAGTCATATTCCCTCCATCTATGCACACACACCCCCCTTCCATGTGCATGCAGACACACACCTATCTTTCCTGCACCTTGCCCACATGAATACTCTTTTTGAATTACTTGCTCAGTATTTGGACCTTAGCACAGCTACTGAGAACATACTTCTTTTTTTCTGTCACTGGGATGAATCAGAGTAAGTTATCTTTCTCCAAAAGCTTTTTGCTGGGTAGTCATGTAACTCTGCCGCTGAAAGAGCTGACAGGGTGGCTCTGGGAGAAACACTCTAAGGAAGAGACTTGGACTGCAAGGAGAAAAGGGAGGACCCCAGATGGAGACGGTGTCAGAGAACACTATGTGTCCTCTTTTAGGTCAAGACTTCAACTGGAGACAGAAACTTTTCTTTTAAACAAAACAAAAACAAGAAAAAAACACCAACCAACCAACCAACCAACTAAATCCACAACCCTTCTCCCCCCCTCAACCCCATGAAAAACGAAAACCCAAAGGAGTTTGGGAGCCTTTGAAAGATGCAGAACCCTCAGTAAAGAACAGGCACACAGAGAGTCTGATGGACAAATCCGTGAAATGTGAGGACAAAGAAAGAAATCTGAAACTCACATATCTTTAAATTGATAAACCAAATCTAAGGGCACCCATTTGGGCTTTGCATTTCCCATGGAATGCAAATTTCCTAATAATTTTCTGCATAGGAGTCTGGTAAATCTGCAACACCCAGGTCACAGAAAGTAGTCCTTTCATTCTCCTAAGTCTCAACATGCTGGCTAACCAATCCTCTCTGGATTTGTAAGTGTATTTGTACATCTAGCACTGCTAGTCCTGACTGCCTAAGCATACGTAGAGCATATATAGCCAATGACAAAGCTTACATCAGAGGAAAAATATATCAGTGACTGTGCCTTCAAATAATGTAAATAAATAAAAACTTCAAACAGAAATTGTACCAGAAAATATTTCTTTTTTTTGTTTTGGTTTGGTTTTTGTTTGTTTGGTTTTTATTTTGTTTTAAATTAATCACAGTGTGTTTTCATGTGTAATAGAGAGAAACATGTTATGTTACTCGTAATGACTGTGGTTGTATCAAAACAAGGCAAAGGGATTCCAGTTTAAGCTGCCGTATGTACTGAGATTAACCCATCTGTGCTGCATTCCCTTATGCAAGAAGTGGCAGTATCTTTATCTGATCATATAATTCCTGTTATGAGTAAAGCAAGTTTAATCAGCGAGCCCAATATAAAATGCCACAGTTGTGCTTGTTCAATCATAATTGAAGAGCACCAAAAGAGCACATAAATTTTTTTCAGTGCCCATTTCCAATCTACTTGCCATAAGCTTTTCTTCCAGGGTTATCTTTCCACTTCTCTAATGATTGTTGTCCCATACAGGGTCCCTTCAACCTAATTGTGACTGTATTACTAAGGCAACCCGTTGTGTACTGCAAGCAGCAGACATTTTTATTCATCTTTTCACAGTCAGACTGACAAAGCAGTGCTCTTCAATAGCATTTTTCTTTCATCTTTAAAAACTAAGTCCCTAGGGAGCAGTACCAATTTACACTAGTTGAATATTTGGATCAAAGAGTCAAAAAAAAAAATTCCAACAAAGACCATGGTGAAAAGAAGAAGCAACCCAGGCTACTCAGCAATGACTGATGCATGTGCTCAAGGAATCCCTGATGTCTGAAAATGCAGCTGAGGTTCAGATCTTTAATTAGTACCATGGAGTCAGAGTGCCCTACTGCTCATGGCTGAGGAGAAGGGAACTGAAGCTACATCTTTCTGTTACTTTCCAGGGAAGCAAGGGCTTCAGCATCTTCCCTCTCTGTCACTTACTGCTCCCCTAAGCCATGCACAGTAGGATTCTTCAGCCTGCTAGTTGAATCCACTGCAAAATGAGAAATTGTGTTCTCTCTGTTCAAGGGAAGAATTCATTGTACTTCAGCTTTATCCTTTTCTTAGAGATCCTGGGGTTGGTAATCTTGCCAAAGCCCTGGGAGGACTGAATGGACTTTGTCACATGGCTACAGGTGGATGAATACTGCTTACATCAAAGAACTGGAACATGTCAAGGAGTTGCATTAAGGATATACAAGCTACCTTCATTAGGACAACTTCTAAATTTTGAGACTTTGCCTTTGCAAACCTAAATTTTTATCTTGTTAGTTTTCATTTATGTGTTCTAGGCCCCACTCAGACCAACCCTACATTATTCAAATGCTGAGTTCCTAATAAAACCATACCTCTACGTTCAGGAGGAGTCCACTTCCCTGAGCGTGCCTTCCTCAGGGCAGCGGTGCTCAGCAGGCACTTTCTGCATGCTGAAAGCCTTGTCTGTGTCACATGGAGCTGAATCCCCCACAGCACAAGATAGGTAACCTCAGCTCCTGCCATTTGTGTAGGAAGGTGCTGCTGCTCCTACTGCTCTGCCCAAGCTGGGATCTTTTTAATCTGCAGGGGCTCCCATCTGGGAACAGCAAGCATCTGTCCAGGAGAGGTGTTTTATGCCAGAGACCACATCTCTGGTTCACCTTCCCTCCCTCCCCACCTCCCTACCATGGATGTTGTGTGTATCAGTGTGCATATGCCCATTCATGCATGTGTATGTGCACAGGTGTGCCTATGAGACCCACATGCTTCTTGTAGGCTCAATATACCTCCCCTTGACCATGTAACCCTTAAATCCAGAAAGAGACCTGAAACACAGACCTGACTTCCTCCTAGACACCACTCTGGCAGAAAACACTGAGCTCATTGCACCAATTTCAGTCACAGCCCCCATGGGAATGACGTGCTTCCCTTTGTTTCTGAGCTGATGTCTGGAACAAAGACAAACCAAATGTTCCAGTGCTGGGTACAAGGAAGTGAAGGTGAGAGCAGCAGCACAAGATGCCTAAAACAGGGATTTTGTCCCATGAACCCCATTCGAGCTGGGCTTCCAAGGACAGTTCCTTGGGGCTCCAGGGGCTGTTTCTGCAGCTGTAAATGCTGTCTTAGGCATGGAGTATTAGTAAGAGGCTGAAAATGTTTTGAGTTTTGGTTCTGAAAATTAGCTTTGAATCTTATCCCTTTCAAATTAAGCTTTATATGTTGAGAGAGAAATCTTTTTAAGCTTCAGTATTTTAGCTTGTCAAATTACTGAAGAGGATTCAAGCTCATTTTTTCTTCATTTGATAGTTCAAAAAATGCTACCTATTTATAAGGACTGTTTTGGTTTGAGGTATTGAAGAATTCTGAAAGTAGAAATCATGTAAAATATTAAAATGCTAACAAAATCCTTGTTATTTTTCAGACACCATCTACATTCTCTTTTACATTATCCTGCTCTTAACAAATTGACAGCATGGAATGAAATTTTGATCTCCCTTTTCTTAGAGTAGAAAAGCTTCATCCTTTTCTATTTTTTTTTCTATCTTCACCTTGGATGAAGTAACTTCAAAAGGTCCAGTAGTTCTATCCTTTAAATTGAAAAGAAGTAATAACAAGAAATCTCATAAGCTTGTTAGGTGAGAGAAATTCCATCAAACAGTTACTGTTTTCAAAAAATCAAAATAAAGAATTCAATAACAAAAAAGGAAGAAAAGTATTTTTTTTCATATTTTTCAGTTCTGAAAAAATTACATGATAATTTTAGTGAACTTAGAAATCTATAGTCAAAGTACTTGGGAAAATCCTCACAAATAAAACTACTATTTTCATTTTTATATTTTTATATTTTTATTATTTTTTTTCTTTCCCAGCGACTACTGGTGTTACTGGTGTTATGATTTTGGAGTATACTAAATTCAGTGAAAGTCCAGTTGTAAACAATGCTACCATGAGACTATGAATGTGTCACAATGAACATAACATTTTAACAACTGGTAACCCCAAAAAGCTATTTTTAAGAAGAGATTTTAAACAAAGTTTTGCCTCTAAAAGAATTCTGTGTATATTGAGGTACTAAAGGTTATCTGAAATAAAGTGGTTGGTGGAAAGCTTAACAAAGGAGACACAATCATATGTCCACAATACCTTTGTTTCCATTTGATTCTACAAAAGACTAATAAAAAGCTTGTTAAAATAAATAAAAAATTTCTACTCCTAATATAATATTATAAATGTGTTCAGTTTTTGATTTCTGTAAGGAGAAAACTTGTAGTTAAACCTATTTCTATTTATTCTGTTGAATCTTTCTCTTTTTATATCACAATAGATTTAATCTTCAATTATTAATATATTTTCCCCTTTTGCTTTCCTTTTAGGGACATATTATCTACCTCGTTCTTTGCTTTCTGCAGTCAGCACTCATCTATTGCAAAGTACAAATTATTTTCATTGCGAGCAATCATGACTGCATTTATTTTCCTTTTCACTCATTATATAACTGTCATTTCTAGGTAGTCTCTTCAACCTTACTAGCTCAAAACCTCTCTTTGCTAAGAAGATTTAAAATCCAGAGTTGGTTTTTGTGTTCATCTGGGGCAGTTGCAATAAGGAGTGAAGACACCCATTGGTTCATGTCAAAAAACCCCCACTTCTCAGGAAGCCTTTTGTTCTGAATTTTTCTTGAGAAAAATATGGCAAACTAACTGACTTCCTATTGATCCTATTCACCCTCCTGAAAACCCACAACATGAAATTATGTGACTGAAACATCTGCTGATTTATTTCACTGGCTCCTGCAATCACTACTTCACATATTCGGGATCATGAGTTAAAGAAATCTCAGGGATGCCCCCGAGAGAATCTCTCCCAAAGTACAAGTGTGTCTGTTGGTCCAGATGGCAAACTCCAGCTCAGTGCCTTTTGATTAGAAAATCACCTCGAGATGTACTTGTGAACAACATCTGTGCAGATCTTAAGTGTAGAATGATGAAACTTTCAAATCCTTTTAAATGGCATTTGGTGAGAGACATCAATTAATAGATCAAAGGCTCACAGGAAGCAGGATCACAAAAGCTGGAGATGAAAAAAGATAGGTACTGGTGAATTTTGACTATGACCCTGATAACTCAGGACTTTTTTCTGCAGCGAGTTCTCCAAGGCTTTATCATAATTGCTCTTATTTTGGCTAGGGTGCTATTTCTCAGTCTAATCAATGCTTTATTAAGGTAATTGTTACAAAATCTAGTTTTAAAGAATACTTTACTGGATTTCATTTTGCAGCTTGGAGTAGCACCTTGTGCAATTCTTATCTTTCCTTTGCTTTTACACTGGTTTTGCATTTGTCAGCTATTAAAGTTAAGCAAGCCTTGCCTATTTTATGCCTTAATTCTCCCCTCCTAAATCACCTTTATTTATGACAGAGTGAACTTTCATAGTATTATTTTTCTGATAGTCACAAAATAACATATGCACTAGCAAAAATAAGAATATAACTGAGAAAAAAAAAATAGAGAAAAAAACCCCTTGTTTTACCATAGATCATGTCTTTTAATTTTTGAAGTTAGTGTGCTGCTTTTTGAAAATGAGGGTCCAAATTCAAAAGCCAAGATAACACTTACTGGTTTCTTTTAAAAATATAATCTACTATTTTATAAGTGGTAGACTCATAAATGATATAGCAGCATTGTTGTTGCTTAAGGTGTTAAGTGTTGCAACTTAAAGCTCAAGGTAAGGGAAAAGATCTAGTGTTGCAAATATCTATTTTCTATTATTATTTTGGCAGATTCATCCACTTTAGCTTTTCCATTTAATCTTTCTCATCTTAGAATCTCTTTTGTTAGCAAAAGAAAGAGCAAGTTTCTATCTTAATTCTTTCATCTAGCTGCATTCACTGCACTAATTTTGAGCTCTATTCAGAAAAAAAAAAACAAAAACAAACACAAAACCCACAAACAAAGACATAAGAGCAAGAAAAAAAATAAATTTTGTTGACTGAATTACAAAGAAGGGTGGCCTTGAGAGCATGAACTTTGCCTGAGCTATAATGGGTGCAGTAGTGTATAAAATTTAAACTTTTCTCTGTGGATGAATGTCAACAGTGGTTTGCTCTTTTCACAAATGATCAAGTAAGTACAATGCTGAATATAAAGAAAACCTTTAAAAAGTACCCTTTTTCTTTCCCCGAATATCCATCAAGCACATCCACAGTGATGACAGTTTTCCACTTGCCCTTGTTTAATGTTGTGATGCTCAGAGAAAACCTGACTGAGTTCATTGAGTTGCACTTAAGTTGCAAGGAGTTAGGTCACCAACACAGTCTTTGGGAACCCATTTTCTTTTGAGATTTTCCAGCTGACTTATCCTTCAAAAAAACAGTCCTGCAAATTAGAAGAGATCAAGGAAAAAAAGTATCTCCTAGGAAATCATAATTTTGAAGGGCCGGCTTGTCAAAAACGATGTCAAACTATATTGGTTTTGATGAATCTTCTGATCAAACAAGGTTTTAAGTCTTGTCTCTTTTCTGCTGAGCCTCTCTCTTTTCCCCTTGGACACTCAGTCTTTGCCTACGGTTGTGAGACCTCAGCGGCCATGGACCTGTGAGGCAGCCTGTTTGTGCTACCTTCTTGGATTTGGGATCCAAGAGGCTGCCAGGACCACCCTTTTGGAACAACATGCCAAAGTCAGATTGAATTTATATCATCCAGGTACCAACATTTCCAGTCTCTGAAGTCAGCTGTGTGTCTTCCAAAGCTGTGGGGCTTGGGAATGAAATCCAGAAAGGCTTGTATCCTGCTCTCTTGGGAATTCATCTTCTGCCTAAATGTGAGATTACTGTTGACAGTAATAAAGAAAGAGATAGAGGCCTATTCAACTAGCTGCCTTTTACTTTTTTTTTCTTTTTCCTTTTTTTTTTTTTTAAAAAAAAGTGAACAAAAACACATTTTGGTAGTTTCCCTCTTTGACTGCGTCTTTTGTATGTGAATTCCTCATTCCCTCTGTGGACCAAAACACATGATTTTCAGGCTGTTGGGACTCAAAGGTCACGGAGCAAAGGCAGAAGGGGTACTGGCCCCATAATGAGACCATTTATCACTGCAATAGGATGGCAGAAGGATGCATGCTGGTGCATTGGTGGCTAGATTTGAAATGACCATTATGCTTGTCACTTCCCACAGTCTTTCATCACAAACAAAAAAATTAATCAGTACTAAGATTTTAAATGCATTTCAAAAGTTTGCTTAATTAGAAGAATTCATCCAGCTTTAATTAGCACTGTGATACAGGGAGGCTTGATCACTCTCAGTGGAAAGAGACTGAACTTTTTATTTCCACTTAAATCAGATGGGCAACAAAATGTGACGCTTCATATCTTGTGATAAAAGTGACAAAGCTTTTAATGGTAAAACTGGATACACTAATTAAACCATGCAGCTGAGTGTCTGAATGGCAAGTTACATCTTTTGGTGACAGAAAGAGAAACTATTAAAGAAGACCCTGTTGATCAAATTTTTATATATTCATTGAAGATAGACGGCTACCTGGAAAGCACAGAACTCTGCTTTCTTTACGTGCTTTAAGTCCTTGTTGACTGTACAATAAACATAGGTAATATCACATGCACATGCTGTGTTTATTGCCAATGTTAAAACATCTACAACTGGGGAAAAGTAGTGGCATAAGAGAATAATGTTAGAGAGATAAATTGCTGATTGGAACAAGCTATTTTGGAACCAACTAAATGTGATCTAAAACTTAGATTTCTTCCAGCAGAAGTCCATAGAGGGAAACTTTGGACTTCTTTCAGTAGGTAAGCTCATTAATTACTATTTTCACCTCGCACACAACTGTGGCTATTTTACTAAAAGAATGTAAAGACTGAAAAGATGAGCATGGTAGTAGAGCAACGCTATATTGCTATAGCAAAAATAATAAAAAAAATTTATTAGTATATATTAAGTATATTATATAGTATATATAGTATATATTAAGTATATATTAGCATATATATAACATCTAAATGTTTTGGTGGAAAACAGAATAAAACTGAAAATGTATACTAGCTTCATTTTCATCATAGACCCACAAAACAACACAGACTGCCAAGATGGCAAGTAAAAAAAAAAATGTGAAGATGCTGACTGTAAGAAAAGGTGAGTGATTTGCATTGAAGTGAGTGGTAACGTAAACTGGATTGAAGCAATTCTTGTTCTGCAGCAAGTGGGACATAAGGAAAGACTGAAGTCCCTGGGTGAGCAGAAGAAAGTTCCACAGGGTCTAGCAGAGCCTATGCAGAGGAGTGGGGGTATGGAGTAGTGAAGAGAGCAGAGACAGACTCCCATCAGGGAACAGCACCAGCACTGTAGGTACTGAGATTCCCCTGCATTAACAGGTAGGGGCTCATAAAACCTCACTTCACCGTCCCATAAAGCATTTCATCATCACTGCTCATTTGCAACCAATGCACACTTAATTTAATGTATCCTGAAGCTAGGTCAGTGGTAAAGTCACATATTTGATAAGTGTCAATAAAGTGTGTTTCTCTCTGCTTTGATGTCTCATGGTTGCCAGGATAGCTATTTGCCCTGCTGTATGGAATCCCATGTCCAGTCCTTTAAAAAACCACAATTTGTGATGGGGTCAGAAGAGCCCTCCAGGTGCCTGTCCAGCACTCAGGGAATGTATAAAGCAAGGACAACCTACAGCTTTCAAGACACAAGATGAATGTTTCAAGAAGAAAAGAGTGGTGACATTCAAACACTACAAAGGAGTATTCCTCCAAGTACCTATGCAAGTGAAAAGAAAATGATAAGAAACCCAGCCAACTGCTTTGTAGACCATTTCAAGCTCCATCAAGCAGGCTGAGACTCCCCAATTTCCCTGAAGGGTTAGAAAGCTAGAAAATCTTTCAGGCACATTCATTCATTTGTTACTTTGAAAAAGGTAAGCAATATGCAGATAATTCATCCCTGTGTTATTCAGCCCTGTAGGATTGCTATTTTGCTAAAAAAAAGCAAGATCTCTGACTTTGTTAATTGGATTCACCTATGGACAACACAGTACAGGTGCAGACACAGTGTTTTTATCAATATTGTGATGACTTGAGAGGAAACTAGCATGAGGCAAAACCCAACAGCTTTAAACTAAAACCCTGTCATGTTTTGAACAAATCTTGCTCTTGAGAAATGTATTCCCTGAAAAAAAATAAAACAGAATCTCATTAGACTTCAGGATTTTTATTCCAATAGCTGTTACTCAACTCTTTGAAGAGTCCTGCAGGACAGAAATGACTGAAGTGCACTGTGGTTGGAAACCCCCCGGAGAGCACACTGTCAGCCCAGTCACAGTGTGTGAGAAATTTTGAACCTTAGGAGGTGGATGAAGTTAGCGGCAAAAAGTCTGAAGTGACTTGTCCCATACAACGCATCTATGAATGGAAGGAATGATGTTCAATGACCCACACATGTTAAAAAAGGCTATGAAAAATTAGATCTCAAGGGTGGCCCTTAATCTGTGTTGGGGAATGAGGGAGAACAGGTAGATGGGAAACATGTGAAAGTTGAGTTCCAGTGGGTAAATTAGTCTAAAATTAACCTCTGTGACCTTTCAGCTTCTTCTGTAATTGCAGAAAAAGGCCAGTGCTGATGAAAAATGTAAGGAATTGGTCCACCTGCTACCAGGTTAAAGAGTTCCATGCAAACACACGGCTGACATATTGCAAATTTAGCGATGTAATACCTTGTATAGTGCCTTATCCACTTTACATGCAGAATGTAAATAATGGATAATAGTTTGGATTTGGCATACTGCTATGAATTGTTGCTTTGATTTCTACTGCTCTATATGAATACATAAAGAAAAAGACTCTAGAGATAGCTCATGGTAGATGTCCCTCTTGGGACAAAAACAACTTATTGATAATTTCTCTGCTTGATACATCTGAAAATATTTTTTGAATATCTTTAAAAAATTTCATATGTAAATAAATATTAAATTGGGGCAATTTATTCTTAATTATATAATTTTCTTGTAACATGTCTATTAAGACCACACTTTCATTGGAAAAATGCACCTGTAAAATAAATTCTTCCTCCTCCAAAGGTACAGAACCTCTTCACAAAGGTCACAGTGTTCATCATTACTGACAAGAAAGTTCATCAATGCCTTTCAATCACTGACAGGGAGCAACATCCTGCTCTCAGGTACAGCTCACTGAGAGAGGGGATTACCATTTAGGGGAGGGCTTTTCCTGTGTTCTCCACTGTTCAGTGGAGTGGTTTGACCAGTTGCAGGCTGGTCTGCACGTGTGGGTGCACGCTGCCCAGCTGAAGGATGCCTGTCACTGCAGAGCACTCAATGCTCCATACCAAACATCAGCTGGTGGTGTTGGTTGGCCCATGCTGCTTGGCCTTGGGGTCTGCTTGGCTCCTGGACCTTCCAGAATGCCCAGGAGCCTGCACTCCCCTCTTCTTCCATGCCCAGAGTCCTTTGGGAAGCAGCTGCTAAAACAGAGAATGTTGAAAGCCACCAGAAGGGGCTTGAAAAAAGGCGTTTTCACTTCTCTAAGTCATACATTTCCCTAAACAGCCTCTTGTGGGACTGAGGCAAAAGGGCATGAATGAAGTTGAAGATAACTTCTCTGCTGGTTCCCTGTGTTGCACAAACGCATGAGGCAAAGCTAAGACAGGTCTTACAGTAAGCTTCTCTGAAATACTTCCTGAAGAGTTCCTTGTGTCTTCTCTCACTCTTCTCAGTCACTTACTGTGGTATTGAATTTTTCTTGCAGTTTTAACACACTGATACCTTAGTTCAAATGTTTTTTCTCTCCTTTTAGTGAATTTCAGCATTTCAGTAGTAAGCTCATAATGTCTTTCACATTGATCAAACCAATCCTCTATTTCTGTTACTCATTTATCCATGACATTAATTTATTTTCTTGTAATTTCTTTTAATTTAGTAACAGCTTCTTATAAAACAGAGTATATTAACCCACTCTTGGTTTTCATTGCACTCAAGAGTTTTGTTAAATCTCCTATGAAAGTTGTCCTGTTCTCCAGTTAATCTTTCTCCTGGGGAAGAATCCATTACTGTATGGAACATCACAAGTTAATTCACCTGTTCTTAACATCAGGCAAAATACTGTCTGTTTTCTTCAGATAAAAAAATCAAATATTTCAGCTGTGAAATTCCTCACAGGGAAATTCTAAAAAATGCCATATTTTATCACAGGTAAAATGGGAGAAGAAAAAAAGAAGAAAAGCAAGAAATACTCAGGAGATGGAATTAAACTAATTAGTAAGACACCAATCAACTCTAGAAACTGGATATCAAATTCTGCCAGTAGAATAACTATGCCAACATATGTGTTATGAATTTTATTTCTATAAAGATAAAATATTGCCAGAAGTGAGATTCTACCAACACGTTTTCCAGCTCTGACAATGCGTTGAAGTGGAAATACTCTGCAAAATTATGAATGAAACAAAACAATTTTGTTATTCAGGTTCCAAAGTTCACTCCTTCTAGGAAAATCATGTGTTTGGTTTCTTTGTTTTCTTGTCCAAAAATCTGTCTCTTTAGTAGAGGTAATCTGATGGGATATTCTATAACCTGGTTGGTGAAGCACTGAGCTGAGGGTCAGGAGACCTAGGTTATATTCCGTAGTCTGATGTTAATACTTTAGATGACCTTTGGGAAGTTTCTTACCTTTCCATGTCTTCACCTGAGCACTCCTCTTTGAAGATATTATCCTCTGTGAAGTTGTTTTTAATAACAACACTACTCCAAGTGAGTAATTCATATAAAGCTCAAAAACATTATGGTAGTATCAGTGATTCTGCAGGTTGTATGTTAATAATAATTTCAAACTTTTTCAAGCTCTTCCTTGAAAGAAAAACATTCCAATTACATCTGCTTATGAATCAAAGTATCTTCTGTGCTTCTTGATTCCCTTCCTCTGCTGTGGGTCAGCACTTTGCCTAAGTTGTTCTTTCCAGATTATATTCCTGACTCCCTCTGTTACTGAGTCAATTAATAGATACATCCTAACACTTCCCAACAATATGTGAGATAAACTGGGGGGAAAAAAGTTTTATTGCAAATTAATTTCTAAACCTGAAGATTATGACATTCATAGGTCAGGTGACTAAATGCATTAGAATTCTTATCATAATAGCACAGAAGCCTATGATCTATTTTAAGAGGGTACTCATCTGTTACTTATTTATTAATTTAATTTCAATATTTTTTGACATATAGCTTTTTCTTTTTCTCTTTTTATTTCTTTTTCTTATTTTTCTTTTTTCTTTTTCTTTTTCTTTTATTTCTTTTTTTTCTTTTTCTTCTTTTTTTTCCTTTTCTCCTTTTCTTTTCCGTTTTTATGTAACAGATGCTTCAGTACATTTTGCTTTTGCATTTCATTTGAAGCTTCTCATTCTAAATGGCAAATGTCTGACCATAATCCTGACAAGTTCTTGGAACTGAGGGATACCAACAGACCTTAGAAAAGGCATGCCTCAGTAGAGACAAAATCTCTTCATCACAGCGAAGGAGACACAAGCAGCAAACACTAAATAAAATCTTCATAAAGCAAAACCCTAAATTTAAATCGATTAGACAATCCAATCTCTATTTCTTATATACTTTCAGGGACTTCATTAGGCCATTAGATGGGAAAAAGAACTCCCCCTCTTCTTTCTTGCCCTTTTATTTTTAGACTAAGCAAATTAGACAAAGTATATATCAATATGATTATCTTAACTGGAAGTCATTTTCTTTTGTGTTTTTATTTCGTAATCTGTGTATAGTCATGGTTTTTCCAACAAGAAGGCTTTTTTCCCAGGTACTATTGATTCTCTTATACACACACACACACACACACACAGATACAGACTGTTACAGCATATTTTTTGACTTATTTAGTTGACTGTTTAGTGATTCTGGTAAGCCTCTAAGGCAGCAGGGGAACTGCTTGTCTGTATTTTTCCTATAGCCTGTTGTGATGAGGAAGACATTACTGTATTATCTCTTGAAGGAGACTTTCATTTTGCCAACTGACAGCAAAGAAAACCTGTTCAAAGGTTCATATAATTGCATTGATTTAAAAAACATAGATTCACAAAAGCAAAAAAGGATATTTAGACTTCTGAAAATGTGTTGAAAGAAAAAAAATGTGTGAAAGAAAAAAGAATAAAGAAAAAAAAGGTAGAGTAGGTTATAAACCCCAGGTAAAAGCTGAAATTTCCAAAGAAACCAGTCACTCAAACTGAGGTTTTACTTTCTTTAATTGTAATTTACCAAAGGCTTTTGGGCTTGAAGTCTTTCATACACATGGCTGTCCTTCTGGGCAAGGAGAATCACACAAACCTCACTAAGGTGAGCTACTGAAAGGCTGACCCAGGAGATCTCCTTTCCTGCTTTCCCTTTGAGATTACTTAAATTCTATGTGGTTGCTATGAATAAGATTATTCTAATCAGATGTCATTTATTTCTGCACTCTTTCCAGCAGTTTTGTTGCATAATCTGTGCATAACTGCTCATGGCTTTTCCAACACAGAAGGTTATTTCTGAACACCAAGTCTGCTGTTTACACAGAGGCACATGGTTATAATTGGTTCCTGCATCCACTGTTGGTGTGACTCTTCACAGTTTTTAGTGATTCGAGACTTCTAAGTAAGTGGACTTGCCCTCAGCTGAGGACAGCTACTAGTGGACTCGCATGGTGTGGAAGGCAAATCAGCCACCATAAATCATTGTGCTGTTCACACTATTTAGAGAAAAAGCAGAGTGTCTACATGTGGAGAAAATTCCAGGAATGACAGGAACAGAGCATGTATATCCAACCTGGTGTTTCAAATGTAAATGAATATTTCGCTAATAAATTCTAAACCCAGTTACTAAAAGGGTTTAACTAGTCCTTATGGTTACTGAATTACTCAAGTACTAACTGTAGGAGTAAGCACTATAGAAAGGGTGCTCCTAAATCATAGAATCTTAGAATGGATTGGGTTGGAAAGGACCTTAAAGATCATCTAGTTCCAACCCACCTGCCATGGGCAAGGGCACCTTTCACTAGATCAGACCAGACTATATCCTTAATATTCATCACAAATTTCCTTAATACTGGAAGAAATGTCAGTGTTTGGGAGAGAGCAGAGGAATGCCTAGCTCAGCAGTTTGTTACTGGATGCTGACTAGTTTAAGTGTGGAAAACAAATGGGCTCTGTGTTATTTTATAAGTTGGAGATTAGGTTCAGCTAGATGCGACATTAGTTACAGTATGCCATGACACCTGGGAAGTTCTGTGAATCAGGTAAACTGGAGAACAGAATTTATCGGTAAGAAATACAAGCATTGTATTTTTTCTTATTCTGAAATAGTGTTCTGAAAATAATGCTATCATCTTGTCAGGCATCCTTCAAAAGAAAGGAGTGAGAGGCACTAAACAGAAAAGCAGAAAATGTAAATTTTTTTAATATAAAGAGAGTCCAGATGAGTCTCCAAGTAGGCGCCTTTCAAAGTATGTGACAGGCATTTTTTTTGTAATAAAATGATTTTCATATTTGTTTCCAAGAAACAGCTTCTGTGCATAAGCTTTTTTCATTAATATTAAGAAAATAAAAAAAAAATGGAAAATAAACAAACAAACAAAAAAACCAACCAGCATTCAACTCTAAAGCTACATACTTCAGTTTCTATTCAGATAGTTGTGTAAGATTTAACCTATAATAACTTAACCTCCTTCAATTTGGCAACGTTTAGACTATTTAATGTCAATAAATAAATTACCTCTGGTCTGGGAGTGTTTAATGAGTGCCTTATGGGAGATGTATGAGGCACTTAAAAAAGGAAGGGAACTTGTAAATGTATTGCATCCACAATCAGACAAGTTATTATCTTTTGGCCATTTCTAGTAAAACAAAGTGTACTTTTGAATATAAACCCAGCAGAAATGGCAATATGAAAACTGTGTGACTCTCCTTTAAGGGTGTTACAACACACGGAGGAGTTTTATAAGAAATTGGAAAAGGAAAGTCTTTGTGACCACTTCTTATAAGCATGTAAAGCATGGCAAACTTTTCTATAATGCTTGGCCAGTGGTATATATGAACATGAAATCTTGTTTTCAGAGACTGTTCTGATACATTTACAAAAGCAGAAGTGCATATTTTGTGTGGAGGTTGAAGCTTCTGTAGGTGCAAATATCATGTGCTTTGCCTTTAGGCAAAAACAGTTAAAAAGATTCAACATTTAAAAATGACATTGTATTCCTTTCCCATGATGGGTGTAGGGTATGCATCATCCTTTTAAATATTTTCATAAATGTAAATTAAATGCCAAACCATTGCATCATTCATTAGGAACAATTAAAAAGCATTTAGCAAGTTTATGGCTGTAGTTCATTGCATTGGTACAGCTCTGCATTACATCAGTGTTCCAGCACCAGCTATTCCCCTCACTGCAGTTACACCAACATCATGCTGACATAGGAGAGCAGAGCCACAATCTTCTTCTTCAGAGTATATACAGGTAAAGCTTTACAGTTGTTCTCAAGTGTATTTTAAACTTCATAGTATTTATCCTAATTCAAAGCTGTCTTTGCAACATGGCTAACTGATTCAAATAGGGATGAATGTTTCATAGGCTATATTAACTAGATGTTTGTAGATGTCCAATCTTATCTCCATGACTTCACTTCATTATATATTTTATCCAGAGCATTTCTCTTAGCTATTCATCTCTCACGCTATTTAATTCTTTTCTGTTTTGTCTCACTATCTAATTCCCCTAAGTCAGTACCCGCCACCATGTTCCTCTAGTTTTCTACTGTGTGCAACTTTGCTATAATACATAGACAGAAATGCAAAAGTAGTGGAGTGATAAATCAAGTCTGTCATGCATTAAATATACTTGCTTTGGGTAACCCATGAATGCCCTGAGCATTGTGAACTACATGACTTTACTTTTTATTGTTGAACGTATTTATACACTGGTACATAAATCACATCTCATATTAATCACTGTTTATTTTATCCCAGGAACATAAATAAGCATCAAACTTAATCCTCTATGAATTTTGCTTAGCATAGACTTTTCTCTAGTCTTAATTCTTGAATAACTTCTCAGCTTGGACTTTCAAAAAGTAGAAAGTCTTTTTATTCTATGCTGACAACTACTGCCCAATGCTCCTGCAACAGAGCAGTTTTCATCATGTTAGATTTCCCATCTCAGTTCTTGATAATACCCCCTTCTTTAAAGCCCCAGATTCATCACATTATCAGATTTCAAACAAACAAACAAACCTAACAGTGGAGAAATCCCATAGGATAAGTGCTAGCAGAAGGTTTCTCATTGAGACATGCAGAGGAACCCTGATTTCTGCAGCTGGATATGAAATATTTTGAGGAGAGAAAATGATAGTTTCAATTGAGATTCTTCACAGAGATCTTAATAAAGATAAGGAGAAAATAAAATATTAAGAGATGTAATAGTTAAATACTGAATTTTCCTGAAGGCTACAGCTGGGATCTGAGTAGGCTAGAAAGGCAATATTTCACTTTCAATATGTAAAGGTTTCACCTGTAGAAAAACCTTGATCTGGCACTTCAGATAGCAGAGGAATTTAGAATCACTTACAGACCTTATTGCTGTCTTTATTGTCTGTAGATTTTTTCCCAAAGAAGTGCGCTTTGTTATTTTCTAACCCTTCTGTTTTGCTCAGATGGTGGTAAGGACCACGTTATAACGAAATCAGGAAGTGTAAAGGAAGTATTTTATATCTAGGGGAAAAAAACATGTTTATTCAGATTTCACTAAGGCAAAACAAGCCTGAACAAAAAAAGCTTATGATTCTGAAAACTGGGTTTGCTTCCTTTAGCATGACTGCTCCAGGGCAGTGAGGAGCTTTTTAAGTTGCCTTTTTTTTTTTTTTTGGTAAATTTCCCTTCAGCTAGAATATGATTAATTGCTGAAGGGAAACAAAAAACCTGTTTCTCTTTGAGTAAAGTGATGTTGAGCATATTTATTGTCTTATTCTGAAAAACAGGAAGTTCAAAAAAGACATTTTAAAGACGGGCTGTTACCCGAAAGCTGTTCTCAGAACAGCTATAGAAACAACTCTTTCACCTTCCCTCATTAGGTCTTTCACTTTATAAACATTTCTGTTTAATGCACAGATTTGTCAGGATTTGCTAACGAAAATTAGTACAGAGGATTGTGCTGTTTAATGGGCCAGAAAAATATCATCTTTCCATTCTTTGAAGTGACATTTGCATAATGTGGTGACCTCCACAGAATTTGTGGTCAGATTCTGTTCTGTTTTTAGGGTATCAGTGGGGAATAAGCCCTGTTGGGACTGGTGAATGTCACACATATGACACACCTACCTAATAAGCACTTTGCAGCCTACTCCCTGTGGTAATTCTCCTCCCTGGGCTGTGAATGGGCTATTCTACAGCTTAAGCTGTTGCTAAAATGAATGTATTCTAAGGGACAGTGCAGCTGTCTCTCCACCATGAGCAAGCTTAAAGTTTTCCAAGTGGATACAGGAAGAGCTCATAAGAATAGAAGAGAACAGAATAATTTCAGTTTTTCAGTTGGAAGGGACCTGGAATGGTCATCCATTCTAAACGTGGTCAGTGGCACCTCACCTTCCCAAAATCTAGGGCTTGTAAATGCCAAGGAATCACAGTGTGTGAAGAGACTCAACACATTAGCAAAGCACTAAGATTTGAAGGAAAATCAAGGTCCCTTGAACAAATGTATAATTCCCAGTAACAGAAAATTTCAGGTAGTAGGAAAGAACTTTTACACCTTACTAGTGGTTCTCTGTCTGCTTATATCTCATGTTTGCAACACGGAGCATTACTAATTAATATATTTGTATATTATTAAAATTTGAAAAAAAAGATCCATTTGCCTATGGAAAGCACTTGTAGGCTATTTAAATTGAGCTGAATACACAGCTGAGGTGTGCATTCAGCTAAGATGGCACAGGAAGGGTTTAAAATTTTGTTCTCTTTTTCATTTGTCTTTCAGTCTCCACTGATGCCTGTCCTCATTTCTAAATTTCCATGTAGTTGTAAAGCTTGCTACTTCATGCGGTGGTTGAGTAATTTGACAGACTTCAAGACACACTTTCACAGTCACAGACTATTCGGAGTTGGAAGGGACTCAGTCCAGCTCTTAAGTGAATGGCCTCTACAGGGATTGAACTCATGACCTTGGCATGATGAGCACCACGCTCTTAACCAACTGAGGTAATCTCAGGTTTTCAAAGCTATTTGCTCAAATGATTAAAGCTCCTGTTAAAAATCCTGGTTTTGAATACCCAGAAATGAACATCTTAGTAATCAGAGATATGTAATTTACATTTTCTTGCTAACTGTTCTTATTTTCTGGCCTATAGAGAAGAGTGTGATTTTTATCAGAGGTTGAACATTTGTTAGTGAGTACATCAGCATAACTTGATTTGCCATGTGGCTGTTAGAAAAGCAGTACAAAGGCCAAAACCAATTTTCATTTTATGTACACAGTAAAAGTTAACCTGCAGCCTTTTACACTTTTCTAAAGGTCCAGCAAGTACAGTACATAATTTTGTGTCCTGAGCTTTTAGATGAAACTAATTTAATATTTGTTAGTTGCTTTTCATGGTAGAGTTACCACTCATCACAGTTGTGTACATTCTTTAGACCAACTAATCATTTGATTTAATCCTTTATCATGAAAACCAGGTGAATATTCATTTTTAAGCCCTTTTTGATAGTAGAGCAGTCTGAGGAGTGAGAGGAAAATTGGTTGGTTTAAAGTGTTTGGATGAAGGGAGTAGCTGTGTTTAATCAGGGCCAGATTTATGAAGGGGATGCCAGTGTAAAGATTCCTCTTTGAAATGGTTCATGTGTAATACCATGGTTTGACCCCAGTTAAGTACACAAGGCATGTCTTATCTAGACTGAAATTAGAAAAATGAAGGGAGTTACATTAAAGATGGAATAAAGCTCATCTGTGAACATTTGTGAATATGTCTCTGCTCCCCAACTGTTAAAACTGTCTATCAGATTTTGTTTCTTAAGGCTGTTTACAGGTATTCACACATTCCTTTTGTGGCTTTATGTCAGTAAAATATATATGCTTTAAAAACAGAAAATTGCCCTTCTGCAAGAATACAACATGTTTACAAATTTCATTATGCCCTTCAATTTCTCCTGTTATGAAATCCAGGAAGAAGATATTTTTGTTATAGTATTATTATTTTTGTTAAAATATTATTTTTTCCATGTATTCAATCTTAATCCCATCAAGGCACAAAAAAAAAATCAGAAACTAGGGAAAGGTAATTTACTATTCAGGTGTTCATAATGTGTGAGAAATAATTGGCTCTTTCCTGTTTTGCCTTAGCTCTGTGAGATTTTAATTATGTTTTAGCACAGTGCTTGTTGCAATAACCTATAGACTGATAGCCCTAGAGGGTGTGCTCTTCTTTGTTTATTGAATTGCTACAATACTTGGTACTTTAAGTTTTCTTCATACTGCTTGCCAATTATACATCTTCAAAGTTATAAAATAACTTATTTGCCAAACTTGCCCATTTTGGACTATTTACCATCTGATTCATGCTGGCTTTAGAAAGATATTGTTTGTTTTTTGTTTGGTTTTTTTGGTGGTTTTTTTTTGCACTAATGTATAGCACATTATGATTTTTTCAAAATATCGTGTTCAGATTTGGTAAATAGATATTGAAAGAGCTTTTGCCCTTAAAGGTGTGATCCTTGACAAATCCAAGTGTAGTAGAAGTTCTTTTCTGATGCTTTGTGGTTATAACTAGTAATATAACTGATGCAGGGGAATTCTGGTTGCACTAATACATCTCTTACAAAGCCTAATTAACTCATCACTAAGTAAACAGAAGTCTTTCCAGTAGACTTCAGTGGATGACGGTTCAAGGTCCCAGA
Organism: Sclerurus mexicanus; assembly: GCA_013396755.1. Classification (NCBI taxonomy): domain Eukaryota; kingdom Metazoa; phylum Chordata; class Aves; order Passeriformes; family Furnariidae; genus Sclerurus; species Sclerurus mexicanus. Next base: position 238,312 of record VWZF01004872.1, on the reverse strand, counting down.
AAAGAAATCCATGAGGTATTAGCAGTCTGAAGGAGAATGGTAAATAAGCAAGACAGAAGAAGTATAGATTTTTAAAATTTTTTTTAATTTGTTTTTGTTTTGCTCTGTCTGCTGATTCCTGAGTCAGTTTTCAGATGCAATTATCTACATCATGCACCTATTTTCTTGTTAAGCACATGTAGTTCTTAGGAAGAACATTGGGCAGCTTTCATCAGTGTATTTGTAAATGACTTGATATAAAAACTAAAGGCCTTAAGCAGTAATGTACATGTGGAATAGTGCAAAGTCAAATTGTGCCATTTTTTATTAAATGGAAAACAATATATGAATATTCCCGTTCAAATGCTTTTTATGTTTACAAACATATAAAAGCATTTGGGAAAATAAAGACATATTGGTTTTGTCCTATATGACTAAACACAGAGTCAGGTATTTTCTAATGCTCTTACTATTTACCTTTTCAGAGCAAATTTTATTGCATTATTTTTCATTACATAAGATTTCTTTTGTGAATCTTGACAGGAGGGTCACTGTTTTCATTAGAGCAAAATGACAGTTAAGATGAGAATTAAGAGTTCACTCTTCTGAGAAGGAATTGTGATGTGTAGGTCTTTCTGAAGAAACCAACGGGTCTGTCAATTCTATTTTATCACTCTGTATGTCATATCTTTTGTATTCAATAAATAAAGAACAGAAAAATTAAATTAAAAGAGTAAATACAGAAATATTTCCCCAGTATATTGCTTTATATATATATTCAAAGGAACATTTATTGATTTCCACAGATCCCCTGTGAATTAAGTACTCTGGCACTCTCACTTACACACTCAGTTCTGCCACTGAGAACCTCCCTTATGAAAATGTGCAGTTTAGTGCTTATTGTTCTAAGGTGACACCTCAAGGTGTATCCAACGTATTTCAAGATATACCCAAATTATCTTTAAGTTTGCATCAAACATTAATCCAAAAGTTACTAGTTGTCTTTGTTTTGTTTATATACTCCTGTTAGTTCAGGAGCAGTGCCACTTTTTCACAAGTCTGGACATTGCTGTTGAAGCAAAAAAAAAAAAAAATTAAGAAAAATACCGGGGGAAAAAAGGGTAGTTCTGCTTTTAAACTGGCACCTATGAGAAAACACATCAAAATCAAGATAAACAGTCTTGCTAGTTTCTCTATACATTGGCTAAGTTATTTGAGTTTCTAGTACAAGGTAATTTAGAGAATTTTTCAATATGAGATGCTAATTGTGTCTAATACACTGTATTTTTTTTAAAATCATTAAGTTCATATGAACCAAACAAGTTAGATATTTCTTTGAAATTTTTTGTGTGTGTTTGTCTTTCAGACTTCTTTTAAATGAAAGCTTGATGTGTAGGTAGATGTAAAGGAAGATGTGAAGGACTGCAAGATTATCTTATTGTCAGATTTTAAAGTATTTACCACAGGAGCTAAGAAACTGCACCCTGACATATAAAGAATAACACGTGCCTATGAACACACTTCAAGTAATGGGTCCTTGTTATACAACTAAAACAGCACATGATGTGAATATATAAAAATAGAATCCGCAGTTTAGCTGAATCCATAATGTAGGCTCATCATCAAAAATGAGGAGTGAACCACTATACTTCTTTCTTCAAACTTGGTACTTTTCTGGAAGCTCATCCTGCGCTATGGTAAGAAGATTTAGGTCTCGTTAACATCAGCAAACCTCCAGTAACAGACATTAAGAATTAATTTAAAAACTCCACCAAACTAAAAACCCTCTTGCATCTCCTTTGCTGTATCTAGTCTTAAGCAATCTTCATAATTCAACAGCAGATTCTATCTTTTCAACAGTCATCAAAGAAAAATACAGAAGATGAATGATTGCTTTAATCCTCAGGCTTGCTTCTGCTCCCTGCAGTGACTTCCCTGGGGAGGTTACCCGCATGGGTGGAGAATGATGATTTCAGTGGAGGATACTCAGAAAGTAAATTAAACCCCTAACTGTTCTTTCATGCTTTGTTTGTACTGTGCAGCTTATATCTATCCCGTGCTTAACAACGTCCAGCCCCAAACACAAATCTGGAAACATCATTGTTGTCCTTAGGCAACCATACAGAATATGATGAATCTGGCAATTTCTCAACTAAGTGTCCAGTCTTGTCAGACAGAAATGTCACTAAGGGGTACTTCTAATGGCCCCATGATCATAGAGCCCATTAGAACTTAATGTGTTCTAAGGATAATTTTTCCCTTACGAAAAGAAACAACCAAACTACTATCATAATGTCTGAATGTTTTATGGGTGAATCTTTCCTGTGTTGTTTTATCCTGTGAAAAAAATCAGTTTAAAAATGCAATGATATTTTGAGAGACAACCCTGTGTATTGCTTTAGGGTTCCTCCGGCCTTTTAAAGAAGAGTAGGGAATAGGGGGGCAACTACCTTCAGAAAGCTCATTGAGGTCCAGGGGATAAGGCCAGGAAGGCAGCTTAGCTCTGTGGGCAGCAATTTCTAGAAGAAGAAAATTGGGATCCTTAAAATGTCAGATCTATTTCTGTAGCAAGCATCTCACAGTAACTGCTGACAGCATTTTTGTGGTGTGGTGAAGCTCTCTGTACCAGTCTGGTACAGTTCTGCCACACTGATTCGTGCTTAGGTCTGTGTCTTCAGTCACATCTTTGACATTCAGGCTTCAGGGCTTTGGTCAATGTCTTCCGAGAAGTCAAAAATATGAATGCCCTTTGTACAGAGCAAAATAACTCAAATGAATACAAATGGAAGTAAATTTCAAAATATATAGAAAGCTGTGATGGCACATGGGCAAGTACTTGGATTGTCCTGATGAAAAATTATCCATCTCTCTAAGTGTTGATTCTAGGCTTAGCCCTGAATACCTCACAGCTGTCAAAAGAAACAAGGTTTCTTCCCTCTCCATACTTGTCTGGTTCCTTGGTATCCACGCAACAGGTAAGAAGTCCACAGTCTAATTTCCCTTGCCTTTCTTCACCTTCTTTATTCCTTTGGATACTGCCTGTTAATGAAAATAGAAAAGCTCTGTTTTCAACAGCCATTAAAGCTGATCACATACGAGCCTGGCCCTGTGCAGCTGAACTTTGATATGGCTCTAGTGCTTACGGATGAAAGTGAGAGCAAAGGAGAGCAAACTCACTTGTACTCCCCCTCCATCAGTAATTCTTTCCAGGGCTGTTTCAGCTGCAGTTAGCACTCCCGTCACATAATAGCCACACAGCAATTTCTTCTGATCTAATGTACATAAAGCCCCTGAGCACAGTAGTGCTGATTCCTCCTCTTTTCTGAGACAACTATCATTACCTATTTGCCTATATGATCCCTATATGATTGCTCTGCTTCATTGCCCATTTTGCAGTTGGATTTCAAAAGAAAAAGCCTGTTAATAGATCTTAATCTGATGAATCATTCAAGTCATCCAGACACTTCGCTGCTGGCTCTATTCTCATGCTGACCATTTTTCACGGTAGTATTTTATATATTAAGATATTTTGGTCTTTGAATTGTAAAAGGTTGCTAAGCAATGTATGTATATACCCCAGAGAAAAAGGATACTGTTTTAAAATATTCCCTTAGTTTAGAATGTTTTTATATTTAAGAAAAAACACCAAATAAACAAACAAAAAACCTCTCTTCCCATCTCTTAACAAAAATTTCATTTGATGGTCTGTGATTTATTCTTTCAGCAAAGACCCTGTTTCTTTGCTTATGTGGTAGTTTGGTCTAATACCTGCAGAAGAATTATTTCCCCAGACTGGAAAGTATTTACAGATTAGAAACACAACTCTTGCTTTAACGACTTTATCTACCTTTCTTCTCCCTCCTTTTCTCTTAAGTATACATTGTTAAAAAGCAAATTTCTCTGATATTGCATCTTATCATGCAGAACCCAAACAATAGGATCCAGTCTCTTAAATACTTAAATATGCAGTACTCAGTTATTTTTCAGATTAGTAGAAATTCAGTATATCCTCCCATATTGGTGTCTGCATGCATTATGAAGGCCTGAAGCACCTCTGGACATAGTTTCTTTAAGCAGTGGGGTCACTCATTGTTTAGAAGAATCAGACCCAGTGGTACATTGGAATGCATTTTTCTGTGTTACTCTGCAGATGTTTTGTTCATTTCATTCTTGCTGTCTTTGCTCTGTCTAATCCTCTGAGATTCTGTATCTGCTTAGGAACCACAGGGATATTTCTTTTCTGGAATTTTTTTTCAAAAGTCTATAGCTGATGAGCAAGGAAGTAGTAATATATAGAGAGAGTTACTAAAAAATGAAAAAAAATTATAAGAAAGAAACAGCTCCCTACCTTACTAGATTGGATGTGTTGTGGGTTTTTTTGGAAGCAGGTTGTCTTTTAAAGAGCACTGGCATTAGGTTTCATCACTGCTTCCACTTACTCTCCATTTTTGTCAAACCTGAGAACTGCAAGAATGACTAAAATAAAACAAAGGACCCATTTGTCATTGTGTCCACTCATAACCTTTCTAAAGCTGCAGGAAATGATATGGCACAGGAAGGACTACAGCTGTGAAAGCAAGCTTGTTGAGCTTGGCAACAGTGGTATACAGGAGGTACATGCGGGGTGTCTCTGGTCTTGTGAAGCTTCTTGAGCCATTTACAACCATATTAAAATGTCATTTGGAAGTTTCTTGAAAATAAAAATTGGCTTCCCTGAGGAAATGAAGGTGCAGGACTTAAGAAAAGAGTGGTATTTGACATTTTTGCAAAGAATATTTCCATATGGAAGGAGATTTATGATCAAAACCCCCCAAATTTCTTAATTCAAACTTTTTGTTCAGCTTCAGTGATTGTCTGATGTGCTACTATCAGACTTAGGTGAGTCTGAAATCCAGCATATGTATCAAGGTCACAGGAATTATCATATGGGATCAGCTCTAAAGCTTCAGATACCCCAGGACTTGATGGTAGTGTTCCAGTGGGGAAAAAACATGTTGCCTGTGTTGGATCCCAGATATGGCACACAGGTCATAATTGATGTGTAAAATTTAGACTCATATTTGCCTTTGATTGCTAATGGTCTGTCCTTATCCAAATACCTGCTTCTGTACTCATCCCAAATTCTGCTCCTGAAGATCCAATCATGGTATTTCTTCTAACCAAGGTCAATTTTCTGTCTGTTTCTTAAACAAGTGTGGAGTTTGGCACAGGGAGATGATCAGCTTTATTATCTGCAATTTAATTTCCGAGACCTTTTTGGTCAGGAAGAGATGAGGCCATAAAGGTGTGGGGCAGTTAATGCCCAATCCCTGCATAACCCAGAAGCCTCGGAGGAATTATAATTCTTATTGTAACTCCAGGCAATGCACCGACCTTGTTATTGATTGTATCCAGAAAACATAACATTAAGGTAAAAAAGGAAAAAAAAGAAAAACAGCCAGCAAAGCACTTTCCTGATTTACTTTTTTTCAGAGTAAATTGAGGATCACATTCTATTCTGTTTCATCAGAAGAAATCTACTCCCCCAGTGAATCCTTATCCCCCAAAAATGGAGTTGCTGTGTTTTATTTATGTGACTAGAAAAGAAGCTGGACTTCTCTGACTAGAAGATACTTTATATTTCAGTGGAGTTGTTAATTCCCTTGGGGACAGGGCAGTTGGTTGGCTGAATTAAATTTACAGAGGCAAAGAGAATTTTACATTGATTATGACCTAGGCCTATAATAGATTTTGATCTCTGTTTTTCCTTGTCTATTTGCACAAGTCGGCAACAATTATAAATACTGTGTTAAATCTATCAGAGAGTTTACAATATTGGCTGTTTTCAAACCTGTACGGAAATAAATTCACCTTGGTTTTCCTATTATGTATTTCAAAGTATTATTTCTTTTTTGTTCATTACAGTGACCTGTTCACCTTTATTGTATTTTTTTTAAGTTCAACAGTTTAAACTAGATAAATTAGAATTAAAAATTATTTTAAGAGTTCTGTAACTTGATTTCCTAAAGGCTGTACATGGTCCTTTTTTCTCTATGTGTGAACTTGAAAGTGAGATGGACACAAAAAGAAACCCCAAACAACTTTTTAAGCTACTACCAGGTGTTACACACCAGATCAGGGATTACTGAGTCAGAACCACCTTGTCTGTGTGTGCAGAAGGACTGGGCAAGAGCACAGCGTCTGCAGCTGACATGACCATGGGAGCCCCATGGCTGGGATGTCAGTCAATAAGGTCTGCCTGGTAACCTGCCCCCGGAACCTTTAGTTGACTGTGACACCCCTCACTTTGGCTAAGAGGACAGTGAGTGGTCGGTGAATCAAAGGTCCCACCTGGACAGAGTGGCCACAGTGACCAGAGTGGATAAGGAGGTAGCACAAGGTCTCCACTGTGGGTCTTGACCTGTTCTCTTCAAAGCCATCAACATGTGACCTTCTGAGTGGTAACTATGTTCTTTCTCCCCTCTTTTTGTCTCTTTACTCTTTCTTCTCTTAATGTCTCTTCCTTTATTCTCTTGTTCCCCTTGTGGGTAACCTAAACACCTCTTTTCTGTATTTACCTTAAATTGCAAGTACCTCACTCTAAGTAGCATGGAGTTTGTGTTTGCTGGGTGTAACAAAGGTTCTCTACAGTAGTGCTTGCTAATCCTAGTAACTTGTTGTAATGCTTTGTGAAGTTGCACATTTATCTCTGTAAAACCCTTTTTGCCAAAATGCCTATATTCTCACCAAATTAAAATAAATCTTTTAGAGAAAAATGTGTAGTCTTTCTCAGGATGACAACTCAGGCTACCAAAAACCAGTGGCTTTACAAGGGTTTGTGTAGGCAAAAATCTCTTGAAGCCTGAAATTAAGGTCTAACACCTGGTAAAGCTACACCAGGGTGTAACACCAGGGTTAACCAAATTTGATGTAGTAGTGAGATCCTAAAACTGTGCATGAGTTTGTGAAAAGCTCTGTGAGGAAAGGCACAAAGTGGAAGCTGCATCTGTGGGAAGTCTCTGCTATTACCCTAAATGTTAGTGCATTTACAATAGCAACAGCCAACAGGAAATCCTAATGGTCTCTGTAAATTTTGCTAGACCTGGAGCTTTGAATTTCTCTCTTATTTTTCCTTATAGAATGTGTCTGCCTGTAGATGTTTCCAGTATAAAACCCATGCACCAAAACAGTCAGATTGTGCCAGATATCCCCATAGCTCAATGCAATCCATATTTAAAATTACTCATGAGACCTTATGGCAGTACTGTGAGTAGGGTAAAATGAAGTCAGAAAGCCCTGGTCCACTGAAATCTATGGCATAATTCCCTCTTGCATTAATTGTGCCATAATTTTATCCCCAGAGAGTGAAGGGTAGAATTTCAGTGAACATTTGCAGGAAGATTAGCCTGTAATGCCTCTGAGGGAATGGGACTGATTGGTGTTGCAGTGCATGTTTTTAAATTAGCTCATGCTAAGGAGAAAGTAAGGCATGCAACCATCATCCCTACAGTAAAAAGGTCAGATTTTGTTCCTAGATTTAGTAAGAAGTCAGAATTAATTTGGAGGAACTGCTCTGCAGTATAAATGGGAGCAGCCACTGGGTCACACTGATCACTCTTACATTAATGTTGCACTTTATGAGAAGGACAATTGTGCTGGATTGTGCAACACAGAAAAACTTGTAGCCTCTTTTGGAGGACCAAAACAGAACATGTAGAAATGACAAAGAATAAGTAACTTGCAACCAAAGGGGCCCCCTACCACCTTGTCCAACATCTTGCTGTTACCTGCAACCAAACTAATTTCTTTCACAATCTGCTCAAATGTTATCTTAAAATTGAATAGTTATTCTCTTGCCCTCCATGAACACAGAAAAGCTATTCCAAGGCAGCTGAGTCCAGGCAGGACTGCTCCAGTATTCAGAAAGGGTCTTAGTCTAGTTTTCAGCTAAATGGATTTACGGGCCTTTGGTGGCCATTTGTCAAATGGCAGACTTCACTTTAAATAATTCTGTCCCCTTGATTTTTCCTGCAAGGCACTTAGATCTTCTCTCATCCTTAATTTTGCCAACAAAATGACCTAAATTTAGGCTATATACATGCCTTTATCCACCTCTCTCCATACAACCTCCATAATTTGTTCTTCTGTTTCTTGTACTGCTCAGCTTTCTAATGCTTTTGCCTCTGTCAGTCCTATTGTGATCAGAGACAGGAAATTTTGTTACACCTGAAGCTGTGGAATTCCTGGGCTACTCAAAAAAACACAGGCTAAAGCAAACTTTGTAAGCTACTGCCAAACCACACCTTCAAGCAACAGCTAGACAAGCAACTATTCAACAGAAAAACAAAAACATTCATTTATCTCAAGGATTAAGGGCTGTTCTTTTCTAAGAAAAATGTCCTGTGAATACTCTTCTGTTCAGTGTTTCCAGGGATTCCCTGAGGAACAGTCTTGCTGAGCATTTGGTGTGAATTACACCACACATAACAACTTTCAGAAATGTTTCAGAAAGTCTGCTTTGTTGAAGAGGCTTTACACTTTTGCAATATTTATTGATGGTTCTTCAAAGAATTATTGATGTGATTTTGTACTTCACTATCAATCAGGATAGTTCACAGAATGGATGCTACAAAATACTTTGAAATTCTCAGTTATTTTCTATACTTAGAAATCATCTGATCTTTGATTCTGTTCAAAATCTAAACCTAAAATAAAAAAAAATATAAAAGCCAAACTCAAAACCAATAGAACTATTTGGACAAGGGGTTTTGATGTTAGAATTTAAAATTCAAATAGTTTTTCAGTTATGTCTTTGCCAATATATGACTTTCTATTTTTATTTCTCTATTCACACTCTTTTTTTTTTTCTTTTTTTTTATGAAATCCATGCAGGAAAAAATACATGAAAAAATTAACAATTAAAAAAAAATAATTTCTCAAACACCCTAGCTTAGGTATACTATGCCTTATATGATGTTTAATTAACTACTGATTGATAGTTAAAAGTGAAGTTATTAACTTTGAGTATTAAACCTATTACTGAAGTACAGAAATTTGAGAAAATAGAAAAGGCCAAGACATGATCTACATATATAAAATGTTGATCTAATCTTATTCTTGTATTGACAAGAGTGTATTTGCTTAATCTTTCAAGATGTACTTATATAATTTGATTTGAAAAGTGGATGTTCTCACTAATATTTGTTCAGGTATATATTGTTACAGAAAGACAGTGCCTCCTATGGTAGTATTAAAATTAAATTCAGCCACTTTAAATCTGGGAACCATTCTGAAGAAATCATTCACAAAACTCAGGGGAGTGACTATTGCATTAGTAGGTAAAGAAATCTGTTGGAAAGTTTAGTTAAATATGTGCTACTTACCTTAAAAATGTTAACTCCTCCTTTTATCTCACTGATGCAAGGTTACAGATTTCACTCAAAGTGTTTTGAACCACAAGGTAAAAAACTGAGCCCTTAACACTGATTAGGGATCTTAGACACCTTTTCTTACAATTTTTTTCTAAAGGCAGAAGACAAAAGGATTACTTTAATGATAACTGTATATCTTGACTACTTTATAATGCTGTTGTAGCAATTTAATACTTAGTGCTTCTATTTCCTGTTGGAAAGTGTGCTGCCCATGGGTTATCCCAAACAGTACCAGCCTAGCTTGCTGACATTTCCCAATGTGCTCTGAATGACCACTGTGCTTCATTAGCACTCAAGAGCTCATCACGTTTTCTTAGCTGAGCCAGATGATGACTCTGTTGGCTGAACATTTTTAACTTCATCTGGTAAAACAAAGTTGACAACTCCCTTTTGAGTTACTTGCTATGTATATTAAGGACTGAATTCTGCTCTATTTGCCTTCACTGGATGAAGGGGTATACGTGAGGATGTAATTTGGCCCTGAAAACAAAAGAAGTCTTCAGGGGAAAAAGCTGTCGACTCTTGTTTAGCCTCATATAGGGCGGTGGCAAGGTCTCCTCCACTGTCCTGCTCCTGTCACTACTCAGTAGACCAGCTCATTTGCAACCAAGAAGAGTATAACTCCTGCACTGCTGTGAGGTTGAGAATAAATATTAAGTAGGTGCAGTTTCAGGTTGCTGGCCTCAGGGAAGCTGCAGAGGTGTAAATGACAACAGGACTTGTTCATCACAACTCAGGAGGAGTCTTGTAAAGAGGCACTGTCAACAAGATTTTGGCTTAAGTATTGGTAGACGTGTCAAGATAATGTTCATCATCCGTTCTTCTCCTGTCACCATTCAGCAGCAGAGTTATTTCAAGTGCTTTGTAACCTTCACTGCTGCTGTGAGAACACTATTTACATCTGAAGTAAACAGCACTTTGTGAGCCTCAGCGGGTTTCAACGGGGCATCACTGAGAACCAAACATGGCTGGTAGCGTGAACTGTCAGTATGAGCTTCTCAAGTCCATCAAGCCTCTATGCAGAATCCCCAACTCTGCTTCAAAGACATTGAGAGAGCTGAAAGAAGCGCATGTAAGGTCTTTCCTTCAAGAGACTGTTTTATCCTTTGCATTGCTACATCAAATGCTCTTGTGCCTATGGCGGATGAAGTCAGAGGCAGAAAGAAGTGTCATGGTTATTGTTATAATTTTGATACAAGGATAATTCAGCCTTTCTTTGCCTTTCTGTAAACCTTCATGAAATTAGTGTTTTATTCCCCTAAAAGTATGAAAAAAATGGTATAACATAAAAATTACTTTGGTAGGGAAAGAAAAGAGAAATTCATACCAGTTCACCCAGTTTTTTCACTTGCACTTCCCAGGGAGCTGTGAGAGGAAAGCAGAAGTATATTATTTTTCCTGGAATGGGAATTTCCACAACGCAAAAATATTTTCAGTAAACGTGACAGCTGAAAATTCTGCATTTATAAAATTCTAGTCTTCCTCATTGCCACCTGTATTCCGAAGGCAGTGGAAAACTATGTATAGAAGGTGAAAATTGTGTAGTTTATCAAATGAACTAGGAGCTGTGGATTAACCTACAGAGATACAGTGTCCTTTCTCAGATTTTTTCTATATGTTCTGCACTGCCTAAAGTATTGGATGTTGGATGTTTTCAATTTATACTGAATATGAAATTGGTTCAGGGCTCAAGTATAGAAACACAGGCTGAATCAAAGATATTAATATGTTTAAACAAACCAATGGAGACCTGGATTTGCTGATTGAATGCATTTAACCAATATGGTAATAAACATTATTAAAGTCATATTATTGTTCTTTCCTTGAAAGAAATAATAATAACAATAATTCTGAATTTTCTTTAAGAAGTTTTTTATCAGGTAGTATAAATTCTTGTCCTGCATTAGCTGCTCAAACCTTTAGGAAAAATAGAAGTTTGAAACACTGCCCAGGACCAAGGGACCAGAATAGCTGCTGTGAATTATTTAGTTTCTTTTTTTGTTTGTTTGGTTTGGTTTGGGTTGGGTTTTTTTGTTGCTGTTGGGTTTTTTTTTGTTGTTTTTGTTTTTGTTTTTTTTCCTCAGGAGTTTTATATTTTGAGCTCTTTAGGACTTTCTGGTTTTAGGGAACAGTGTATTTTTGGTGCACAATGCAGGAGATATCAAACTAAAATAAGCAGCATATCCAGTGTAACATGTTGAATTAGAATTTTGCCCCTCCATAAACCAGTGCACAAAAACCACTGGGAAATGGGCACTTAGAGCTTGCATATCAGCACCACTAGCTTTAAATGGGAGTTATTAGGCTGTTTTTCAGTTAGCTGTATGTTTGAAATAAGTCTTGTTCTTCCTAGTGTGTGATTAAAAGTGAGTGAGACAGTGAAAATATGTTGGATTACAAACCCACCTCCAGAGTTTCTCTTCTGAGCTGTGCTAGCAAATAAGCTAGCATCTTTACTTTTTCCATCTAAAAAAATAATGTGGATTGGATCCAAAGATTGACTATGTGGGGGTGTTTAAAGCTGTAAATTAACACCAGTTTAGAAAGATAGGTACAATTTAACCTTTCATCCAACATTTTAATGCCAACCACAAATATTTCAGACATAAACATATGTTAGTGGCTCTCTGTTTAAGTGTAACAAAGTCTAAAATACAGATGCATGGTCTCAGCGGGCCAGTCTGGACTGTCTGAGCTGATCACTTGGATTCCCAGTGCATTTAGCAGATAGAGCAGGGCTGCCCTGAAAGGTAATCCAAGAAGTTTGTGCTGAGCAGACAGCCATCTAGTATCAGTCCTTAGTTTGCATGCACATCAGAGAGTATGAAATCACCACTGTGTCATAGTTTGTGAATAAACAGACATAGCATTGGACGCAGCTTAAGACCTTCTCCTATGAAGACAGGCTGAGAGAGTTGGGGTTGTTCAGCCTGGAGAAGAGAAGGCTCTGTGGTGACCTTATAGCATCTTCCAGTATCTGAAGATGCCCTACAATAGAGCCAGAGAGTGACTTTTTACAAGGGCATGTAGTGATAAGACAAAAAGGAATGGGTTTAAGCTGAATAAAGTTACATTTAGATTAGATATTAGGAAGAAATTCTTTACTGTGAGGACCAGAGAAATAGTGTATGCCCCACCCCTGAAAGTATCCAAGACCAAGTTGGGTGGGGCTGGGAGCAACCTGGCCTAGTGGAAGGTGGTTTGGAACTAGATGATATTTAAGGGCTAGCTGACTTCCAGAACACATCAAATCTTGGCTTTCATTTAGGGCATATGTATCACAGGCAGAGTACAATTGACTCTACATGAATAACTACATGTAGGTGCCTAGAAAAGTCTCATGCCACTTTTCAGGATTTAAGGCTTATGTGATGTCAGCAGATCAGCTTCCTGCATCACTCTCTTGGACATAGCAAAATGTATTACATTTGGATTTTGTCAGTCAGCTTTTTCCAAAATTTTTGCTTGGAATGCTTTTGTCATGGAAAATTAATAAGAGCTCTTAACCCTTTTCTAAGCTTTTCTCTTCCAGATTGAGAAATTTTTGATTAAATAAGATCAACTCAATCAGACTTTTATAAAAGTACCACAACTGCATATTAGCATTTTAATTATGGAGTAAGTCTCTTTGCATTTTCAATATTTTCAGCAGCACAGGCAAGACCACCTATCCTACTGTTATGTTTGTATCATTGACAGGATATGTGTCTTTCTGATGTGACTGAGATCTGATTTGTGCCACATGTGATTTCATATAAAGTGTTCCTACAGAATCACATCTTCCAGTATATTTTATAGGTACACAATTTCTGACTATTTATGCCAACAAAAAACACTTCATAACATAACTTTCAGGCAATTTGCAAGCTTAAAAAAATTATCTTCTAGGATAAGCACTTAAGTGAATCATTTATACGCAGTTAAAAACAGTCTTTCTGGCAGCAGATGTGATTTACTGCTAAGTAGAAGTTCAGAAACATTAGTGAGGAAAGAGTTTTTTCTACAACTGTGATCCCACCATGATACAAAAGTGCTCTTCTGGGACAGCTTGCAGTTTAAACCCACAGATTTTTTTACTTTTATCTTCATAAATTTCCTCTTATGTTTTCATTACTTTTGAAAATTAAATGAGAAAAAAAAGAAAAAAAAAAAGAGATGCTTGGTTGAAATGATGATCCCTGTTAATTTAAATTGGTGACATTTCTGCTTTTCCTGTGTAAGTGTAAAACCCATCCTGGTTTCATTAAGACTGAAATTTAATCTCCTGTTTAGGAAAATGCGTTCTTTATAAAACTATATTTGCCAGCTACACTCTAAATATTTGCTTTACTTTGAAGATTACACTAGTGCAAGAAGATACACAAGAAAGGCATCGACCTGATGGAACAAGTCCAGAGGAGAACCACTAAGTTGATCAGAGGGCTGGAGCACCTCTCCTATGAAGACAAGCTGAGAGTTGAGGCAGTTCAGTGTGAAAAACAGAAGGCTTTGGGGAGATCTTATCGCATCTTCCAATATCTAAAGCGGGCTTAGAGGAAAGCTAGAGGCACTTTTTAGAAGGGCATGTAATGATAGCTTAAGGGGAAATGGCCTTAAACTGAAGGAGGGTAGATTTAGATTAGGTACTAGGATGAAATTCTTTACTATAAGGGTGGTGACGCATCGGAACAGGTTGCTGAGAGAAGTTGTGAACTCACACATCCATGAAAGTATTCAAGACCAGGCTGGATGGAGTTCTGAGTAACCTGGTCTAGTGAAACTTACCCTGCCTATGACAGCGGATTTGAAACTAGATAGCCTTCCAACTATAAACATTCTATGATATTCTATGATTCCATTCTATATGATATTCCATGTACTGGAGGCTGGATAATTTCATTAAAGACAGTAAAATACTTCAAACCAGTGTGAGCTAGTAAGAGGTGTAAAGATGGCTACCCTCTTGGCTGACACAAATCAGAGTGTATCCAATGACATCAGTGTAGTTAGGTTGATTT
>VWZF01004872.1:0-223894 GCA_013396755.1 Sclerurus mexicanus | reverse complement strand
TTTTTTTTTTTTTTTAGTTAGATATCTGTATTACAGAGGATAACAATTGCTTGTGGGAATTTCCTGGATAGGGCATAGATGAGGAATTAACATGATTATACCTGTCTGCTTAAACTAATTTGTCTTAATATTCTCTTATTTTCTTCCAGCTTTGATCTGTTTTCTGTGGTTATTGTGGGGATTTTTTTTAATGTTTCCCACTAATCCCCAGCACAAGCATTTACAAAAGCGCATCTTTTCCTGATTTTATATCTCCTTACACCATGGAGTGACAATACTTGGACTGTCCTTCATTGAAATGACACCCAGGAAAAGTCTCTTGCTATTAATTTTCCAGAAGTTAATGTCTGCTAAGATATATAGTTCCTGTCCAACTGTTCCCTTTCAAAAATAGATCAAAAAGTGTATTTAGCACAATGAACTCTAGAGAAGCCTCAGTCAAATTTTATCATAAGCATGATTATGTTAGCTAAACACAACAATGAAGTTAAAAAATGCAATGGGCTTCTACAATATACCCCACAGGATTAGATTTGCAACTGAGACTGGTGAAAACACATTTGAAGTCTAATTACATGATTTGCTAGGTTGATGTAGGTGATATCAGAATAACACTGCAATTTCGCCTGACAAAAGTATCACAAAATAATGATAGTTGAGTGTTCTGGGTTTATATTTGCCACTTTAGTCTCAATAATGCATGAAAAGCTGTTGTGTCAATAATGCAAGACGATTACTTTATCTGCTTCTGAAGTTATTAATCTTTGTTGCAATATGCCTAGTTAAATCAGTCAACACAATCTCTTCACTGAAAGAATTTTTGCTGCCAAATAAAATCTGGTAATGCACATTGGCAAATCATTTTTCCATTTAAGATAACGCAATTAAAGTCGATTTCCCATTAAATTATCCTCCTTTTCAAAAATCAGCAAGAAAAGCCCTTCAGGTTCAAACTTTGATTATTTAAATGCTTATAAAATATACAGCTTGTGAGGTCTGGATGAGCAAATAAATTGAGAGAATGCTGAGCCCAGGCATTTCAAAACTCTTAAGCATTTAGAATAGCTACTAGTTAAACCTTGAAAGAACTTCTATAAAGGTAATGCCAAAGGGAGGTGTCAGAAACAAAGAATCATCATCTAAGATTAGTACTTATATATTTAATTTGTCAAAAACTATGGGGAAAGGGTAATTAATTTCACATTTGAGATTGTTTATTCTGCAAAGTAATAAGGAATTCTGTAAGATAATCAGGAGCAAGTTTATGCTGATGTTAATCCAGACAAGTTTCATAATGGCTATGAGGTTTTTGGCCAGTTTTAGTGTATCAACATTTGCTTTATGAGTGCTTATCAATGCATGTGCAAATCAGTGCCTGAAAACACAAATCTTAGATGCAGTTAGTGAAGTTTGTTCTTATCACTTAGGAATCAGTCAGGTCTAAAACACACCTGTACCACATACACACTGGTGTTGGTGCTTTACTGAGAGCATGACGCTTGGCTTGGTGTCCAAAATGGGATCCCAGCTCTGCAAAGGCACCTTGGCCCAGCCTGGCACTCAAGATGGAGGGAGACATGCTGGACTTCAAAATGCCTCTGTGGAGACAGTTTTGGATCTGATAGGAGGATTCCCATTGCACTGGCCAGGGGAGTGTCTATCACTGGATGTCTTTACATATTCTTCAGACTTGTGTGCAACTGTGATTTGGCTAATAAGTAGGTTTTTCTTTTTGGCTGTCATCTATGTTTAAACCCAGAATCAAAAGAGACATTTGGGTGGTGAAAGTAAAACAGATGGGGAAAAACCAAATAGAACAATAAAGTCAGAGCTAACTGATCAAACTGCTATCTGAAGGCACAAAGCTATGTGCAGATATACTTGACAGCCTAGCACAGGACAGGGCTCAAACTGGTAGAGCATCTGGGCACCCTGTGTTTCTCCTGTTATGCTGAGGCACCATTGGTACCTGCTGTGTTTTTAAGGCTTTCTGTGCCATGTTCTTGCTTTGATTATACCATGCCAGAGATGCTGAAGCAGTGTTATAAATAATACATTATAATACATAATAATAATACCTAATAATACATAAATAATGCATTATAATAAGGAATGAAGGTACAGAATCAGTATCCTTGCATGTAACCTGGGTAAACTAATGGGGACTGTGTAGGAAATTATAGATACCAAATTTTAGGAGTGCAGACAGACAGAGTAAATCACCCAGGAGATTATCCTAGCTCTGCTCTCTAATATCTAAATTGTCAGCAGAAACAAAATAAACTCTGATCCAACACATGGAAACATAGTTCATCATATTCAATGTTTGAAAAGCAATTGACTGAAGTCTGCTATCAGTTACAGTGGCAGGGTGTGTGGGGAAGAGGGAGTGAAGTGCTGGATATCTCTGACTTTGTTCACCTGGAAAACCTCTGCAAGAAGGCTACAAGGGCTTATTTCCAAAAAATGTCCCAGCATCTCCCCATTTTTTCCTTGGTGAGAGTTTGCAACACATTCCCCTGTCAAAGACTTAGAATTTAAAAGAAGAGCAAACCATCCACCTATATTTATAAGAAGTTCTATCTGTCACCAGTCTGGTCCCCTTTACACCTACACACTTTCACTTGTAAACTTACTGCGGTTTTGTATGCATGAAAAAGTTTTTTAGTGAAATTCTGACAGCACTGGTGTCAATGAAAATATCATAATTTATTTTAATGGAACAAGGATTTAATCTCTTGTACCCTAAGGTGCTTTTTCTCAGGAAGCCAGAAGTAGCTTCCTGAACTTACTCCTTTCTCCTTTCAGGGGTACCCTTCCACAGAGAAAGACAGCCTTTTGCTGCCAGGTTTTCTTTGTGAAGATGCTGTTAAAGAATAGTTGGACAAATATGTTCTATAATTACAGTCCAGAAAATTGTTAAAAAAAGCAAGAATTAGTGATTAATAACAGTTGAAATTAATAACAGAACAACTTTCTTAAACATTATTGTGAAAATTTCAGTAAAGCTTGTGGTCTACCTTGTTGATAAATTGGTAGTGCAAATAATTCACAGAAACCACTACACATACCACTGTATGTAATGAAGTCACTGACAGATTGAACTCTGTCCATCTGTTAAGAGGATTCTATATCCCCATAGAAGAAGTGACAATGCAATTGAACCACACTATTAGGCAATACTTGCTCTAAAAAAATTAGCAACAAGATGTTTAATCTTTTTTTGTTGCTAACAACAGATGTCCACTGGATTATAAATTCAGGTGCTATATTTCCAGATATATGAAGGTCTGGACAAAATAAGTTATGGTGAGAAGGGATCTAGTGAGAAGGGACTTGATTCAGTTATTGCAAATAGTTTGATTTATGCCTATAAAATAATGCTAAATTTCATGCATGCATTTCTTTTTCTCTCTGCTCTGACAAAAAAGGAAAGGAGGTCAAGTAGACAGTCAGAGTTTAAAGAGGATTTGAGAAACCAGCAGATGCTAATGTTAGAAATGTTTCTGTACCCTTAACTGTGTCCCAGCCTTAGTTACCATCTTCAATCCCACCAGATGCCATAACAGCCATCACTGTGATCTGTCTGGATGAACCAACATCTTTACTGAAGTTGTAGCCCAGTGTAGGTACCAAAATAAGCCATGCTTTGATATGTATATTTCACAGAATCACAGAATATGCTGAGTTTGAAGGGACCCACAAGGATCATCAAGTCCAACTCTTATCCCTGCACAGGACCATCCTTAAGAGCCACATCAGGTACCTACATTATACATGAGAGTATCATCCAAACC
Organism: Sclerurus mexicanus; assembly: GCA_013396755.1. Lineage (NCBI taxonomy): Eukaryota > Metazoa > Chordata > Aves > Passeriformes > Furnariidae > Sclerurus > Sclerurus mexicanus. Next base: position 220,097 of record VWZF01004872.1, on the reverse strand, counting down.
CTTCTTGAGCTCTATTAGGCTTGGTGTTGTGACCATGTTATGGCATAAGCAAACACAGAGAGTAAACATGGTGTATTAATGAGTTTGTGTATGGGACCTTCATTTGGGTGAAAGTGCTCTCCAGAGCCCCTTCCCTAGTATTTCCCCAGTCCCTGATTCCAAGCCTTGTAAAAGCTTCCATCCACAACGATGTGTTGCCCTCTTTTTTCCTGTCCTAGTCTGTGTCTGATGCGGGTTTATCTAGCGTTTCTCTTTCAGGAATTTATAATGATGTTTATGCTTCCTAAGACAGGAATCATACATGTGAAAGCATAGTAACGTGAAAATGAAAACTTAAAAAACTCTAAATGAAGAAAACATATACAATATTCTTCAAATCTGCTTCTCCTGGTTTAGTTCTGTGTGAAAGGTTGTATTTATTTCTAAGAAATAACTGCAATGGCACCTGTAATGGACTTTTAACCTGTAATGGTTAAAAGACTAGACTCCATTCCTGAAAATTTATCGTAGCTACTGTTCTGTGTGCCCTACCTCTCAGCCTGGGTGCACCAAGGTACATGAAGAGACATCTTTGCTTAGTCTCCAGTGAAATTACATATTAATTTAAAACATGTAACCAAGGAAAAATAGTGTTCAATTACCATTAAAATTTAATGTACTTGCATAAGCATTTCATAGCAGTGTCAGGCTGAGGATACAGAAGTGCAGAGATAAATATTCAAATATGAAAACCCATTATTGTTCTTTTCTCTCTTGAGCAGAAATGAATATTTAACCTCAATATTGGAGGCTTATTATTACTTTATATTAATTTTTTCATTGCTCTGCATTAAAGTATATATAAGAACACATGTCTATATGTGTAAAATGCATTGTGTCCAAGAATTTAAAGAGCATTAGGTGTAGAATTGAGGTTTAAAACAGACTTAAGTGACTCAAAAGTCTCCCTGTCATTGTTTTTTAAAAGGACTTTGAGATCTCAGTAATCTAGGTGCTCTGAATTTTTTTACATGACATTGAAACTACTTTATTGCAATAGGATTTTAATCAAGTGAGATTTTGAGATCTCACTCTTATCCCTGGAGAAATAGGAGACAGGCAGTGCATTCTCTCCAATAACTTGGAAATGACACAATGTAGGAGACCCATATTCACATGCTGTGTCCTAGTCATCACACAGGTCAAAAAACTCATTGATGACTCTCTGACTCTAGCATTTTGGTTTTGGACACAGTTTCATTTTGGATCTACGATTTTTAAAAGTCTCCATTTTACTTTGGACAGGAAAGAAAACAAAGCCTGTGAAGTATGGAACCACTCTCTTCCTACTGCTCTGTCTTCCTTAACTGTATCTTTTGGTAGGGAGAAAAAGAAGAGCAGCCCACCTTCCCGACCTCCCTGAAATACAGCTATGGATCAGTGTTTTACTCTTCCCAAAGGTGAAACATTTTGCCCATGATTAGGGAGCTATGGAGGAGTTTGCTCTGGGAGATTAAGGTGTACAAGAAACTTCATAGAACAATGAGTGGGCGGACAAAAGGATTATGTGATGTATGAGAGTAGGCTTTCCTTGGGGAAAAGCACGATCACAAGGTTGCCCATTCCTGTTCCATAAATGTGCACATCTGGATCTGTACATGCTGCCTGCTCTTACACCAAATCACTTGTTGGACTACATGATCTCGGAGGTCTTTTCTAAACTCATTGATTCTGTGATTCTGTCCACTGTTCAGCTTATCCACTGCCAAATTTCAACTGTTGTCTGACTCTGTACCAGCTGCAAGGCTGTGTGTCTGGATAATAATGTTGAATGTCCATAGCTGGGACATGTGCTCTAGAAAACCCCCAGATGTGTCACTGCTTCATCAAAACTGGATTTTTCAGTAGGATTTTGCCAGCAAAAGAAGGACTGCATATGTCTCTCTTAGCTGTAGCTGCACTAACAATTAGGGGAGATTTTTCCTTGAAGATTTGAACATCAACATGCACTGGGTATATAGTATTAATGAATAAATATTATTTAATCAGATATTTTCTTCAGAAAGTAAATATGTCACTTCTGTTTTAATAGGAAAACAAGTCTGTGTGTAGAATGTTTAAACTTTTATTATTGACAAATACAAATACACTGAACCTCTAATCTTTTGTGAGAAATACACAGGACCACAGGGTTGCAAGACAGTTCCATTTTCCTTTTGACATGGATCTTCAGTGGCAAAAGTCAGAAGGAATCCAAAAGAGATATAGTTACAAATACAGATACAGAATTCTGGATTACTTCTGTGAGTTCACCCACTCAGGTATACTTCAAGTTAGAAAATATTTTTATTTATATTACCTCAATTCCTGCTCTTTCTTAAAGAAAAAAAAATGCAAAAAGACCCACAACCAAAAAGTCCCCAAACAAAATGTCCACAAAGCCCACAATTAAACAAAACACCAAAAACCTCCCAAAACAAAGCTCAGAAGCAACAGCTAATATTCTTTCTGCAGAATCATTGCACACGGGTACAGCTCTATTCTAAATCTACTCTTTGTTATCTAATAATGCTTTAATGCTCTGTTGTAGCTTCATCTGCATCTGCATGAGTAATTTGCCTTTAACTCAGAACATCTGAAGGTCTCAGCCTGAGTTCAGAGGTGCATATTCTGCTAATCACTACAGAAAGATCTAAGATTTAACCAGGAAATTTCAGTTTCAAAATACTTGTAAATCACTTTAAAATTACTCCAAGTGAAATGCAAAAAGCATGCATGTTTCTAGTAATTTTTTGTCAAGTTTAACTCCTTCTTCACAGCCAAAGAGTATTTCACCTATCTTATAAATTGTTCAGGAAAAAAAATCAAAATAAAACAATCCCAAAAAATGCCACAACACCAACTCCTCCATTCTGATTTCCCTTGCCCTTCCTATTCCCCTCCTCTCAAAGAACATACTTTCCTATATGTATTTGTTGAAGGTCCAAGGGACTCTTCACCGGCACTCTTCTCCATGGCATGCAAAGTATTCAGAGTTGGGACTCTGAGATGTGTGGCCATCTGACATAATTAAAAAGGAGCAATTTACTCAGCTTTTTCTCACGGTAATGTTGCAGTATTAAACCACCATAAGACCATAGCTTTGATACTCAAAAGATAAACTGAAACAGTAAATTTTAATCTTTAGTTTGTCTACAAAAAAGAAAAAAAAATCCAGTGAAATTGTAGGCTCCTCTACAGTAAATGGCACGGGTCTCTTTCATTTCATTGTTTGTTAAAAATAGCTCATGAAGTTTCTGGGGCCAAAGAACATGGTTTACAAATAAAAAGCATGACTGTAAAACAAACATTGGACCTCAACTCTTAAAGGTTATATGGAAACTACTTTCTATCTTACTTTCTGATTAAGATAGTATTTTCATTTCAGTTTTCACTTCCACTTTTTTTTTTTTTTCCCAACAAAAGTCATTAACAGTCTTTGTTTCCTCTACCCCTTTCTTTCATTGTTTCCAACTGCTTGCCTGGAAATGCCTGCGCATCAACAATATTTTTCATAACCCTCTTCAAACTAAATGCCTGTAAGGAAGAAAAAGTACTAGTCTGCAGGTGTCACTCCTCTGCTGTCTTACCTGATAGGGTGCGGTGAGACTTCAATATCTTGTGAAAAGTCAAATGCTTCCCAAGTGAGCCTTGTCACAGTGACTTCAGTGAATGCAACACAGAAATGCAGGCTGTGAAATTTCTCCCTTAGCCCTGGAGGAGAGGGACCCTTTCACATCCCACGGGAGAATCTCAGAATTTACTAGGCTCTCTGGCACACATGCAATGCCCAAGATAGGGTGTTGAAATACAGTGAAATGTAAAGAACAGTGAGAAACAGTGGCTAAGTGTGAGAGTGGCATGAAAAAGTGGAATAGCAGAGAAGTGCTTATTTCTACTGGTTATAAAAAGCTTGTAGAAATCACAGTGTTGCTGCATCCAAGGAACTGTAAAATAGAGGATTCAGATGAAATATATAGACACAAAGCAAAGTCAGGGCAGAGCAAGAAAAAGCCAGGGTAGATTCAGGACAAAAAGTGTTATGAAGGCTGGAAATTATAAGGAAATGTCTTCAGGTTGAGATGCATAAGGGAGTCACACATGTTGTTCCTCTTTAGCTGAAGGATTTCCATAAGGAGCACAGGATCTCCAGGGAATATAGGGTTTAGGTTCCTCACTGGACTTGTGATGCAAAGACTTCAGAAAGTTTGTACCAGTCTAGCACCTCATCAAAACACCAAAAAACATCCTGATAATATTTCTCCTGTTTATGATCACGTGTAGTGTATTAAATTTTCATTGGAAAGCTGGCATTTTTCATTTTTGGGCTTCTCATAGTTTTCCAATGAATAACACAATGATATGCATAAATGATGAAACAGTGAGGGCTTCCCAGAAAGTTCAGTGAGTTATCTATTTTTGCCTGGGAAAATTGCTGTCAGTTCATATTGGAGCTCTGCAGGTTTAAAATGCATCATTCATCATGGGTGAGTTACTTATCTTGCTTTCCCCATATGTCTGTTCAGAGCTGTTCCTTTAACTGAGGAGAAGCCACTGTGACACTGCAGCAGTGGAAGAAAATTCAGAAGAAAATGTCCTCAACAGTTTGTAGAAATCTTTATTTGCCTGTCTGTGCATGAACAAAAGCCTGATCCTTCAGTTTATTTTTGGGTTGGTTTGGTTTTTTTTCTTCCCAAAATGCAATGCAAAAAAGCCCTAATCAGTTTTCCATTCCTTCACTGTGTGTTTGGAAAGTCTAAGGTATTGCTTTTGGCACTGAATTCCTCTTTACACATCTGATCCTACATATAGGCACTAGAGAAGAAATTTCATCTAGTAATTTTGAGACTAAAGATCTAGATAATTTTTTAGGATGTTAGTCACTTACTTAAAGGTAGGACATAATTCTGAACTTCCTCCTTTCACAGGCTGCAAAACTGAGATGGTTAGTGTTTTTCTTTTGAAGAAGAATCAATTCTTGCCTAACAAAGAAAGATAACAAACAAACAAAAATATTAGAAGGGGTTGGTGTAGTTTAAAAATCCACCCAGGGTAATTAAGGAAGGTCTGAAAACTTCTGGAAAAATTCTGGGCAAAATCAAAGAAATATGACTGATACAAAAGACTGAAGTTAAAAACCTTTGGCTAATGTTCAGTCACCACACTTTACTGAATTAATTAAATAGTTTAAAGATAGTCTGGCATAGACCAAGGTTGGTTAATGCAGGAAACATCAGCAAGAGCTTAGTTCCAATGAGCTATGATATCTCCTAGAGCTTCTTTTTATAAAAGCTGAAGAGCTTTCATTGGAAGCACATCTGCTCTCCCATTTGCCATGAATAAGACTTTAATTGAAGAGAGATACAACATATTACTTGACACTACTGACATTCAGATGCACTGACCACATTCAGGATGTATTCAGAAAGACTTTGCAGGCAAGTCTTAGATGAGGATATTTAAATTACATCTTTACTGCTGTAGCTTGAAAGACAAATAAGAGTTGGACTTCGACATTGCTTTTAAGTTACATAAAACAGGTGAAATTTTATTTCTTTTTTCTAGTCATCCTATGCCAGCTATTTTTCAGGAACTGATTTTTCTGAGTAAAACAGATCTTCAGTTCCACCAAGCCCAGACAAGCAATTCAACACTGTCTAGAGACGAAGAAATGCAGGTTATTGCCTTGTCCCTTTGACATGGCTGAGAAGGAACACGCCAACAAATTTCTGAGAAGAGATGGGAGAGAGAAGGTTCACAAAGCTCAGTTGTCATGATGGTAAGTTTTTCATTATTCTTGTATTGTGCAAACAGGGCTTGGAACAACAGTACCGTGAAGTCTTGAAAACAGGTGCTTAACAGGGATTTCATGTTTTAGGGCCCATGTTTTACAGAGAATTTTTTTTAATTAATTAGTCAATGATTTAGATGCAGCTTTTTGTGCCAGAGGTCAAACTTGCACTGATTTCAGATCTTTCATATTCATACCTGACACATCATAATCTCGAGACAAGTAATCTGTTTCAGATAAGCATCCAAACATTTGTATACTTCTGTATATCAAAACTTAACTCTGGGCCTTTTGAAGTTCACTCAGCACTACTACAATATCTAATCCATTCATGAATATTCATACAAGGTAATTGTGATTCTACTCTGCCACTGCTACATAATTGAAGACTCTTCAGCAACACCTGTGAAACCTGTCTGACTTTTAAACTAAGCAAAACGATATTTTTTTATGTTTATATTTTATTATATCACAAATACCATCCTGGGAACATGGTCAAACAGATGATTTTGAGAGTTGCACTCTAAAAAAAATGAGGAAAACATATCAATATTCTGCAGGGAAAGGTAAATTAGAAGACACATAAGCTCTTGTGACCCACCTGTTGGCAGTAGCTCTTCCTACTAAATAGACCTGAGTGATCAGAGCATTCTAATTCAGGAAGCAGGAAATGCTAAAATATGTACTAGAGGAAAAGAAAAAAAAAGGGAAAAAAAGAAAAAGCAAATTTGAAGTAGAAGAACCTCTGTGAGATAAAAATTAGGCAGAAATCATTTCACTGTTCTGAGTTCTTACAATTGTCCCAGTGGGAGAGAAAATAGGGTCTGCCCTTTGCACAACAGGTGGCTTATTCTCAACCCACAGATTTCCTGAATTTGGAGACAAAAATCTGATGACAGACTGATGAAGGACATGAGAAGTGTTAATGCAGACCCTCCCCATCTTCAAGCATCTACACTCTCATAGACTCCTTCCACATCCTGTCCTCACCTGGACAAAGTCCTTCAGAAGGAACCTGTACTGATAAATACTCTGACAAAGGGGCTCAGGCAGGCTCTCACTTGTCTCAAACCCTTGACTATATTTGGTGCAATGGTGCTTTTGATGAAACTTATCCTCTCTTTTCCTGCAGTTGGCTCCTCTCAGAGGTAGCAACTCAAATTCCTGCATTGGATGGGCCAATGGCCAAGCTTTGGGCTGGGCGTTTTCCCTTCCAGGCCTATTGCATCCATTTCTCCCTTAAGGAGAAGAAAATCATGCCTTGGCTCACTTTTCCCTGTTTTTGAAATACATTTCTTTCTGGATGCCAGAAGCTGTCTCCTTATTGCCACCAATGCTACTATTTCTGTAGGCATGAAATTGGTTGGCAATATCTCTGTCCTTATTACTAGCCAACCCTTTGGTCTTGGTTTGAAGCCACCATGGAGTCTACTTACAATTGTCGGGTTAGCAAGAGCTATGGGAGTTAAGGAGGCCGTTTAGCAATCTTTCCAAATGGCTACCCTGTGGGACTTTTCTTGCCTTCACTTTCTCTTAGTCTTATTTTCTCTGCAAACCACAAATCTGAAATTTAATGAATTTTTACAATATCACGTACAGAAAACTTGCAGAGAACTGCATCAACTCAAGACAAGACAGGTACATTCTTCAGGGCTAAAGGGAAATAGTTGATGCATGAAAAGTTCCCATGCAGGGGTGGTAATGTTTTTGTCTGGAAGACGTGAAAATCTACTGTGCCCCTTCAATTTACAATATATGAAATGGTGTTTTGGAAAACTGTCTGCAGTGAAAGTTAGCGACAGATAATTAGAGTGATACCTACTGTAATTTCTGAGGAATATTTGTGGAACAGAGGTAAACAACATCACCTGGAATACAGAAGACCTGTGTAAAGGTATTTTAGATGCCTTTTGACTGGGCATGGGGAAAAAGTAGAGTGAAAGAAAAATGAAAAATGCTTTGAAACTACTGAAAATGGGCAAAAGGTTATTATTAGGCTGGCAGTTTCACATGCTCTGTAGAGTCAAGATGCCAAGTCTATCTTCATGTTTTGGGACTTTAAGCTTAAAAAAATTAAGCTTTAAGCTCTGTGGAAACACTTTTCTTCAACATTCTTACGTTGCCTCAGTATAGAGTCTTAAACAATAGAGTTTTCCAGATCTCCCAAGATGCAGAGTGAGAACATTAGCTTTAAAAAGGGTTAAGTCTATGATCCTTCTATCCACAGGCATTTTTGGGTAGCCTGATGTCATGTCTCTATCTGAAGTGTCTTCCAGCCATGAATATTAGCACAGATAGAGATAACAGCTTTACAGATGCCCTTTTTGCAAAGAAATCCAGTTCACTATGGCTCTGTATGGAGGAACAGGGGAAAAGAACACACACACACATATATTCTGGACCCAGACTCTTCAGACTACTAGTTCTGCTTGTGTGGAACAAACAGCACATTGGGAACTCTTCTCAAGCCAAAAACCTGAAAAATCCGCACAGGATATTATGCTGGGCTGAAGGAACAATAGCTGTTCCTAAATTCCTGATTAGAACAACTAGGATAATGCTTTCTATTCCTTTCTTGCAATATTGTCTGAAATGGGCATCATGAAAGGTAATTTCATTAATATTTCACAATTCAGTAATATTTCAGGCAATGTCACATAAGAATAAAGCAAATATGCACTTCTGAGCTACTTTAGTGACATCTCTCGAACATGCTTCACATGCAAGACGTGGATTCATCTTTTATATGATTAGATAACGGGATTCTTTTTCCCCCTTGATGTCTAGCAGCTTCTTGCTCCCTTTTTAAGTCCTAGATGCATAATGTATAGCTTCTTTACTTAGTTCAGTGGTGAGTTATGAATTGCTTCCTAGTCTGCCATCAAATATGAGTCACAGACCAAGTCAGCCTTAGACAACCTGCAGAGCTTGAAGTATATAGTCCAGCTTGAAGCCAATGGGGAATATTTCTGTTCACTTCAATAAAACCTTTATAGATTTTTTTCTCCTTTTTTTTTTTTTCCTTTCTCCTCCACAAACATCCAAAACTTTAAGAAAAATGAATGTATCCCTGACAAGGCTACATTAAACCTTTCAGTCTTGTGCAGATTTTCCAATATATTCAGGAGAAGGAAATTCTTTCATAGTGCAAATGGTGTTTTCAGTTGTAATAGGTGAAATATTAACACTATTATGGTATTCTTTCAGCACTCATGTATCTAACAAGACTCCATGGATAAAAGCATTTTTTCCTTGTGTATTTATTTTTCCATCCGAAATAGCAAACAGATGTTAAAAACAGAGAAAATTTGTTTCAACTATATTTTTTGTATTTCAAATGGAGCAACTGAGTAGACCAACATGAATGTTGCTAATTTAATACTGCATGATATAGATATGGCAAATAAACATTGTTTTCACATGCAGACATGCCCATACAAACCTTGCTGCAATGTAGTCTGGTAGAATTCTGACAGCTGCAGCTCATGATAATGCATCAGTATGCCACGGACTTAGTCCAATGGCATACCTCTCTAAGATTTTGTCCTTTTCCAATGTAGAATGGAATTTATTTTTGGTTCAGTCTGAATCACGAAAACTGGCTAGGCAGACCTGATTGTTTAGCGAGTCATTTCCTTTTGTGCAGTTCTTGCCTTTTATCACACCTGATTGAATCAATTTTAACATCCCTGACTACTTTTCATATACTGTCTAGCTGACTTTTGGCTTAATTCTCAGTTTTTCTTTGAAGGTACGTGCACAGAGCAGTTATATTGGGCTTTTATAGGAGAAAACTGACAATTATGGTTTTGGGTTCTCACTAAATATGTTCAGGTCAGTTCTTCCTGTTTTCAAGATATTTTCTAGGAGTCAGATTCATTAAATCTATGTTATACCAGTGTTACTACAGCATACATATTGCTAGTCTAAACATGAATATCTAGTTTTTGACCATTACCTCTTCCAGGTCAATATGGGTTAGCAGGGCATTATACAGTGCCAAACACGTTTCTTTTGCATTTTTGCTGTATGCTGAAGCAAAGGCAGAACATCTCAGATTACTAGGAGGTAAAACATTTACAAAAAAACCCTAAGTAAGTGAGTAAACCTGTCTTTTTCAAAATACACGTGCTGTATCTTAGTCTAAATCCAAAGCTTTTGACAGACCAACTTTAAAAATTATGTAAAAGCTGACACAGTGTATTCTCATCAAATGAAGTCATATGTTAATTCCTCCTGCAAAAAAATAGACTTTTCAACTAAATGGAATTATTTGGTTGAAAAAAACCCAATATTTTTCTGTAATCTATAGTACTTAAGCCAGTGCTTTATCTAAATAAAAATAAAGTCATAAAACTATATCGGGGGATATATGTGAGTCAGCACAAACAGGCAACCTCTTCAAAAAGAGTGAATTTATTTCCATTATTTCCCTAATGATGGGATCCCTGAAGAAGAACCTGGGCAGAGGTACACAAGTGAAAATACAGGTACCATTAGACTCACTTCATCCTAGAGGATCACTGGCCTGATGACCACATGAGTTTATCAAGGATTATTTCCAGTTGCAAGGTCATTTGAGCACATTTATGATCCTCCTTGCCAGTCTCCTGCTTTTAACCCATTCCTCCCAGCATTCCTCTGAATCCTCTACAAAGTAGGTGGTTACAGAGGTTAAGATTCTAGCACATCCATTACAGGCTGCATTATGACACCACCACAAATTGTCACAGAGCATCACTAAAATAAAGAAAAAGATCAAAGGATTGGCTGAGGTTTATTTATTTAGTATTTCTCTTCCATTTTGGTGAAAATTCCAATATCTTGTTTCACCAGTAACTAGACTTAGTCTTATTCTTCACCTATCATTACTTGAGCACAGAAACGTAAAAGGAGAGACAGATTCATTGGGTGTTGAAATTCTCTGTGTAGCAGCAGGAAAGCAGAGGATTTCATATTGTTGTCTATGGTTCATGTTGATCCCTGGATTAAATACTTTCCCTTTGGCAAAAAAAAAAAAGTATTTTCATCTAACTCTGTCACATGGAATTGCTTTTATTTAACAACCATTATCTCATATCCATGCATACTTTCCTTCCTTTTACAAGAATATTAAAATCCCATAGTCTACAATGTCATTTAGTCAGTTTTGCTTTAATTTAATGGCATTCCAAGCTCAAATTCACTCTGTATAGAACTGTCTTGAATTCCTTAGTCAATTCTAGTCACTCATCTGACAAAACCAGTTTAAATGGGAGATATGTCTGAGCAGGAACTGAACAAAATATGACTGATGAATTAAAGTATTTGTCCTGTGGTATGCAGAAAGGTGTTTTCAATTTCTCTGCACAAAGAGTGGAGGTTTATGTAATGAAATCACCCAAATTTTCTGTGAGGAGATATTCGTCTGTGTAATATAATGTAGGGAATAAAGTAAACTAACTTCCTGCAGAGAACGACTACCCCTACATTCTTTTCTAATAATGTAACCATGCACAATGCCACCAGGCATTCCTTTTGTTACCATCAGCAACTGCATATTTGACCTGGGCAATATTTAGGATCATAGAAACATTTAGTTTGAAAAAGATCTTTAAGATCATTGAGTCCCCATTATTAACCCAGCACTGCTACTGTCACAAATTTAGTCTAGCAGTGCAATATCTTTATTAGACACATGTCCCTTGCACAACGTGCAGTCCCAAAAGAGATGGAGGAAATTATTTAGATATAGTAGTGTTTTGATTTCATACGTATAGATGAGTTAGTCTAACATTTCCCCAAAAAGGTTTAAACAAAATATTAATCATTAGATGTGGTTTTACACACAAGGTAGACAATGGAAAACAATGTGTAGTCAGATTTTTGGTAAAAGTTTTCTTATTATGTTCTTATTTTTTTTCTCTGTGAAAACCAGAGTTAGTATCTGCCTGTCTTGCTTGGCAAATTTCATACAATAGTGCCCAAGAGAAATCACAGGCTTACTTCAATGACTCCAGTAAAAATAAATGAAGGAATATATTTAAAACTCTGTCTCATGAAGTGTCTTTCAGATGGATTAGTGTAAATATCTGCTAGTAGTAGTAGTAAATTTACTTTTCAGGTTTGTGATTATCATCAGAAACCAAGTGCCACAGTCCTAATTCCTATATCTTCAACCAGAGGATTATTGCAGCATTCTGGCAGCACTATGACTCCCTAGTTTATATTATATAATAAATAGGGGTGCTGTAAGCTAGGCACATATTCTTGCAGATTCTAAAGAATAAATGTACAAAGGGTATGAGTTATACTGGCATCAATAATAGATGAAGGATTTGTTCTGATGGAATTATGACAAGTAACAGGTTACCATGCTAGGACTAACAAAAAGTAATAGAAACTTATCTTTTCAGGTTGTATACCAACTATTTTTCTGGACATGACTGATCAATGTACAAATGTCGCAGATAACACAAATTTAAGGGGCATAAGCCCTCTGATGGTGCAAAAAAGGCAGACATAATAGAACAATGCCATAACAGAACAACGTTCTCTTTCCTATAGTGACATGCCTCTTCTATAGGCATTTGTTACAATTACAAATACCTAAGAAAACATTTTTTTTTCTGTTTTCAGTTTTGACAGGTTTTTTAATATAATCTTCATACTAGGTTCATCCCTGCAAAAGAACAAATTTCAGCAAAAAAATGATAAGCTGAACAGAACAAAATCTCTGAACAAATGAAAATATTCTTCATTTTTAGAGCAATTTTTTAGATTTTCAATCTCTTTGAAAACAGATCTAGGCAAAACATAAAAAAACTAAAAATGTTGCTGTTTTTAATAATCTTTAAAAAGGGAAGTTTTATGTTTGTTGAAATATTTTCTTCTCTTTTTATGCAATCCTTTTTCAGCTGACTTTTTTCTTTGGAAGCTTTCCAGTCAGACAATTCTATTATTATTAAAGCCCTAGTTATTTTTAGAATTCAGTTGTGTTCTAAAGTAATATTGGCATTTTATTAGAATATTAGTTTGTATTTTGAAAACATCCTTCATATTTTGCTATAGGTGCTAATAATGAAAAGGGGAAAGGGGTTTGCAGGAGGAAATAGTCACTCTTTGAAATCGTCTTATTTAAATAGTTCCTTGCAAAAAAAATTATCCATGAAGAGATGTTAATGAAATCATGTTAACACTAAAATCTTGAGTATCTGAAAACAGTATCCTTGTCTACTATGTCTGTGATGTTCCTTATTTTTTTTACTTTGTCTTTTATTTTAATGTAAGTAACGTTCAACTGTTCTACTATTATTCTCACACACACACACACACGCGCGCGCGCACGCGCACGCGCGCACACACACACACACATACATAAATAAATCCACCCCAGGACATGTCCTCTTACGAAGGGAACACTCAGGATGTAAACAGCTATAGGAGAACATCTATTGGAAGTGTCAGAGCTCTGTGACACAGAAGTCTATGTTCCATGTCTAACAAGTACAGGTTTTGTCTGTTGGTATGTGTGTTTGCTTTCCACACAGGAGAAGGAAGAGGAAAGATGCCAAAGAAAATGAAAGAGGGAAGCAGCTGCAAAGTTATTACAGTTAATTGAAACTCTACAATATTTGTACAAAAGAAAAATGTCATATACTCAAAAGCTATAAATCAGCATTGTTTTTTTGTCACATAAATAAATTACACTGATTATAGGTTTTCCAGAAACTTTTATATTCCATTGTTATAATGACAAAGATGTTCACTTGGGGGTGGGAGTGCACTGTAAGAGATACATCTTTTATCAGACAAAATACCTTAGCAGAACTTCTTTTGGAGGTAGTAAATTTCCCAGGGAACTCAATAGAATCCTGTAAATTGCAGTAGTTCTGTTCTCTGAAGTCCATGTAGAGGTTATGAACAATTTCACATCATCGCCAAATGAGAGATATGCCTTAATCTAACTGTATTCAGCATTGAAAGCAAATGATTGGCACTCTTATCAGATATACTGAAGAAGATACATCACTCTAGAGTAGTTTTTCCATAGTAAAAAACCTTACTTTTCCTTAATTTTTGTACATCTGATCTTAAATAAGTACATAAACACCAGAAGTCTGATTTTAAGAAGAATTATTATTGTTTCTTGCTAACAGTCCCAGTAATCCCACTTCTACCCACACTTTACTTATTCTACATGGGTTTTAAACTCATGTAACTCCCAGACTTCAGTATTGTACCTTAGACTTTACTATCATGTAGCTGAAGAGACAGGCTTTCAGTGTGTCAGTGAATAGCTCACACTGACTTCAGTGGGAATTCTGTTTTGCAGAGTAAGACCCAGTGTCTAGATGGATAAAAGCAGCCAGAGTCTTCTGTAATGACTACGAGTTCTCCCAGAAGCTGAGGATCCTCACAGCTCCTCAGGTTCAGCTTAGCACCTTTCAGGGCTATATCCCGGAACTGATGGGCAAAGTTTCCCCAGGACTGGTACCAAGAGGCCTGGCTATTAACAACACATGGAACTGATGAGCAGTGAAGCAGCATGGCATCAGAGATTTTACTGTGAATATTAAAATGTTATGAGCATCAACATGGTCATTTATATGTTTAACAAAAAAGAGCAACACAAGCTGATTGTATCACAGAAGGGAAAAATACCATCTTAAAATCAAGTAGAATATTCCTGTGATTATTTAGTGGTCTATTTTATCCCTATGACAACTTTCAAAACTTATCTGATGCCTCCAAGCATTCAAGTAATGATGTTCTCAAAGCTGTGTTAGCCACATAATTCAGTGAAATCCAGGGGGGACCCTTAATACAAATAGAACCCTGGAAAATGTTGTGGTCAGCATCAGCACACCCAAAACTGCAGTAAAAATGGATGGAATTTATGGTATAGAGTGTTTTAACTTACAGTTAGCTATTAGATGGAATTGTTCACATTGCCTTCTTCAATGCAGCATAATATGTCAGCATTCTATTTACATCTGTATGAGAGAAATATCATTTGGGGAACAGTTTGTTAAATAGCTGAAAATATAATTTTTTATTACCCTCTTTTCATTTCTCTATATCACTTTGTTTTGCTGTGGAAGCATGAGCCCATGGTGTTCTCTTGCCTCTGGCCCCTGCAGCTGCAGAATTCATCCCCCAGTTTCTGGGGAAGGATCGAGGAATAGGGGTCTCTGTGCCTCTGCTGCATTTCTCTTCATATTGACATCTCAGGTCCTAAGACAGCTGGAGAGGTGAACAGTTCCTGAATACTTTCCTCCATATCACTCCTTTTTTGGTGGTCAAGATCTCCAGTATCTAAGCAAATCTGAACTCTTAAGGCTCAGCTATATCTTATCCCTTGATTTTCTGTTTCTCCCCACTTTTCCCAGTGAGTTTAATTGTTGTATTCCACATACATATTATTTGCCTTTCTTCTTTTCATTCTTCATCTTACTTTCAATTACACAGCCTTTCAGTCTCTGTGTTATAGATCTCTTTTCTCTGCTTTTCCCATTGCTACATCCAACCTCTCAGTGGGCTGCTTTTCAGCACAGTGTGTGATCTATCACATACATGCACAAATTGCTCTTCCCCCAAAAAAATCTGCAAACAGACAAAAAGAAACAAAAGGTGGGGTGAGATCCATGCATTTGGTGATTGGACTTCTCTGGACAAAGTATTGGTATCAGCAGTCTTATTCAACCACGGGCTGGTTTGTCTATAGTAACCTTACAGACATGCAAAGGGATTTGGGATTAACAACATAAAAGTAATCCTCTTTAAATTTGGTTCAAGACACTAAATATGT
Source organism: Sclerurus mexicanus (assembly GCA_013396755.1). Lineage (NCBI taxonomy): Eukaryota > Metazoa > Chordata > Aves > Passeriformes > Furnariidae > Sclerurus > Sclerurus mexicanus. The sequence goes on along the minus strand of VWZF01004872.1, from coordinate 204,498 downwards.
GGTGCTTTTTTTTCTTAGTCATTCCAATATTCTTTGGCTTCAAGTGGGAATGATAACAATGACAGCACAGCTGAAATGTATCTTCCGTCCCAAAATGGAAAAACTCACACCCTCAGAGTCCCCTCTCTCGAGTGTACCAGCTTTGCCAGAATATCTTTTTTTTCCTCTGGCATATTGCTTTGCAGCACTCTTCAGTTTTTGTATTGGTCTCCTGAGCTTTACAGTAATGAAAACCTAGAGTTGTTTATAACAACTAGTATAAATTTTATTTATTACTAAGTTCTGTATTATCAGACTGCCTAGAGGTCATAGCTGATCTATATACTCTTCACCATAGACTGTACAAATCCCTAATAAAATATACCCATTGACCCTGAGACTTTAAATAAACAAGATACAGTGTGAAGGAGGAAAGGTATGTCAGCCCTATTTACATGCAAACAATGGAGAAATTAAGAGGCTTATGAAGATATGAAGATCATCCATAGAGAAGTCTGGAATGGAATCAAATTTCAGAGAAATTGTTTTTCTTCTTGTGGACATGTCAAATACGTTTGAATATTTTGGTTTTGAAAAGAGAAAAATAAATAAAAATCAGATGATGGAATATGAGAAGAAATGTATATATATATTAGAGTAGTAGAAAACAAAGGAAAGGCTTAATTTGTCAGCTGCTGTACTCAAGATATGTCAGGGAGATGTAACCCTCTGAGCTTCTGAGAGACAAGTTGGAAAATCAATGCTTTTTGGAGCAGGACAAATGCCAGATATTTTCATATTTGAAGGCTATATTTTCAGTTTTGTTTTAATTCCACTTGGAGAGAGAGGGTTGATATGTAAACCTTAGCCCAGTCAAAGGGTCAGTTAAACTACAACTGTTGAGATACAACTGTGCCACCTCAACCTATATCAGACACTGATGGCACATCATGCCATGGATGTCAAGTGCATAACCATGACTCCTAAACATGCAGATTTTGAGGTCAAATACAGAAGGGGAGATCAGTACCAAATTGTACTAAAAGATAAAGCATGGACATTTGCAGAAACCAATGGGTATACAAATACCAAACAGAAATTGGAGCATAAACAGGAGCAGATGCCATGTTTTTCCTTGAATGACAGTGGGGAGCCTCCACTCTCTCTTGTCATTTTTCAAGCTGACAGAGAGCACTGACTCCAGCTGGATCAGATGTCATCCAGAATTACCAACCAGAAACGAGAACTGATACAGCTGCACAGACTTTGCCAAAGACAAGCAAGACAATAAAAGTATGAAGGAAGCATTAGGCAAAGCTGCTGCACCCAAATGTACATGAATGCAATTGCTGGATAGGAAAGTAAGTGCTATAGCTTTCTGCCTCTACAACTGTACTCCATAACATCTGTGCTGCTAAAATTAATTACAGGTGCAAATGACAAAAACTTTCAACTGGGACCCCCTGACACCAATCATGCACAAATATTTTGTGACAGCAGTTCAGTGCAGTCTGTGCCTCACTTGCAGGCCAGCTCTGCTTTGTCTTGCACTCTTTACTTCTGCAGGGTTTGAAAGAGACCTGCTGGAGTATTGCTGGAGTGGCTCATATATGTGGAGTTCTGCCCATGTAACTCAGGGAATGGTAGCAGGTGACATGAATACCCATGTCTCCTCCCACACTGAAACAACTCACTCTCCAGGCCTTAGGATTTAGAAACACTCCCAAATCCCACAGTATATCCATGGCTTTATGTACTTTATTGAGATGTGGAAACTCCTCTAACAAAGGGAAAGAAGTGTTATTTAAAAATATAATTTTAAAATGCTCCTCAAATGGCGACTCTGCCTTAGTATTGAGGTGGAACCAGCAGTGGTCCCAGGATTCTACTCCTCCACTCCACTGGGCCAGGGCCAGAGGTGAAGTGAATTACATGCTTAAACATGTGCAAGGTATAGATTACAAATGATCTGTGGGATTTGTTTTTTCAGACAGGTGTTATTCTGTAAAGTGATTCCATAAAGTTTTCACTGAGCACAGGAAACTAACATCAAGACATTCCCTATTTCACTCCCCACCAGCTGTGGAGCTGTGACAAGGCTTCCGGTTACCATATAGACCCTGCCATCACTCATACCCATAAAGAACTATTAAGTTTAATGGGACTGTATGAGTGCAACTGAGGTCAGAATTTGGCCATATTTATTTTCCACATACACCCACAGTTATAGCCTTTAACTCTTGGAAAAGCAAGGCATACATGAAAGCTTCTGCTTTCCTATAAAAATGCTAAATTGGCTACATGGCTAAGAAGTTGTTGTTTAACCTTCTTATTTTTATTCTTCATCTTAAAAATGAATAAATGACACTTCTGAGGGACAGAAGTTGGAGTTATTAAGCTTTTCTGTAAAGGTGGGAAATCAACCAAAGTTTTGACTCTCTTGTACTACAATAAGTTGGTGACCATTCTTATTGCATGTTATGTAAATGTAACCACTATGTAGCCAAATGCAAAGTAAAAGACAATGGCTGTATTTCTTTATTTGAGATATTGATTAATTTATTTTTTAAAAAAGTTTCAGGTCTGAAGAATACATTTAACTTAAGATTGATTCATTCATTGATTGATTAATTGATGATGTGTGTCCATGGTTTGTTATCCACATTTTAACACCTATAAATCAATGTAATATCTTCTTATGCGATCTGATTATCTCATTAAAGAAACAAACTTGCTTTGTTTACTTTGTACTGTGGTATATTTATTAAAGATTCAGAATTTTCTTTTAGAACCACAATAAAGGAAAAACAAAACCCTTGTACTTCAACATTTCTCTTCGGAGATTGGGCATATTTCAGCATCTTTGTGTATTTAAAAACTGTGCTGTGCAAAATTTCCTACATTATTAGTCAGAACCAGTTTTGCAAACTTGCCTAAGTAATTTGGAAATATGAAAACAGTTAATGTTAGATTCTAATGGATGGTATTTTCAAAGTCTAAATTACTCTGAAATAACTCATAAAAATATGGTGGTAAAATATTTTGTCATTAAATAATATCAATCCATCAGAGGTCAAAAAATGGTCTAGAAAATAGTTGGGGTTTTTGTTGGTTTGGTTTGGTTTTTTTGGCAAAACACTAATACAAATGAGGAAGAGTTCAGTGACAACAGTGTGAGTGATGACACTACTCAAAAAAACCTTTCACAATTTTCACTTTTGTCTTTTATTGATATATTAAAATTTATTTACATCAGGAAATGAATATGTTTCCACAACCTGGGCCTTTAAAAGTATTCCCAGTTGAAGAATAAAATACTAATCACACTGCCTCATATTTAGGGCTCCCATAGAAGCTACCCAAGGAAGCAATTGTAACCAAAAGTGTGGGGAAATTTCAAATCACTGATGAAAGCTTCAGAAAACCAAGAAAAAAGTTATGAAATCATATGGAGATAATGAATGCTTTGTTACCCGAAGTGATGGGATAGTGAAAAAGTTGATGGCTAAATAAAAGTGGGCCAATACATATTTACATGGATTTGAGTCTTCCTTGTTATTGTTTCAACATTAGTTTACACAGAGAATTTTTTCTGCTAAGGTTTTTAAGCAGATAGACTTTGGTGTTATAAGAAGCCTGAAGCAATGAATAGTCAAAGTAATGAGTCATATTTTCAATGGTCTGATTTTTTACTTGTACTGCAGTTATAATATTTTTTATGATGTAAAACCTGTATGATGTTGTACACACTGAGAACATTTGACATCTTATTCAATGTTAATTATGGCAATTATGGCAATGTGACTCAGCAATACATTAATTTTCAATCTAATGAGAATGCATATGCATGCAGGTTTTATCAATTACTAGGTTCTAATAAAACTCTTCCCTAATATTTGCTTCTTGTTGGCTGTCTAAATGAAGAGCTGTGCTGGAAAAGCAGGTAGGATCTCCTTTGACTTCTGAGGGCATGAAAATGAAAGTTGCGTCTCTGAAAGGTTAACTAGTCTGCGAAAGTACAGGCCTATTTCAATTTTTTAATACACTTTACATAGCCTGAGATTAAACCTCTTTGGGTCCATTAATCAATCACAGCTCATTGCTAATTAAGGGTTAGGCATGCCAGCAACAGTTCTGACAGTTGATATGCTACAGGTAATTAAGTTGTTCTAATTATTTTTTAGCATTAAATTCATTCTCATATGGCATACTTAGAGTGCCTTTTTACCAGGATTTCTGTTACTAAAGAGCTTGTTTTTTGTTAAGAACAGAGAGGAAAATTAGAGTCTACTTTAAGATTAATCAAATTATGATTTAGTTACTTTTTTATCCTCCAAATTATATATATAAGTCTGTTCTGTAGCCTTTCTGTAACTGCAGGATCATTCTGAGAAAAGTGGATTATAAAGGATTACAAATTGTTATTTTTACATTATCTTATTTATAATGTCTTCATAATTATCTAATAGTAGAACATCCTACCAGTAGAAAGGTGAGTAGGGAGGCCTCTAAAAGTTAAGGGCTGGTAATTTACTTCATAAATGGGGATACTTACAGTGGCTTTGTGGGATTTAGTAAGTATAGAAGAGGCTGGCTTCAAATTAAAAAAAAAATCATCCAAATCCTGTAGTTTCCATATGCCTGAGGAATTTAGTCGATCTCTTTATATAACACAAGAGGCCAAATGTGACAATTATTTTTGATACCTCACAACACTTGAAGTTGCTATGGTTCAGAGTTTTGATAAGGGTTATGTTTTATTAGTGTAGGGTTAAAATCAGAAATTATAATATACTTGAAGGTTAGTTGTAGAGAAAAGGTCTGTAGGAGACAAAGAGAACAGATGAAATTACAATCTTTCCTATTTCCCATGCCCTACAATATAAAGAGGAGAGGAGACAGAGGGAGAGGAGAGGAAGGTTCCACATTTTTTAATTGTAATTTTATATTCTCTATTTTTTTGCAAACTATTAAGTAGAGAGAATAATAAGTTTGCTTTAGATATATTCTGAAAAAAAGAATCATACAAAACTCACTATATTCAATAGAAACACCTCTGTGGACTCCCTTATTTAGTTCAGTTCAGTTTTGCAAGGTTGTTGAAGAATTAGAAGAGGACTTTGCATAGTTGAATAGATCTAAAGCTACGCACCCACCACAAACATAAAAGGGAAAACAATTAATAGGAAAAAAAGAAAAAGATAATTGCTGGATGATCTGTGACAGCTACTAATTTGATTCTTGGATTAATCATCGGAGTGGTAGGTTTCCAGTTTCTGGCTGATTGCAGTTTTACGTGGTGTGTTATGTACATGTATGTAAATATTTTTGTAAGTTCTAGCTTTGGAAATAATTTTGAAAAGTTAAAGTAACGTATTGACACAATGGCATATTCTGCACTCACTCTATCTGAAAACACTGAGCCTATAGCCTAAGTAATTAGTCATGTATTTGCAGCACATTCTCATGTTTAGTTTCCATCTTTTCTCAATATAGTGTCATAAATTGTAAGTGAGAGAAATGCCTCAACACACAATAACTTGCTAGGCAATGAATTTGAGACAGCCAGCGATTCATCATCTACCTCTTCAACTCCTCCTCTTAAATGCTTTCAGTGTGCCCATAAAATCCTTTAAATTGCTGGTGTCTGTAGGCTTTTCTCCCTGGTCTGTCCCCAGATTTCTGCTGGGGTTGATTTTCATGTCTCCTTACCTGTCATATCTTGATTGCCTCATTCTCAGTTAAGACAATTTCAGCCATTTCTCTACACTAGGTGGGTTTTTTTGGTTGTTGTTTTTGTTTGTGTGTTTTGTGGGAAGAGTAATAAATCTCAACTTCTCATCTGGAGAAAGTCCCTACTTTTGGGAGTTATGGCATACTTACAGTTTCAAACTCTAAAATCTCTTTAATCATAATCAATTATATGATCAATGAACCTGCCTGTCCTGTTCATTTCCATTTTTAAGACTTCTTTACATCAAGTGGAGACAAACTATTTCATAGTGTACTAGTCTGCATATGGCCCCAGTTCAGTGCAGTACCTAAACATATGCTTCACTTCAGAAACTCAAGTAGTTTGCCCTAAGCTACTTTCATCACTAATCTCAGTCACAGGTATAAGCACTTGATGGATCAGATTTAACTGCAACACATGCAAGGCAAATCATCAGAGTCGCACTGATGCCCTCAAGCCAGTTGAGGATTCAGCCCAAGGGACTCTGTTGAGAAAACTGATTTACACAATTAACAATACGGGATTTTTCCTTTGGGTCTCCATTTTGTGACTAATGTTATATATGCAAGTCCCTTAAAGACCAATTCTTCTTCCTTTACTCTTGCAATCCAAGAGTTATTTTGATCTAACATAATTTTCTAGGGTGCTTCTTCAATCGATAAAAAGCAATGAGTGACTTAGAGAGTCACTTGGATGAGTAGCCTGGATTAAGTTTTACCAATGCTAGGTAATAAGAATCTTACTTCTTACATTAATTAACTCTCCATCCTGAAGTATTAATTTCTGAGTGATATTCTAGAATCACATTTTTAAATATTGGATCATAATATAGTGTAAATGTTTCTTTAGATTAATAAAGTGCAAAACATTCAATCAAATTATTTTAGTGATTCTGGAATCAAATTTATGGTCAGAAGGTTTTCTTTTTAAATAATAACTGCAATAAAGGCATCAAGAAACAGAACAATTCACATATGTCACAATTTGCAGCATGTAGATGGCAAAAATGAACTCAGATGATGCATACAGAGAAGGATTCAAAATGTATCAGAAACTCTGAGCAAAAACATTTGACTTTCACAAGAAATGTAATCTCTTCTGGATTGTCAGTTACTCTAACACCTCTCTTTCTGGAGAAGCTGTTCGGTCAAAGTGTGTGAAAAAGGAACCAAGGGGAGGAACAGCTGCTTCTTCATGTGGAGATATCTTTTGCCTTGGAACCCAAATACTGTGAAATTCTTACCAGTCAGTTTATATCAAAAAGATAGTGTAGTAACAGAGGAACTCTCAAAGCAGATTAGATCAGCCATGTGTCTGATCAAGTCTGTATGATGGACAGCTATATATGTCTAACATATATTTTATTAATATTTCTTAAGTCAAGGCCTTAATTAGATATTATTGGTGTGAGCTCAAGAAACTAAGCAAATATTTCTCATGTGAAGCACTTTCATCTGCTGGAGTTTTTGTAGTTCTGTATTTTGTAATACCAAAGCAAAATGGGGGGTGGGGGACTGAGCTTGATTTACTTCCTCTTATAACCTTATTTATCAAATGACAGCTGTAAAAAACAAACCAAAACAAAAAATTAATAGTGTGTGGGGCTGAAGGAGAGTTTCCGTATTCTGTAACCATGAGGGCTTTTATAAATGCTTGAATCTGTCCTTTCAGCACATAGTCAGGTCAGACAGTTTCAATACTGTAATAGTGACATGTTTTGCAGTCCCCTGAGCCCTGTTAGTGACAATAGCATCAATAGCATTCCATGCCTGACAAAATGGGTAAATGTTTTAGGACTTCTTTTCAAAGTAGATTGGAGTACACTTCTCAAAGACACGGTAGTACTTTTGTCAAAGGTGGGGCTGACAGTGAAGTGTTTGTGGCAGAGTATGTAAAACTTGAGAGAAGCATCTTATTAAGTCTGAGAAAAGAATCCATTTTTGTCTGGTTTACAGCTTTTTACTGCAAAGAATGATTCTAAATTTGTTATTTGGCCAAACTCAGGTTTTAAAAAAACTTCACACAGTTGGTGATTTTGTGATTGGAAACATCTCAGGTGAGGGGTTAAGGTAGAGACAGGCAGAGAGAGAAGGTGCAAGAGTCTCCACTTCTGCTCCTGTTTTGAAAACAGGTATCAAGGCTCTCAAAATCTTGTGTCTCCTGGGACTCCTTTTTAAGCATGTTGGCAGATGGCCCTTTACAACCTTCTGAAGAAGACCTCCTCCCGTCAGCCCTCCAAAGGCTCAGCCTGGGGCTGGGTGATCCTGGGTAGAGTAAGAGGGATCCATGCAGCAGTAAAATAAATACAATCCCAGGTCTGAAAGTCTAAGCCCTGCAGAGCCTTACCTTTCCACTGCCATCCAGTCACCTTGGCTTTCACTTATTTTTTCTCTAAGAAATGCTGGGTTTTGAAGGCACACACAAAAAAACCCAAACAACCACCAACTAGACAAACAAAAAACTCAAGTAGTTGAACAAAAGCCTCATTGATCCCCTGTATTTGTGTTTTTGTTCTGGACACATAACCTGACACAATTACCTATTTATTCTCGTTGCCTTGAAGCAGTGATGATAACAGTAATCACCTTGTTCTGAAAATGCCATGTGCAGAAATGCAACCACACATAGTACCAGGCCTAATTTAGATGCATAAGGCATCAAATGTTTGGCTGATTCTCTGTCAGTTCCACTGGAGTTACTCCAGATTAACACAAATGTAGCAATTTTACTTCTTGCTTATCTACACCCTGGGTGATGTGTTGAATCCTTTCAAATACTATTTGCATTATTGCCTTGACTTAGGGCTAAAGATCCCATAGCCAGGATAGGTTAACCAGGTTTGTCCTGGAGCTGATACCAAAGCTCATCTACATAACTTGCCTTTTTTCCTTCATTTAACTGTAACAACCTATCACTGGACAGGCCATGAAGTTGTACTGTGGAAATACACTCACATGGTCTCTTTGCTTCTCAGGCACAAAATAGGTCCTCTGTTTATCAACTGGATTTTCCTCTTTTTTGAGAGCTGGTGTATACAAGCACTTAATCTGCAAAAGGGTTGTACTTCTGTCTCTGTAAATGAGAGCTGTATTTCTCCATCGTGTGGATATACTTTGTTCACGCTTTGGTACCTATGGCATCCTCTCTCATATCTTACATAAACACCAACACCACTTCAGGGCACAACATCATAAAATGTTACAGAAGTAGACATTTAGATTGGCAGCACCTGGGACCTTCCTTGTGTAGATGGCCTTGAAATAGTGTTTTCCAGTCTCTAAAAGCATTTGCAAATGTTCTAAGTGAGGATAAATTTTCACTAGCTTTGCCATACATACTTTTTACAACCTAGTGTCGTGCACTCCATGCACTAAAAGCTCCCTTTCCTGCATGCTGCTGCTGCCCTGCGCTGTAGACAGCTGTGAAGCCAAGGCCAGAGAATACATGTCAGGCTGGATGTACACAGTGAGCACCTATGTAAGACGTGTCTGTTTTTCAGAAGCGTTACCTGTGTGGAGGCCTTTGAAGAGGCAATCTTGTATCATTGAATTAGTCCAGCGGGAACAGCTCTATTTATAGTTCATGGTCATTGCCAGAATAAGTCCTCCAATTTCTGTCTACCATCCTAAGCTTCTCTTTTTCTTGCACATTACTTCGCCACAATATATTTGCTGTACGTGCCTGTCAGTGACATGCAATGTTAACTTTTGATGCAAGCTAAAGCCATACTACTGTCTTCATGTGGCAAGGTTTCAAATATTAATTTTATAGTAGTGATTTTTAAATTGATTGAAATTTAGATTATTTTTTTAATCTATACTACTAATAATCATACAATAATATAACAGACACTGATTAAAACTGATTAGTTACATGGTGGGTTTTGGTTTGTTTTTTTTCCAAAAAAGAAGTCATTCAGAATTTGAATGTGAAACAAAAAAGGACCCATGATCTATAAATGTTTAGACAAGACACTGACATAGAATGAAGACCAAGACTTCTGTGAGCTTTTTTCTCCTTTCCTATTCTTGTCATATGTATACCTAGAATATCTAAAGGCTTTGTTCTAAATGTCAGGGTTCAGTTTCCTCTTCCTGATTCAGAAGGTATGCAATAATACACAAAAAATGCATTATTTCCAAGCTTAAAAATGTTTAAAAGTTTTATCATGTTGAAGATTTGCTGGCGTTTTCTTTTTTTTTTTTTTTTTTGGTACTTGAAGTAACAACTTATTATTAGATGCCATAAACCCTTGAAAATATGTGTACATATGACAACTAAAGTAATTTTTTTTAGAACATGTAGTTTGTTGGCTGTCTTAATATAATTCTGTCTGCAAAAGACATAAGTTTAGAAACACAGTCATAACTAGGTAAGTAATATTGACCCTAGCTGGAATACATTATACATTATATAGTACTTATACACCTATACATAGTATATACACATATGTAAGTATACATATGTGCTGCTTTTGGCTTAGGGTTAATTTTCTGCACAGAAGCTAGTACAGGTCTACGTTTCAGATTTGTGCTGAACATAGTGTTGATAACATAGAGATTTTTTTATTTCCAAGGCCTTTTCTGCTTCTTGTGAGTGAGCGGCTGCATGGTACTTGGTGGCTGGCTGGTGTTAAACCATGACAACAAATGGATTTGCATGCCCTGCTGAAAACAGTGATGAGCCCACAGACCTGCTATCCTGATGAAGAAGGACAGCAAACACTGGATGGACACACAGCTATCTCCCAGGTCAGACCTATCCTCAATGGCTCAGCCGTGGAAGTGAGGTACTGTATGAGTAGTTTGCAACACACAATGAGAGCAACAAAAAGCATCCACTTGCCATTGCACGTCAGGAGTTTTGGCAGGACCCACAAATACACTTGCTTCCCACTAATGGTCTCAGGGCCACACCATGCATATAGAAATGGAGAAGTCATTATATTCCTCCTGGGGAAAAAAAAAAAAAGTGTTATCACTGCATCATTTTATATTTATTTACACTGAATTTCAGATGATGTTTTATCACCTATCACTCAATCTCTTACAGCTATAGAGAGACTTGTCCCTGTGGGTCACACTCAATGAGCACACTTCAAAGAGCAGCATACAGCTGCATTGCTCCAGCATTAACCAGCCCTGACACAAATTGACTTGGATTCTCCAGCTCCTCCCTCTGGATCGGGCAGGAGGGCTGCCAATACTCCCAGGGTTGCCAAGATCTGCCTCCTGCATCTCCTACTACTGGCACTGGGGTTTTCTAACCGGGTTCAGGGACTCAGAAAATGTTCCTGTTCTACATAAAGTCAGCAAAGAGAGGCTCGGCTGGCAGTCCGATGACCTGCCGCTGCTCTGCATTTACCTGTATTCTCACAGGAAAGAGGTCAGGGGTAACCAGAGCTCCTGCTCTGCCTGCCTACATTTTGTGAGTTATACAGTTCTACTACATTGGCCAAAAAATCACTGATAGGGTAGAGGGGTCTTGCTTAAGGAGTGGTTAATAAAGTCCTTCTATTCTGACAAAGGAAGCATTGGTTGAGCAAGTTAACTTTTTTTTTATGTAAACAGGAAATAAACCCCAAATACTTAATCAAAAAATTCCAGAGCTAGTCACAACAAGATCACATTTTTTCTGCCTAGGTTAATTTGTGGAGACTGCAAAGAAATATATTTGCAGCAGTTTTGGGGCACAGTTAATAATTTTTCCTATTTCTTATTTGCATCTGTGTGATTTCATTAACTGATAATTGCTTTTGATGTGGATTGCAGAAGGAGACAAATGGTTCATGAATCAATAAGTGATGAGATTTCGGAGTAATTTATTGATTTTTATCTCAAATTTACTATGCATTCAATTTAATTATAGCCACTACACTCCATTTGTTTGAAAACATTGCATGCAAATATTTGCATGAAGTTTGTTCAGTGAAATTATAGTTGTTTTAAAATAAGTTATGACTTCTGAGCTGAAAAAAGTCACTGAAATTCCTGGGTTGAAAAAATATGTCATCCCTTAATCGTTATCTGGTGGTCTTTGATCAGCTCCAAGATCACTTGAAAGTTAAAAACTAGTCTATGTAATAGTTTTCATCACTTTAGCGGAAATTCTAGATGAATTTTTCAATTCAATGGTTTGCTCAGCTGAAAGTGTATTTTAAGTCAAACAGATGTAAATAAAGAAAGGTTTGTATGACCTAGTATGGAACTATGTTCCTACATTTTAAAAGTGAATGATTCTGACTTTTTGAAGACTAAATTTGTCTAAATTCCTATTCATAATGAAAATAAAAAAAAAAGAAAAAAAGTCTTGCACTGAAACTTCTGCTTTTGAGTTTTGAAACATGTTTAACTTAGTTTAAAACCATTTTCTCCAAGTATCTGAGTTGGCAAGAAAATTGAAATATTTTTGTTCCCCTGTGACAATATGCTTTTGGATATAAAATTGAAGGAACACTTTGATACATAGTGATATAGACATTTATCTATAAAGATCCAAGGATTTTTAAGGAAATTGATAATTCTGCAGTCATGGGAAGGATTTTTTTTACCCTTGTAGCTAGTTTTCTCTAAACCTAAATTTGGTGTTATTCCTACATTCCAGTCAATTTCATGTTATAAACACCAGCTTAGTACAATGATGTAGTACTTTTTTGTTAGTGATTTAATGCAGGAAATCCATTTTATATAATACAATTCAAGATATATTTTCTAATGTAGAAAAGCCTTCATGGAGGGACCTTTGATAAAGGAAAATTGTCAAAACTATGATAATGGAATTATATCAGTTTAATTCCTTGAGAATCATGGAAATGACCATAGTAAAGAGGTCTAGCTTTGAGCACATAGGGTATCACAAAAAAAGAAAAAGAAAAAAAAAAAAAAGTTTGGGAACTCTGATGTCTTTCTTAATTTCTGAAAACAAAATTCATGGATTGTACACTTTAAAATATATTAATACTTTATACGGCAATCTGCTTTCTATCCTTGAATCTGTTTTGTTGGGGTTTTTTTATTCTTTTAAACTCATACTCTCTATAATACCAACTTTGTGTGGCTAAATTCCCTCCAGATCATCCCAGCCCTGGCATATTTAGTGCTCAAGTTTATGCATAAGTCCTCAATTAGGAAATGCAGAATCAAGCTTTTAGCTCTATCATGGGAATGGGAAACTTAAAAAGGAATATATTTTTGATATAATAAGAATATATTCTTATTAGTAAGCCTTGTTTCAGAGCGAATTAAGATCAAATGGAGTACTTCCATTGATTTAATTTGGCTGTGAGGCAGCTCTGTGAGCTGATACTCATGTTAAACACCCATGTAACTTTCCATGTTTGCAGAACTATACTGTGTGTTTTAAAATGTGTCATCTATTTTTTTATTAATAGGAAAAGAGCATATATAGTAGAAATGTTTAATTGTGGTGGTTGGTGGGTTGTTTTTTAATTAGAAGTTGATTTTTAGCAGAATACAAGATTATTCAGGGGGTGGACTGAAGGAGTGTGTTGAAAACTTCATGTTTTTATTAAAAAAATTCTCTTCCCCAAGTTGTATGAAAAAACCCTTGAAGATGCACCCAATAAAATTCCTCAAAATACCACTTTTTCTTCAAAGTGTTTCTTGGGGAAATTATGTTTTCTGAGGAAACCTGGCAACATATTTCACTGTCTTTGGAGCAAGTAAAACAGTAAATGAATTTTTTTTCATAAGGTATGGAAAGGGATATAGAGATTTCAGTTTGTTTTTAAAATTTCTGAGTTACATTAGTTTCTAAGGAGACTTGTATGTAAACAACATATTTTAATTTGATTCAAATAATGTAGAAGATTCAAACAGTTGTCTGGCAAATTTTGCTTAATTAAAACCTGTTTAAATATTGTTGAGCATATAGTATAAGGTGTGGTGACATGTTCTTTTCTAGATTAGGTTTGTTTTGGCACCTTTTCTATTGACGCCTCAAACTATAATAACACTTTGACCTCATTTCCCAAGAAAAGGAGTCAGTGGAAGATATTTCTCCACATCATGTGAGGTAAAGATTTGTGCAAAAAATACTCTTTTTTGCTATGCCCTCATCCTCTCCACTGCATCTGTTATTCTTGACTGCTTCCCAAGATCCACCTACTCTCCTCAGGCTATCTATGTATCCTATATTAAATTATTTTGTAATTGTTTTATCACTTTCCGTCTGTTTACAAATTCCTTCCTACCTTTCCCGCATTTCTCTTATCCTTTACTACTGTTTACACTTCTTTGTGGCGCTTCTTACTCTGCATTTCAGAATTGATTTGACCAAGTTTTGAGCCTGTGCCGAGTTTTTCCAGGCTTTCTGAAAGCCTTCTAATATTTTTCTGCTTTTCTTAAGCTTTTTCCCAAGAAATTGGATATGCATGCTTCCTAAACCTAGACTCTTCTGCTTATGCAATGCCCACAGTAAGTCTCAAGAATATAGTTAAATGTTGCTTTCTATTTTTTCTGTTGCAATTACTTTCTCTCCTTTTTGCCTCCTTGTGTTCAGGACTAGAATCACAGTCACTGATATGGTTCATCCTATAATTTTCTCCTCCCAAATTCAAGCAGACTATTAATTCCAGCTGTAAATGCTTTTCAAATCAATGTGTCTCTGTCATTTTAGACTGAGAATTACCTTCTACATACTGCAAAGCTAGTTGTTCCCAAGTGATTATTTAAGCTGCTGAGACAGTGCTTCTCTAAACAATTTTCTGCTATAATAATTGGCCTGTTTCTATGCATGCAGTTGTTTTCCTGTACCCTTCTGTTGTTCAGTTTAGCTGTCTTGTAATCTCTGTGGTCTCTGTAGCAGAGATTCAATATTCTCATAATTGTCACAAAACCAGGAATCCAGCTCTGCTAATACATTCAAATTCTGAGAAAAAGAATTAGTAATTTTCTGTAAAGATCCCACTCTTTTTAATCATGAATGCATTTCTTGCCAGCTGAACCACAGCTATTTACCAGTGGGCCAGAGAATGGGAACCTTTTGCCAGTTTCTGCACTGCTCAGAGCACTTCAGCCTTCCCATGCCAGCCTGTGGCACTGTTCATTGCCAGCAAGCAGGGAGCCCAACACCAGCTCCCTGGGTCACATCAGAAAATCTTGTGGGTTTTGTGTGGGAAGAAATTTGTGAAACCCTGAAAGTTGGCTTCTTGGGCATGATCTGCTGAGATTTCATCCTTCACCCTGAAGTGGCTTGGCTCTTGTTCTCTTCTAGAGTATCTTTGATTCAACTCCTTCTTGCCTGAAGTATGATATTCAGAACTAGACATCAGACTGCACCTTTAGCTGCAACAGAAAATAATGCCACTTTCTATCTTCCATATGACACTGACAATTAATATACGCAAGAATAAGATCTGGCTTATTTTGTGAGTTTCACATTCCTTAATTATTCCCATTCGATGCTTCAATAGCCCAGCCACGCTCTTTTCTGAAGTTTAGCAGCCACACCAGATGCTGTTGGGTATTTCTACATGTTTCTATTTCCTACATGCAGCATTTTGTCTTTTCAGCTTGTTGGTTTGAAAAAATGTCTTTAGTTTGTAAAGACATTTTTAAAGTCAGATGTACTTCTCCAGAAGGAACATTGCATTTCTTCCCCCAGTGAAGTCTGGTGTCATGTAAAAATATCACCCAGGCTAAGAAAAAAGCCTTGCCAAAACTGAATACGTCACTTGTGGAATCCCAGGAGAAATATCCTGGAATTTTGACAGAGATACACAACTTACTATTTAATAAGCAGAGTGGTTCAACTACCTGTTAACACATGCTGTTGCATCTACATATTTACCCAATTCTTTTGAGGGACTGTCACACAGGTTATGTCAAAAGCCTTACCAAGTTCAGATATGTCACATCTGCCTTCTCAGCTTCCAAACAGGGCAGATACTTTGCCAAAACGACTGTGATTTCTTGGGCACTAAGGACTCCATTTGCTTTCAAAAACTCACAGTAACTATTTGTTTCACTTTATTATGTTGCAGATCTTCAAAACAGCTTTTATTAACTTGTCCTAGCGTTTTTCTTAGCTTTTGAGGATGACTGAGGATGGGCTCCTTCTTTTTCCCCTTTCAGTTTTCTGAGGTAACAAGTGTGCAAAGATAATTGCTGCTAATGCAGGTAAGTCCATACAAATCTAGAGGGTGGCATTAAGCATGCAGCAATATGGGTAGCAGTATTGCATCATGTCATAAGTTATACTGATAGCCCATACTTGGCTTCTGCAAATATCAAACAGGTGCTTAACATTTTCACTGGTTCAGTGAGTAAATTTTATATAAAAATTATATCAATTATCTACAGAAAGATGGGCAAATCCCTTCAAGCAGTAAAGCTGTTTTGCTCACATTTGACTTTTGCAGCACTGGGCTGCTAGTCAACAGTTCAATTAAAATATATTTATACTATTTACAAAATAAGAAAACCATCTTAAACAAAGTTGCATCTGCATTTCTTTTGTCCTTTTGTAAATTCTTATACAGGAAAATTTCCATACAATCAGCTTCAAACATTTATTGAAGATCCATGAAAAGACCAGTCTGTACTTAAAACCTTTCATGTAGTAATAATGTGAACGGTTAATCAGTAATGGAGTTTTCCACAGTGATGCTCTGAAAGTGGAGCATTTTGAGCTTAATTTCTTATAAAAGAAAGATGGCCTTACGTTTCTCCCTGGAATAGTCTCACCAGCTGACTGGAGATTTAGAGCCAGCTTGAATTCAACAAGGAATAGCATTTGGTATTTTGATGTTTTCCCAAGGATTTAAAACCACAATATGACTTAAGTAGCTTTGCAAAACCAATCATACTTGTTTATTACAAACAGAAGTAGTATATCAAATCGCTAAACTCTGAATGTTTAACATCTATAAATATCTCAGTAATCACAAACTTTCATAATAAGGCCTCAGCCTCACAAATATTTTTATGAAGTTTAAAATTCTCTGGTGTATCATGAATACACAGCCTGTAAGCGTAACTATAAGTCCTATCAAGATCCTTCCTCTGAGATTTCCCTTTTTACGTCTGCATAATTCATCCAGTGACTGAGTTCTGAAACCTAAACAAGAAAATTGTGTATTCAGACAAGTTGTTGTTCTTACTATTATTTGTGTGTGCGTGTGTGTGTGCGTGTGTGTGTGCGTGTGTGTGTGTGTGTGCGCGCGCGTGTGTGTGTGTAGAGAACTTACTGGGACTCAGTCTTAAACCCTTTATGTCTGTTAGCTCCTGCTTTCATGTCTTCAGGTTTCAGTCAAGGAACTTACTCGCTATTAATGAATGTATACTTTAGGAAGTTGTTATATTCAAGCTAGACTCATGCTTAAAAGGGTACCCAAAGAGAAACTTCTGTGTTTCACGGAGGTGTGAAAGCAACTCACCCTTGAAAGATAGGTGTAAAGGCTGTAACAGTATAGGAGGCAGAAGCAGAAAAACACATGAGAAAGAAAAAGGGAAGACATATTTGGCAATGAGAAGATGAAGAGGGAAGCAGAGGTGGGGTAGGGGAGAAAGTCTCAATAACAAACACACCCATTAAAGTGCAAATGGAAACCAAGTAGTATGGGAAGATGCTTGAACTCATACTCATAAAACTTGTGGTGTATTTTGTCACAACCATGTTAGTCTGTTGCAGAATTATTGACACAGTTGATCCAATTTCTGCACATGGTTTACACGACCTATATTCTACCATCTTCTCTACTAAGATTAGATGACCTTGAACTGGTATTCTTGCTTTAGAGTAGCATACAATGTGAGCTTGAACTTGGCTGAATCCACCAGGTGTAAGTGTAATACAAATAAATAAGAAAAATGCTGCCACTTTCTGAATATTTCCAGTTCAGCATTTTTACTTTTCTTCTAATATCAGGTTTATGAAATCTTCCTTTTATCACTGCAGATGAAAAAATTGAATGTGGCATTTCCAAAATAATCAACCAAATAGACTCTACTACACCAGATAATGAGAGTCCATTTATCAATAATTAGTTTTATTCCCCTCTTTGTTGTACTCATAAGTACTACAAACAGAACACAGACTGAACAAGTGAAGCTGAAACTATAAGGATTCTTCATTATACAATATTCAAATACTTGCAAAATCAATGAGTGCTACATGAATGGATTTAATAGCTAAAGAGTAACATGAGATTTTAAATCCTTCTTTCACATTAAAATTAGCTGATGTGGGGTGTCTGTCACATAAGGAAGAAAAAGCTGTATGATTTGGAGACCTGTATGACCGTATTCAGTACTAGATGTGTGTGAATCCCTTTCTGAGAGTGTTGATAGCCTTCTTTAAGCATTAATGATATCTGTGATTCTTAAACTTTCAAAGGAAACCCAGAAAAAGCAACCTTTATCTGAGGAAATTAAATTATTGTCAGCAGTGGAGTCTGGAGATTCTTGTAGTGCTTTATGACTGTATAGAAGAGTATGATAGGATTTAATTAAATAAAAACAATTATAGTCTTGCTTATGAAATTTTACAGGAAGCCCTGTATAATTGTTCCTCTTCTGCAGATTCTTCAGGTTGTTTTCAAATGGGTCATCCTTTCCTACTAAATTAAATGGGATCAGTTTTTAAAACTTTATTTTTTTTATTTATTTTTTTTTTTAAATTTCCTTGTCTTTATTAGAAAAGCAGCTATGGGATTGCAGTTTTTTAGAACTGCCTTACACTACTGATTTCAGTGCAAGCAATGTCCAGCTACCACTGGGCAAGTCTGAAGGTCACACACAAATATGAGAAGTTTCAAAAATAGTCTTTTCAGATTTGACTCTTAAACTTAACCTATTAGAATGTTCTACCACACTACCACTTCTGATTTTTTGTCCTAGCAGGTCTGATATTCACTTAATCGCAAGCATATAAACTGCATGATTCTTCTCCTTTTATCATTCCAAAATCAGCTGGCAGCAAGTCCACATGTGTTTTAGGGATCTGAAATCAAAATGTGCCATAAGGCTTGGAGCTACTAAAGATACCAGAGAAATATTTCTT
This sequence comes from Sclerurus mexicanus, assembly GCA_013396755.1. Classification (NCBI taxonomy): domain Eukaryota; kingdom Metazoa; phylum Chordata; class Aves; order Passeriformes; family Furnariidae; genus Sclerurus; species Sclerurus mexicanus. Next base: position 185,762 of record VWZF01004872.1, on the reverse strand, counting down.
TTGTCAGCTTAGCTTCTTTGCTGTCTTTGTGAAATAGAGTGTGCTGTTATGGCAAGGACAGGCCCATCTTTTGATATGTCTTTGCTGGAGTTTTCTTGAGATTTGAGTAAAAGGTTCCTTCATTGCTGCTGTGAGCAGTTTATTTGCCTTTATTTCTTCCAGGGAGGGCTACTTATATATTGCCTTCCATCAAAGCAATGCTCTACACAGGCAATGCCCAGTTAAACTGAGGGATTTGGACTCAAAGAAGTTTCCTGTGGAACAGATGATGAAGATGCGAGAACCACAGTGAAACCTGCCTATGATAGGAATGGATGGCACGAAGAGTCAGCAGAAAAAGACTGAAATACAGTGACTGTGGAGCAAAATCTTTAAAAAAATTATCTTTATTAATATGTCCTTTTGCTCACAGCCTGTGTCTAAACTCCCTAAACCAGGGGGTATCACCAGCTCTCAGAGGCAGGACCCCAGGGCAGTTGGATCACACTCTGTGATGGGAGCAGACCCTGGCACTCGCTGTCTTGCTGCCCTCTTTTCCTTTTTTTCAGTCCCAATCTGAATTTCTGGAGGACTAAACAGTTTTCAGTAAGTTGGTGACTTCTCACATTTACAGGGAGCCAGAAATGGCACACTTTATTATTGCGGATATAAAAAACAATGGGAAAAAATCTTCTGGAATTGTACATTTTAATGTAGTGGATGTGTCAATTGAGGATACGGTTTAGTGGTGAACACAGTGGTATTATGTTAATGGTTGGACTTGACAACCTTAGAGGTCTTTTCAAACCTTAATGATTCTATGACACCCTGACTGCATTTTAGAGAGGAGGGCATTGCAGGATGGTTGCTTTGGCTGCACCTGTAAGTGCTGGCATCCTCAGCATGGAGCAGCGGCTGGAGCTGAGAGCATCCACTGCCCTCAGAGCCCACCTGTACCTCAGTCTGCAGCCTGCAACTAGTGCCACGGGAACTTCACTGGGGACAAACATGCTTTTACATAGGAATTTATTCATGTATGTTCACTATTCACTGATCAAAGAGAACAGAGAACAAAGATCTCAGAAAACTTCATTAGTAAAAACATTAACTGGGAGCAACAGTTTGTTAAAGCTGCTCGAGTAGTAGTTTTATTCAGTAAAAAGGGAATGGAGGAGATCAGTGTTTTCCTCACCCTTCCAGAAATTATTTTAGGTTTGCCACCCAGGGTTGAATGGCAGTATTGCAGAGGTAGTTACAGAGGGACCCTGGGCACTTGCCAGCAACCTCACCTTCCCTGGCAATCCTTCTGTGCCAAAAACTGCATCATCCCTGCCACACAGTCACCAAAAACACTTACCTCTGCACACCATCTGGTACCTCTGGCACTCAACACAGGTGGTGGTTTTTTCAGAGACGTGTGCAGGCTTCAGGTGTGTGAGTTTTTCATAGCTCTCATGGATGTTTGTGCCTGCCTCTGGGAAATGTCACACGCCAGGCCCCAGGGCAATTTGGTGCCCAGCTGGAGGACACAACGGTAATATTGGGCAGCATAGCAAGATAATCAAATAAAACAAATGGCAGGGCAATTTTTTAAGTGACATTGTTATACTTATTTTGAAGCAGTTTGGAAGCAGTCAGCAATCTCTACAATTACACATATGATGTGAAAAAATGGGCCTGATCTGACTGGTTTTTTTCAGTTTACAGGGTAACAAGGTTATGTTTCCCAGCAGCGTGGGCACAGGAGCCTGTAGGGCCCATGCTGTGTATGCTGTGATGTGCTGAGCTGCATCCCTTGCTCTTCTGACCTCTCCCTTCTTGTGAACCATTCAAGTTTCATATTACACCATTTGTCCTGTCTGTCATTTTTGATAACCTGGTAACTGCTACATCCACTTGGTTTTAATTACTCTGCCATTTAATTTGTTTTAAACATCTGTGTCCAGTTTCTATCTGGGGTCATTTTAATTGTTTGTGGTTAATAGAATTTGAAAGGAATATAATTTTCTTATATTTCATTCTAAGATATTCCATTTTGGTTTGCTACAGTCATCTGCTGCTCTTGATTTGCTGCCATACAGATGATTTAATTACGTAGAGATCATTGTTATTACCATAAAATCCACATTTATTAACTGCCATATCAATTATCCACCCAGTTGCTTATTGATCTGAATCTTCTGAGCAGCTGATCTCCTGGGACACATTTCAACCCCAGTACAAATCTAGCAAGTTCACTGAAGTCATGTAAAATATGAACCTGCCTCCTTTGGTATACTGATCTCCTGTCAGTACTGTCATTGAGATGACCACTGCTTATGCAATCACCTGACAGATTTGGTACAACACTGGTTTACAGCTCCTGTGGTTCATGATTCTACAGATACTGATTGGCCATTTGTCTCCATTATTTTTACTTTCTTTGTTCTCCTCTGTGATTCCCACACTTCTTTCCCACACTTCTCTGTTTCTTTTTTTCTTTTTTTCTTTGGTCCTCAGTTTCCATCTGCCTATTTTGTTTTCTTTCCTCACCTCTTTTTCTCCTTTGCTTGCATACCTGCCCCCCTGCACACCCCTGCACACCTTTACTGTGTTTCTGTTATGCCACCTGGGAGTCCGTAAGACATCTTGCTTTTGCTCCTATCAGACTTTGGTATCTAATTTTCCCTTTCTTTGCTTCTACTTTGTGTTTTCTAGTCACAATTTGCATTTTGCACTTACTGCCAGGAGTCCTCTCTCCTTGCTCCTTCCTAACCCTTTGGGAACCTTATTCTTATTCATCTCACCACCTTCTTCCTGATTATCTCTGGTAAAAAGCCCAGACCAAGTATATATACAGTATTAATATACAGGGGCTTTGTGAATGCCTTGGCAGGTCTAGTATATCTTCTCTGTTGGGAACTAATAATGTTCTTCCCTCATAAAAAACTTTAGATGATATTTGAAGAAACACTACAATTGAGAAGTATCCAATTTACAGATGTGGTCTGTCAGGCAAATTTGGACTTTGCTAATGAATATATTTTTCCAAATTACTGTTATTTTCTCAAAATTATATAATTTGTCTTATAAAGTAAAAATAAATGTCAGTAATTTCACATTTTGCCAAGAATGCCAGTATAACTGACTGAATTGGAGCTACAAGTCTTTGGGATCTACATTTTTGCCTCTGGTGACATCTAATCAATAAGTTAAAAGCAAATATTTGTGCTCTTCAGGTAGGCATAGGCTCAAGTGGCAAAACCTTCTCCTGGCTCCAGATCTGAAACACACCAACAGCATCAACTACTCTGTGATGGAGATTTGTTCTGCTCCTCTCAGGAACTACATTGGGCTTTGAGTCTCATCATCTCCACAGCAAAATGGCCATGGACTGTATGTGGGTTTCTTCCTTATTTTGGACTTTGGTTTATGTCTTTTCTTGTTCAAAAGCTCACAAAATTTCAGATGAACAGCAGCAGTAACTGAGGTGGTCCTGGCATTTAAGCAACCTCATATTTTCATGTGTAAAGTTTCCTAGAAAATAATAGCTCAGCCTGTGACCAGAATAAACACGTCTTGCATAACAGACTTCAGTTTCTGTAATCACTAGTATGGGTGCTTCCCTCAACCCTGTTTAAAGTAGGGAAAAATAAAACAAGAGTGTGACAAAATAACATGAATGGATTGACCACAATATCTGACCTCTCTCATACAAATGCTTAGAGAAGCCAGGGATTGTTTCTTTTCATTTGATTATATAAATGCACTAAAACATTTAATTTTGAAGAAACATATAGTTACTATTGATTTTAAAATTTGTTTTCTTTCTTTTTTCCTTTTTATCTTTTTAAGAGAAGGTCCTCATATTAGCTGGCCTTGCTGCATTCATGCCACTTAACCAAAATAGGTGACAATAACTGCTGTGCATATATGCTTAAGGAGTAACTAATAGAGATTTTCTATTTGCACTGACCTTTGATCTACCAGGTATACCTTGGAAGAACTGAAGCTGACCACAGTTCCCTGAGGAGGGCTGTCTGATGCTTCTTGTGATGTGAGCGCTCTGTGTGTGGAGGAGGTGGGGCACAGAGGAGAGTCCTATTAATATTAATGACTGCTCTGGGGTGGGTGGGGGAAGGGTGGCTGAGTGCCATTTCACTGCTCTTCATTAATGCTGCTGGATTCATTACTGCCTTCTTTGTCCTGGAAAAGCAATTTAAAGTCTATAGACAGAACTGCCCTTATATATATCTCACCAGTGAGTGAGTAGACATAAAGAAAGCATAGGGCAAAGGGTTACGAAAACATGAGCTCCAAAGAAAGACTCACAGACCATCCAATTTAGGGCTATTTCAACCAAAATGTATGAAGATGGGGTAGAGGGTGAGTGCTAGCTCAGGCAGCCCTGCCCCAGGCAGCCAGTGACCCAGCGGTAGGGCTGTCAGGGGTGCACCAGAGGGCTGACTGCTCCCCAAACATCTGTGCGAGTTTTCACAAAGCTGTTTAGAACGGGTTTGTCCTAAGTTTTATGAGAACAAACTCAGCCTGGAGATTGCTGGGAATTTAATGAGGGTTAAGCAGCTTGACCTTGATATGTCTCTTCTTCCTGAATAGCACTTTAAACTTGGCCCCACATGTATTTGATGACCAGGAGTTGTTATTCCAGGGCACTGACTGGAGTTCAAGCTTCATCTATGATTGAGCAGATAAAGTGACAGAATGGCACTGTGAGACTGTGGAGGGTAGGAGAAAAGTCTGAGAGAAGAAGGATGTTGTGATGCAGGGTTAGATGTCTATTGAAATTGCTGAACGGCCTGGACTGAAGGAGTTACCAAGGATATATCTGTCTCATAAATTAGATTATTATTATTTCATGGTAGTGTCTCTGGTCCTTCAAGTCCAGGATGAGACAAGATAAGGCTGCACCTGTGACTGCTGCCACGTGACCCTAGAAATGGCTGTTAGCACAAGCTGATCCTGGGGACTGGAGATTTGTGTTCATATTGCTGCCATCAAATCCTGCCTTCCCTTCCCCCTAATGAGCTGAATTCTCCTGATTAAGGTGGCTGTGCTGAGCACTGAGTTTTGAGGACAGCCCACAAGGCAGAGAAAAGAGAGTTGAAAATTCAATTACCCAAGACTTTGCATAGGGGTACCTGCTAGATTACTCAGACCAGCATCCATCCCTGCAGGAAAGAAGACATGGAGTCTGCCTCACGGTCTGCAGAGGCCAGACCCAAACCTGCAAGGTTTGAGCCCAGGTATTTAGTTAAGGATCAACCTCAGCCAAAAGAGGAATCATCAGAGCACATGGATTGACAAACCACCACATCCAGCCCAGGAGAGACCCATGACCCTTGTACAAGAGAGCTGCCCTGCCAGGTGGAAATTCGTCCAAATGAAAAGAACAACAAAATTTCAAGTCACTTTTTGAGAACTAGTTTCATATTGAGGAAACAACAGGTGGTGGACATTTTTCACTAACAGCTGTTTTCCTTGATTTTTTAAATGGATTCATGGAAGCATTGAGGAGGTGTGCATTACATCATACTGGGAACTGTATTTATTCTGTTGCCCATGAAACAAGAATACATTTATATCTATTTGAATCAACTGTGAGTTTTGTAAGTGTGTTTAATGAATGAAAAAGAAATTAATTGCAGTATTTCAAATTACAAGTCATGATGCAGGTGCAGTATATGTGTTTCCATGGGAAGAAATTTACACTTCAGTGACTATAAACATCTTCACTATTTAAGAAAAATGTATTTGCCTGCTATTGTTTACGCCCTTCTATTTTCTGTTAAAAGAATATATCATTTATATTGGTCAGGATATATGAATTTTATATCACAGCATTCAGACTTCTTTCTTTTATTTTTTAGTTAACAATGCAATAGGACGACGCATAATGCCAAACATTTAATGAAAGCAAATAGCGCAAACATGAATATCAAGTCTTCTAATGAATAAATCTGAATAATAAAAATCCCTGTGGAGCGTAGAGGCAGATAGGTTAATTCTTTCACTTGAATTTTAATCCTGACTGAAAAAAAATGCAGAAGGGTTTTCACATTTAACACTTGGTTGTCCTTAAAACTCAGAGAAAAAGCACTTTTACTCTTCATGTCTGGTCTATAGCTGTATTTGATTAACAGAATCAACAAAAAGATACTTATAATGTGATATCTGTAGCTTCAGAGGGCATGGAGCTCATCAGTGCTCATGCAGTGCTGCTCTGGTTGCTGGTATAACTTATGGCAAAATGAAATTGAAGACCACTCATTGAACTGGTTCTAATGTCAGCAGAAAAGTACAAAATGGACCTTTGCTTTCCCTCCTCAGCTCTTAAAAGTAACAGAGAAGATTAGAAGTTCTATCAATTATTCTTGTCTACTCTTTGGGTCTCATTTTGTTCTCTTTTCAGTGATTTTTAAAAGGAAAGACAACTAAAAAAAAAAAAAGGAAGAAAAAAGTTTCCAATGATTCAACTGCAAGTAAAGGTAAAACCTGATTTTTCTCCTCTAAATGCCAATTGTTCTCAATTTAAGACCTATTTCAGCATGATTACTTGTTCATTTTAAAGTTTGCTTTTATTTTGATCATGAAACATTTTCAGAGGAAAAAAGGGAAATCTAGATCTTGGAAACACTATAAGAAACTGATATTTTTTTTTGGTTGAAAATCATTAAGCATCTTATGGCTTTATAGGGGAAATCAAGGTTCTTTCAGCATGTCAGAGTTCTATGTCCAAGGCTGTACCAAACTCAGCCTTAGTGAAGTCAATATGTGTCTTGGGAATTAAAGTGCAGAAGATGCCTAGACTGTCAAGGTCATTTCTATGATGATGTTTTTTAACCTTGTTGCTTCAAGATGGAAATAAAAAGATAAGACTATTTTTCAATATAGAGATTGTTCTTATTTCCTTCAATCTGCTATATAAAATTTACTACTTCCTTTAAGGAATTTAGAATTGTAAATTTATTGCATGACTCACATTGCATCTAATCAAATCTTCTCAGTGCAAAGGCAGAATTTGTTTCATGACCTATTTACAGACTGTTTTCTCCTTTTGCAAATATGGATGTCAAAATTAGATGCTAATTTGTAGCATCCAAGAAAGCACGACTGAAGACTAACTTTTGTGTTGGCCTGCAGAAACATATGTCAAACCATCTCACAACAGCGATAACATGTTAAAACCCATTGGTTCAGAATTGCACTTACAAGAGTGAGATGTTAAAGCCAACAATAGAACTACCCTTAAGGTGGATAACAGCAACATATGTAGAAATTTATCTAATCTCAGACATCCAGTCATGATGACAACAATACATTTCCTAGAAACTCAGAATGTTGTCAGATTTTGTTAACAACATTCAATGGTCTATAGCAAAAAACTTAATATCAACTGTCCCTGAAAAAAAAAATATTTTTCTTAACAAAAAATCAAGGTGAATGAAGAGAACACCAAAAAATTTATATATGAAAATACACACATGCAAACACTTTTTTTTCTTTTAAGATGCAAAGGAAGAGAGACATTTTGTTTCTTTTTATTTTCCTTCTTTTTGTTTTATGATAAGAATACTTCTTAATAAGAGTTCATTGTTTTCAAGAAAGAAATGACAGCTCAAAAAGTGTTTGAAGAGAGATCCATTCTGATAGCAGTATATCAATCATAGGGAATGTACCATAACAGACGCTGACTAGAAAAAAAAAAAAAAATGTGTGTAGTCCTACCTGCATTATCAGTGAGCCAGGAATACCTTTTCACAGAGACATGAAAAGCAGATGGTCTAGCTGGCACTGTCACCTCTATCTTCACATACCTTCAGGCTATTCCTTGAGGTATACAAGTGCTTTACTAGGTTGACAGGGTCTGGCAGGCTGCTAGGTGTCTGGATGGCATCAGATTTTCACACCTGAACCACTCAAATTAAACTCTAAATAAGTTTATGATGGGCAGTGTTGAACCACAAAGTTCTGTGGTAGCTCTGTCCATGCTGACCACCTCCTTTAACAAACAGTCTGGAAACAGAGTGGGTTTTCATTTTAATGATGTGGAGCAGGCTTCTGAAATGGAGGAGAAGAACAAAATAGCAAATTTTAAAATAAGTCCTAGAGTAAATGAAAGGGCAGGGAATATCAGAGAGTGAGGTGAGCAACATGATGACAGATGAAATACTGTATTGTCTATAAGGTGACATTGCAGATCCTAAGCACTTATTTGTACAAGTCAGATGAGTTCCACTTTTCTGATTTACTGTGAATGCTGTGAAATGAAGATCTGTACAACAGTGGTCCAAAACACCCCAAAGCAACTAATAAGATATTATAGTGTAAGAGGATGGGACAGTCTGTCTTTCTGAAAGTACTGTAATGTTGGTGATGTGCCCTAGATACAGTACGGGCTCAATCCTGGTCAATCTATTTGAAAAAGAGATAAAAAAGATGTAGAAATAGGTGATGAAAATTACTAAGAGCATAGCACAATTTCTGTGATGTGAGATTGCCAAGACTGAGATTGTCTCACTTGAAAAAGAGATGAATTTTAAAAGATATGACAAGACTATATAAAATACTGAACACTGTATGAAGGAAAAAAAGCAGGTATTTTTCTTTACACTTACATTTTCTCCTAATACAGGAAAAAGCAAGACTTCAATAAAGCTGAAAGTCAACCAATATAACCCTGAGGAGGAGAGAAAATATTCAAAATTCAGTAGCTGAACTCATTGCCACTGAGCTTTAAGTTTTAATTCACTGTAGGCACCATTTAAGTACCTATGCAGATAAGGAGAACAGGCACCATTTCTGTGATGGTTTAGACATCTCTCACATTGCAGAGAGACCCTGAATGTCTTTTCTGCCCCTCTTGCAGTAAATATAGTAAGAAATTTATAAAATCATTGTGTCTCGAGTCACAAACTAACTTACTAATGAAGACAGACAAAGTTTTATGTAATTATCTACTGTGAATATTCCTACACTTTAGTTCCTTGAGAAATATTCATTAAATCTCTGTTCTGTGAAAGGCAGGATGTAGAGCTGGAAGAGCAGATCAGCCCAACCAGTTTCTATTCCTGTCATTCCATGTCCCTGAAATATGCATCACTGTACAACATTGCCCAGTGTACTGCTATAAAAATGTGATTAGCTATAAAAGTGAATGCATTCACTCACTTGTTAAAATTATAACAATAAATGTGAGGAACAATGAAGAGAAAAAATTTGTTTCCCACTTTCAAGGAAAGTAGGAGAAGTAAGTTTCATATCATCACCATATCATTACAAAACATAAAAATAACTGAAAAAAAATCAGTGCCCAGCTCTGAAGAGACACTCTGGATAGCCTTGTCAGAGATGTATATTCTCATTGAAAGATAAATTGCTCATCTGAAGAATGTATTTGCCATTTAAAAAGCTAGTAGAGAAATTTCTGATTTGCTATATCCTTTCAATGAGCAAATAAAGGTCTTAAGAGCCTGACATGCAGACCACTGAGAATGTTCTGATAATCACCCTTCAGCAAGCAATGGAAAACTTCATCTGATTTATATTGTGAGAAACTTTTGGCTTATTCTGAAACAACACAGAGTCTACCAAAACAGCATATGGAATGAAGAGAGAAGCAAATGAAAATACGGGAGATTAGTTTCTGAGATTGAAACACACTCATTGAGAGAGAAAAGACGATGTTAATATAAATGAAAAGCAATTTAGAGTTTTAGTCCCATTCACATGCTGAGAAAACATTGAAGAAAAGTGATTTGGGGAATCTGTTTTAAAAAAAATGAAAAGAATAAACATCCAAACATAGGGTGACAATGAAACAAGTACAGATTTCTTCCTGCAAACACACAGAGAATTGAGAAAAGGCTGGAGAAGAGAAAAACATGTAACCCACAAATGACAACAAATGGAATTACTCTAGACTCACATCCTTCATGTAGAAAGAAAAAAAAAAAACACTGGCATGTCCCAAAGCTTATATTCAGCTCAGTCCTAGTAAAAAATCTTTGAAGGTAACTAGAAAAGAAGTTCAAGGAGTTATTGAGTCATAAAAATTTTAGATAGCAAAAGAAACCCCTAAGGTTTCAAAAGTGACAATTTCATAACTAACACACTTCTTCTCAAAGATAATAAAAACTGAGCAGAGGAGAGGAGAAGAAATAAAAGAGGGAGTAGCCGCACTTTTTAGCATGCTAATTATTCATTTTAAGTTACTCCAAAGACCTATTTCTTTAAAAAGATGTTTCTTTTGTATCAGGGCTGCTCATTGTCTTTTTCAGGAGAAAACTGTTGAGAAGTTCACTCTAAAACCATGGGGATACATGCAAAATCCTTTTCTCCAGAGTAGTAAATGAGTCTGTATCTAACAGAGAAATCTGATGGGCAAGTAAATTCTGCCATAGACATATTTACATACACAACTTTAGGACTACCCAACACCTTGCCTGGAAGAGGACAACTAGTCTGGTGAGAGTGAAGCCAGAAGTGTCATTAAAGACTAAGACTGTATGAAGGGATAGTATTTTCCCGTGTCTGGATATCTTGGCCATTGGACTACATGACCATTAATGGTCCATTCCAACCCAAAGCATTCTATGGTTCTGTGATCTGTTAAGGATGACTTTGCAGAGAATGTGAAAGAGCAATGAACACTGAGGAGATGACAGTCCCTGCCAATGAGATTTCTAGCTTAAACTCTGTCTTTAAATACTTTGAGCTCTGGAATGTGGAATATTATTTTGTACTGAAAATTTCTTCTCTAAATATAAAACAGAACGTACTACACCACTAAAATTATTTCAGTTTGAAGCTTAAATTATTGTTAAAGAGTTTGTTAGTTTTTGTCTGCTCAGAAAAGCAACTTGTAATTTTTATTTCAAAGTAATAATAATTTAAAATCCTTGACATTGTAAGATGATAGAGAAATTAAAACAATATTAAAAATATAGTACAACTTTTTTTTTATCATTTTATCCACCAGATCCCATTTTCCTTTATGCTTTTTGTGACTATTGAGCATTTCTGAAAAATAATCATTAGCATTAGCAATGCTCACTTGGCGACTTTTGGGAGACAAGTTTCAGGCACATTTTGGTCCACTTGCTTCCTTATGACAAATTGTCTGGCTAATTCCTCCTGAGCTGAGCCTTGGCAGATCTGATGAAACATGACAGCAATATTTAAACACACCCCCCCCCCCCCGCCAACAACCATAGCTTTTTATAAATATAATTTAGATATATGAAATTCTGCAAATACTCTTAACCTGAAGCAAATGCAAATACTGGCAGTACAAAACTAGCTGATCAGAACATAATTTCCTTCTTCCAACATCAGAGCTCTTTCCACCCTGTTGGTAGGGTAAGGCTCAAACACTGTTGAACCCAAACTGTGCATTGGATCTGGGAGTTTAAGGCGTACTCTATGTTGAAGACTGATTATCTGCTTATGTATATTCTTTAAATAGAAAGCCCTTCCCAACCCTGCTATTTAACTTGGAACTTAGAGCACTGCTCTATGCAGGTTAGTAACCTCTCTTTCTGAGAGTTGGAAAAATTAATATTCTAGTTTCTGTCCTTATATGGTAAATAAAATTTCTCTCTGTCTTCTGCTTGTTAGTGTTTGTCTTCTTCACAGGAACATGAAGGGTTTATTCCTCTCAGATGAAACTATGTTCAGCAATGATGATGTTTCACCATATCAACATGTACTTTGAGTGTTTGAAACCTCTTGGGCATAATGGAGTTCGTTTATGCATTGTGTGAAAGCAAGTATTTTCTCTCAGTGCAGTGCCTTCAGACAATGCCAAAAATTCCAGAGCTGTTCTCCAGGTAGAGTGAAATAAAACAAGCAGCACAGTCCTACTCACAATGTTCCCATGGTATTCATCTCTCATCTAAAATGACTCTTTTCTAAAATTACTTACTTCTTACACAGAAGTCTTTTACTCAGCATTTCATTTTCCTGCCCATGAACCTGTCACGCTGTTATAGTCCAGGAACAGGCACAATAATCCACCTGAGTACAAAGGTATTATTATACCTGTGGTATTATTTTCTACTCCATTACATTTATCCTTGTTTCCCTCTTTGGTCATTATTTTGTTTTGCTGGGACTGACATTTGTTATCATACACCTGTTTACTGTGGAAGCTTTCCTCAGGGTCTTGATTTCTCCTAGGTATGCCCTGCCTAAATGGTTTGTACCAAAATGGGTCTGATCACCATTGCACATAGATTGAGGGGATGCTGTCTGGGTGGTCCAGAAATGGATTTTGTGAAGTGAATGTGTTCACTTGAGCCTTACATTCTAGCTGTGCCTGGGGCATGACTAGGGCAGAAATTCGTGTTTGTTGATCATTGCATTTACTGTGAAGAAGCAGGAAACTTATAATGCAGAGACAATGACATGCTGCCGCTTAGCTGCTGGGGCAGCTGTGCTGCTTATCCTGACCTTCTATATTCATTATTACTTTGCCTTTATAGAGACTCTGTCTTGTAGCTAAACAGGCAACAAACAAAACTAATTGAAGTAACAGCTCCATAGTTAAGAAAGTGCAAATTCTGACAAATGCATCTGTATTTATATATCTAAAAGTGCATTTACTTCAGTGCAGTTGTGCATCTAGCTATCTTTTAAACACACTGAATCTACATGTTGTAGACAGCAATAACTAGGCACTTCTGTTTTAGACTCTGGGCATATACATTTAATTTTTCCCTTTTTTTAACTTGTACATGTAGGTTTTCACTTCAACATTTTAAAAGAGATAATAGAATGAAACTTCTAAATAAAATATAAAAGTTCAAACAGCGATGCTTGCATTTCCTTTATCTTAATGTTCAAAGCAGGTAGTTGGCATTATTTCAAGCTTCCTTTCTCTTATGCTTCTTCCTGCACTTACTCCCAAGGCAAATGTCAGTTATATGCTTTGCCTATTTAGTGCCCTCTGCTCCAGACTCCAAAATATTAAGATGCTTTAGGTGGGACTTTAGTGAGGCCTATAGTCTTAAATGCAAAATTCTCTGCCACTCCTTCCTCCTCAGGAGGAGAACTCCTCGCACTGTTCCCCTGCTCCACTGTGGGGCCCCTCCCAGAGGAGACTGTTGCCCATGAACTTCTCCAATGTGAGTCCATGGAGTGCAGTTCTTCACAAACTGCTCCAGCATGGGTCCCTTTTACAGTATGCAGTCCTTTGGAAAGAGACTACTCCAGTGCAGCTTGCCTAACAAAGTCACAAGTCCTGCCAGCAAACCTGCTACACCAAGGGCTTCTCTCTCCGTGGGACCACAAGCCCTGTTTCAGCACAGGCTTCCCATAGGGCGACAGTCTCCTTTGGGCATCTACCTGCTCCATCATGGGGTCCTCCACAGGCTGTAGGGAGCTATCTGCTCCACCATGTACCTCCATGGGCTGTAGGGAACAGCTTGTCTCACTGTGGTCTGCACCATGGACTACAGGAGAATCTCTGCTCTAGTGACAAAGCACCTCCTCCTCCTCCTTCTTCACTGATCTTGGTGTCTGCAGGACNACCTGAAGCAAATGCAAATACTGGCAGTACAAAACTAGCTGATCAGAACATAATTTCCTTCTTCCAACATCAGAGCTCTTTCCACCCTGTTGGTAGGGTAAGGCTCAAACACTGTTGAACCCAAACTGTGCATTGGATCTGGAAGTTTAAGGCGTACTCTATGTTGAAGACTGATTATCTGCTTATGTATATTCTTTAAATAGAAAGCCCTTCCCAACCCTGCTATTTAACTTGGAACTTAGAGCACTGCTCTATGCAGGTTAGTAACCTCTCTTTCTGAGAGTTGGAAAAATTAATATTCTAGTTTCTGTCCTTATATGGTAAATAAAATTTCTCTCTGTCTTCTGCTTGTTAGTGTTTGTCTTCTTCACTGGAGCATGAAGGGTTTATTCCTCTCAGATGAAACTATGTTCAGCAATGATGAGGTTTCACCATATCAACATGTACTTTGAGTGTTTGAAACCTCTTGGGCATAATGGAGTTCGTTTATGCATTGTGTGAAAGCAAGTATTTTCTCTCAGTGCAGTGCCTTCAGACAATGCTGAAAATTCCAGAGCTGTTCTCCAGGTAGAGTGAAATAAAACAAGCAGCACAGTCCTACTCACAATGTTCCCATGGTATTCATCTCTCATCTAAAATGACTCTTTTCTAAAATTACTTACTTCTTACACAGAAGTCTTTTACTCAGCATTTCATTTTCCTGCCCATGAACCTGTCACGCTGTTATAGTCCAGGAACAGGCACAATAATCCACCTGAGTACAAAGGTATTATTATACCTGTGGTATTATTTTCTACTCCATTACATTTATCCTTGTTTCCCTCTTTGGTCATTATTTTGTTTTGCTGGGACTGACATTTGTTATCATACACCTGTTTACTGTGGAAGCTTTCCTCAGGGTCTTGATTTCTCCTAGGTATGCCCTGCCTAAATGGTTTGTACCAAAATGGGTCTGATCACTATTGCACATAGATTGAGGGGATGCTGTCTGGGTGGTCCAGAAATGGATTTTGTGAAGTGAATGTGTTCACTTGAGCCTTACATTCTAGCTGTGCCTGGGGCATGACTAGGGCAGAAATTCGTGTTTGTTGATCATTGCATTTACTGTGAAGAAGCAGGAAACTTATAATGCAGAGACAATGACATGCTGCCGCTTAGCTGCTGGGGCAGCTGTGCTGCTTATCCTGACCTTCTATATTCATTATTACTTTGCCTTTATAGAGACTCTGTCTTGTAGCTAAACAGGCAACAAACAAAACTAATTGAAGTAACAGCTCCATAGTTAAGAAAGTGCAAATTCTGACAAATGCATCTGTATTTATATATCTAAAAGTGCATTTACTTCAGTGCAGTTGTGCATCTAGCTATCTTTTAAACACACTGAATCTACATGTTGTAGACAGCAATAACTAGGCACTTCTGTTTTAGACTCTGGGCATATACATTTAATTTTTCCCTTTTTTTAACTTGTACATGTAGGTTTTCACTTCAACATTTTAAAAGAGATAATAGAATGAAACTTCTAAATAAAATATAAAAGTTCAAACAGCGATGCTTGCATTTCCTTTATCTTAATGTTCAAAGCAGGTAGTTGGCATTATTTCAAGCTTCCTTTCTCTTATGCTTCTTCCTGCACTTACTCCCAAGGCAAATGTCAGTTATATGCTTTGCCTATTTAGTGCCCTCTGCTCCAGACTCCAAAATATTAAGATGCTTTAGGTGGGACTTTAGTGAGGCCTATAGTCTTAAATGCAAAATTCTCTGCCACTCCTTCCTCCTCAGGAGGAGAACTCCTCGCACTGTTCCCCTGCTCCACTGTGGGGCCCCTCCCAGAGGAGACTGTTGCCCATGAACTTCTCCAATGTGAGTCCATGGAGTGCAGTTCTTCACAAACTGCTCCAGCATGGGTCCCTTTTACAGTATGCAGTCCTTTGGAAAGAGACTACTCCAGTGCAGCTTGCCTAACAAAGTCACAAGTCCTGCCAGCAAAACTGCTACACCAAGGGCTTCTCTCTCCGTGGGACCACAAGCCCTGTTTCAGCACAGGCTTCCCATAGGGCGACAGTCTCCTTTGGGCATCTACCTGCTCCATCATGGGGTCCTCCACAGGCTGTAGGGAGCTATCTGCTCCACCATGTACCTCCATGGGCTGTAGGGAACAGCTTGTCTCACTGTGGTCTGCACCATGGACTACAGGAGAATCTCTGCTCTAGTGACAAAGCACCTCCTCCTCCTCCTTCTTCACTGATCTTGGTGTCTGCAGGACTGTTTTTCTCATATGTTCTCACCCTTCTCTTCTCTGGCTGCAATTGTCTCAATTCTGTTTTCCCAGAGGCACTACCAATGTTGCTGATGGGCCCAAGTTCAGCCAGTGATGGGTCCACATTGAATATGGTTGGGATTGGCTCTGTTGGACACAAGGAAAGCTTCTAGCAACTTCTCAGAGAAAACACCCCTGTAGACCCTTACTACCAAAACCTGGCCATGCAAACCCAGTACACAGGCATAGCTCTGTACATCAGCATTTGCTGAAGGATGTGGCAGCATCACCTCTGTGCTGTGAAGTAACAGAGGATTTCTCTCAAGACTTCAGNTACTTTGAGTGTTTGAAACCTCTTGGGCATAATGGAGTTCGTTTATGCATTGTGTGAAAGCAAGTATTTTCTCTCAGTGCAGTGCCTTCAGACAATGCTGAAAATTCCAGAGCTGTTCTCCAGGTAGAGTGAAATAAAACAAGCAGCACAGTCCTACTCACAATGTTCCCATGGTATTCATCTCTCATCTAAAATGACTCTTTTCTAAAATTACTTACTTCTTACACAGAAGTCTTTTACTCAGCATTTCATTTTCCTGCCCATGAACCTGTCACGCTGTTATAGTCCAGGAACAGGCACAATAATCCACCTGAGTACAAAGGTATTATTATACCTGTGGTATTATTTTCTACTCCATTACATTTATCCTTGTTTCCCTCTTTGGTCATTATTTTGTTTTGCTGGGACTGACATTTGTTATCATACACCTGTTTACTGTGGAAGCTTTCCTCAGGGTCTTGATTTCTCCTAGGTATGCCCTGCCTAAATGGTTTGTACCAAAATGGGTCTGATCACTATTGCACATAGATTGAGGGGATGCTGTCTGGGTGGTCCAGAAATGGATTTTGTGAAGTGAATGTGTTCACTTGAGCCTTACATTCTAGCTGTGCCTGGGGCATGACTAGGGCAGAAATTCGTGTTTGTTGATCATTGCATTTACTGTGAAGAAGCAGGAAACTTATAATGCAGAGACAATGACATGCTGCCGCTTAGCTGCTGGGGCAGCTGTGCTGCTTATCCTGACCTTCTATATTCATTATTACTTTGCCTTTATAGAGACTCTGTCTTGTAGCTAAACAGGCAACAAACAAAACTAATTGAAGTAACAGCTCCATAGTTAAGAAAGTGCAAATTCTGACAAATGCATCTGTATTTATATATCTAAAAGTGCATTTACTTCAGTGCAGTTGTGCATCTAGCTATCTTTTAAACACACTGAATCTACATGTTGTAGACAGCAATAACTAGGCACTTCTGTTTTAGACTCTGGGCATATACATTTAATTTTTCCCTTTTTTTAACTTTTACATGTAGGTTTTCACTTCAACATTTTAAAAGAGATAATAGAATGAAACTTCTAAATAAAATATAAAAGTTCAAACAGTGATGCTTGCATTTCCTTTATCTTAATGTTCAAAGCAGGTAGTTGGCATTATTTCAAGCTTCCTTTCTCTTATGCTTCTTCCTGCACTTACTCCCAAGGCAAATGTCAGTTATATGCTTTGCCTATTTAGTGCCCTCTGCTCCAGACTCCAAAATATTAAGATGCTTTAGGTGGGACTTTAGTGAGGCCTATAGTCTTAAATGCAAAATTCTCTGCCACTCCTTCCTCCTCAGGAGGAGAACTCCTCGCACTGTTCCCCTGCTCCACTGTGGGGCCCCTCCCAGAGGAGACTGTTGCCCATGAACTTCTCCAATGTGAGTCCATGGAGTGCAGTTCTTCACAAACTGCTCCAGCATGGGTCCCTTTTACAGTATGCAGTCCTTTGGAAAGAGACTACTCCAGTGCAGCTTGCCTAACAAAGTCACAAGTCCTGCCAGCAAACCTGCTACACCAAGGGCTTCTCTCTCCGTGGGACCACAAGCCCTGTTTCAGCACAGGCTTCCTATAGGGCGACAGTCTCCTTTGGGCATCTACCTGCTCCATCATGGGGTCCTCCACAGGCTGTAGGGAGCTATCTGCTCCACCATGTACCTCCATGGGCTGTAGGGAACAGCTTGTCTCACTGTGGTCTGCACCATGGACTACAGGAGAATCTCTGCTCTAGTGACAAAGCACCTCCTCCTCCTCCTTCTTCACTGATCTTGGTGTCTGCAGGACTGTTTTTCTCATATGTTCTCACCCTTCTCTTCTCTGGCTGCAATTGTCTCAATTCTGTTTTCCCAGAGGCACTACCAATGTTGCTGATGGGCCCAAGTTCAGCCAGTGATGGGTCCACATTGAATATGGTTGGGATTGGCTCTGTTGGACACAAGGAAAGCTTCTAGCAACTTCTCAGAGAAAACACCCCTGTAGACCCTTACTACCAAAACCTGGCCATGCAAACCCAGTACACAGGCATAGCTCTGTACATCAGCATTTGCTGAAGGATGTGGCAGCATCACCTCTGTGCTGTGAAGTAACAGAGGATTTCTCTCAAGACTTCAGAGATGTTTCAATCACATCTTCCATTTCCCAGGAAAGTATGCAGGCAAAAAAAACTATTTACAAGGGAAAGCCAGATAAAAGAGAAGGAGTGGTGTGTTTGTAAATTTTCATTTCTTTCTATGGAAACAAGGTTATATTTAGGCAGTGACAAATGCAAAAAAGCTACCAAAGTGTATGAGGTTAGATTAGATTAGATTAGATTAGATGACCCTAAACATTTGGGTTTAATAGTGATTTCAGGCTAAAGTGATGAAATTTCAAGTTGTGCTTGAAAAGGGAGCTCAATATTTTTACAATGATGACTGAAACTCTGCTTCCTGAACATGGACTTTGTGTGCATTTTACATGAAACCGTAATTGTATAAAAGAACATTATGATTATGGGACCAGAAAAAAGGGAATCCGGTCCCTCCCTGCACTTGCTAGACATCACTCATTTTGCTCCATTCTCCATGTGGTGAACTTTTTTGGAAACATGGGACAGAACCAACAAGAGGGAGACAAGCAATCTCTTTTCTGTGAATGGAGTACAGCCTAAGCAGCACTGGCAGCCTCCTAGGGAGGATTCAGATCTCTTTCCTTGGCCGCTTTTCAAGCGTAAGGCTGATCTCATTAGGTTTGAGAGAACAGAGCTAAGAACTAAGTTTAGGGAAGAGGATGGACATGCACGGATAATCAGAGTTGCATCAGATCATTTTTAAATACCTGCTTCCCCTCTTCTTCCTCCTCCCACCTTTGCCCTCTCCCTTCTGTTTACTCATGTTAACACTAGAGCCATAGACCCTAGTGCAGTGTGATGGAAGAGGCGGGTGTGTTATACTAAAAATCTTTAAATTCCAAGATTAAGCAGGAAACCACTTAAAAATGGGCAACAAAGAAAAAAATATTCATGGAAAGCAGACTTCACAGCCTCCTTTTCCTCTCCTATCCTTAGACTTTTGACATCTCTCTCACCATGCAGGTGCTTCTGTCTATCTGGAAGACAGGAACATTTCTTTTCAAGAACTGAGCATAGAAATAAACTGATTTTATACAAAATGCTCTCTCAGTAGGTGGGAGACCTGGGTTAAATTTCCCCAACTATTACAAGAGATTAAGCTCCATGCTTGCTGTGCTTTAATCATGAGGCTACAGGCATCTAATTCAGGGCCTTTGATTTGTCTCTTTGATGCTACAGTACTACAGAGCTCCTCAGTTATTGTTTTTGTGCAACAGGAATAACCCTGCAACACTTAAAGTTTCAGGGATTCTGAAATTTCTCTGTCTTACCCTTGGTGCTGTAGAATCAATCAATGGAAGAAAAATGAATAACAGAAAAAAAAAGAAAATTATACATAGCAAAGCTGATATGAAAAAGTTCTTTGCTATACCTTTGAGTCCTATAAAGAATAGTCATTGTATAATAGTGGGATCCACTAAAAAACTAGTTTGCTTTGACTTTTGATCCAGAGTGCGAATTATCCCAGTATTTTTTATTTTTTTATTTTTTATTATTTTATCCCAGTATTTATTATTAAGTGCCATGACATTTCAAATAATTCTGATTGCATTTTAATTTCATTCTCCAATCCTTTGTCCATCAGACTCAGGAGTGGATGGAGCTTTCTGATGGGTTCTGTTTGGCTTTTTATTTTTTAAATACAAGAAATAAAGGAAAAAAAGAATATCAAAGATGTTTGACCTGCTACTAACCTGAGTCATCAAAGTCTGCACATTTCAACTGAAATGGATAAGTAAATGAAAGGCATTTCTCAAGATTCTCCTCTCAGTTTAGCAACAGAGCGACTAAAAAGTTCTTTGCTAGAGTTACTAATAAAGATATTCCACTGGGTATTTTAAAAGAAGAACAGAAGCACAAGTTCATATATTGAGGTTGTACTTGGGCAAATTCCTATTAAAATGAAAAGGAGAGCAGGAGAGCTCCTCAAGCCTGAGTGAACCAGAGCTCATTGGAGGGTATAATTTGTAATTTCTTAGTATGGGTCAAGTTTCCATAAATGATCTAGAGCCAAGAAAGTATTTAAGATCTACCCTTCAGTTGCTAGGAATGGCAGCCAGAAAGTGCTCAGAGAAAGCTTTCCATCTCTGACTGGATGTCCCAGTCTCGGGACATCAGGAGTAAATATCCCTGTTACACACCAGGAATGAGGGCAGAAAAGTTGAGATGACAACATTGACACAGCAGCTGCATAGGACCAGAAGGTGTCCTGTGTGTCTGTGGTGAAGTGCTGACAGTGAAGGGCTGTAGGGATGGCCTCTGAGGGAAGAGGTCTTGGCTGCCCCAGGAAGGACACGGCCATGACAGCCAACACAACCACCTCAGGGCAAAGCTGAGCCCATCAGACAAACTGGTGCTGCCTCTGAGAAAACATATTAAAGAACGGACATAAAATGTTGGACAGGCAGAAGAGGAGAGGAAAAAAGAGTGAAAACCAGCAGAGTTCACACCAGGACAGAAGAAAAGATGCTGCAGGTGCAGAAATGCAGTTTTACTGACAGAGACTACAGCCCATGGAGGACCCATCCTGAGGAACACTGTTATCCTGGAGACTGTTGCCCACTCTGGAGCAGGGGAACAGTGTGAGGAGGAAAGAGTGGAAGAAAAGGGCAGTTATGGATGATTAAGGCCACACTCTCTGCCACTCAGCAGAAGGGAGAGGAGTCGATAGTGAAGGAGTGCAATGAATCCTGGGAAAAGGAAGAGGAAACATATTGTTTAAATGTTTGTTCTTTTTTTTTTTTTCCTCACTACCCAAATCTATTTCAATTGCCAATGAATTAAATTATTTTCTTCATGTTGAGCCTCTTTTGCCCCTGATAGTAACTGGTAATCAGTCTCCCTGATTTTATTTCAACCTTCAAGCTTTCTCATCTGGTTTTCTTCTCCTGTGCCTCTGAGGAAGGGGAGTGAGTGAGCAGATGGGTGGATCAAGACTAGTGCACTGTGCATGGTCAGTGACATGAGCATGAAAATCCTCAGCCATCTCTGGGTTCCTCAGAACAGGAGAGAAAGAGTTACTGGAGAGAGTCCAGAGGCCACCAAGATGTTGAAAGCACTGGAACTTCTCTCCAATGAGAAAAATTCCAACCAGGAGAAGAGAAAGCTCATGGGAATCTTAACATGCCTGAAAGGAGGACGCAAAGAAGATGGAACCATGCTATTTCCAGTTGTGCCCTTGATAGGACAAGAGGCGATGAAACATACATTGAAACGCAGGAAGTTCCCTCTGAACATCAGGAAAGGCTTTTTTGCTGTGAGGGCAACAATGCTCTGGCACAGGTTGCCCAGAGAGGTGGTGGAGTCTCCAACCTTGGAATCAGGTTTTAAGAAGCTATCAGGACATGGTCCTGGGCACATGCCTCTAGATGACCCTGCTTGAGATGAGATAGGGAGTTGAATGAGATGACATCCAGAAGCAGCTTCCAACTTCAACCAGTATGTGATTCTGTGTAAATGCCAAAAGGTGAAAAAGACAATTTTGTCTTTTCTAAAAACAGAAAAGGACAGTGAATCCTCCTAATAGGTTATGATAGAAACTCAACAGAAGGGCATTGCTTTAGAAAATAAAAGTTGAATTATTACTTAATTGAAATCTCTGTAGTCTATACTGATTAACTCAGGAAAAACTATAAATGCAATGATTTTCCACAATTTTACTTGACATGAATGAAGGGATGAAAGTGGTCTTTCTCAGACAGGATATTCAAATATTTTTTTCTAATTTAATCGGAAGAAGTGATATCTGTCGCTTTGTAAAAATCTCTAGTTTATAATCTATAACTATCAGTTTCACCTGCCTCTTCTTAATTTATGTGTCAAGCTGATAACAGATTTTTGTCATCATTACTGAACATACTTCTACTTTTATATAGTCTTAATAATTTTATCTAACATGAATATTAAACTAAACGAAGTATTACAATTTTTTTCTTTCAACACATTTTTTGTCAGCAAATTAGAAAACAAAATGATGTAACACATTCTAATTGTCACTGACATTTTGCACTGCATTTCAATCTCACTGTTAACTCCATTACTTTTTTTGATTTCTAGGCTTTCTGCAATTTCCCACTTTCATACAATTACATAAATCATGTGTTCACTTAGAAACACCACTGATTGAAATTACATGGTCTGTGTTTATTGAATTCATTTTGAAAGCAGAGCTTCTCCAAGCTCGTACACAAACGCATATTATACAGCAGACCAGCTTTCCTCCATCTTCATCACGTTAGTCTTCCCACCTATAACCCTGACATTGATGGCCCATAGTTTTTACCTGTATTTTTAAATCACATACACTTTTTTTTTCTCTCATTTTTTTCTGCATGGAACCTGGCTAGACTCCAGCTTCCAAGGCCCATCTCTTTAAATACTTAGGCATAAGGCTGAATGCGCAGTTAAGCAACATCTCCCAAAATAGTGGCATTTTCAAGGCTGTCATTTCAGATGTCTGTTTTGCTCTGCAATGTTTTTACAAATCTATGCAGTACTGATTTTGCCTCATAACTAATTAGTTGCTCAGAGTCTTAGTTCCAAAGTAAAAGCAAGTGGGGCCAATTAGTGGCAAAGGATGCATCAGGTAAGAGAGTACCAATTCACTGGCATGCTGAGATCAAGCTTGCTAAAAGTTGCTTGCAAACCTTGATTGAGAATGCTAGACAATCAGGAGAGTTTTTGGAATAAATGTAAGATATGATATGATATGATATGATATGATATGATATGATATGATATGATATGATATGATATGATATGATATGATATGATATGATATGATATGATGATATGATATGATATGATCTACAAGGGCTATTGTAGATTATATGCTGTCTTTCTAATTTGTAAATATTTCTTGTTAATTGTGCAGGTGTCAAATAGACACTAGTAAAAAAATCATCTACCCTGAGCAAGTTTGAACCAACAGCATCTAAAATATAGTTGGCCTTGGAAAAGCAGAGAAGTTAGATTTAGTTTGATTTAGTTTTAAGGGTGGTGAAATTTAAACTGCATTTTATTTGATTGTGTAATTTTCCAACATATTTGACATCCTAGTGATTTAATTTCAAATATCTTCACTATAGCACAATGAATCCTGAATCTTCATTCTAACTGAAGTAAAATTTAATAGCTTTGCTGGTGTAATTGGTAGGAGTAGCGTTATAACCCATATTTTCTAATCATGTGAGGCATTTTCATTTTTAATTTTTTTTAGTTTTAAGTTTGATAATTTTGGATGTTTCCTGCTTTTGTTTACCAAGTCTGAGAAACCACACAGGCAGAAAAAATTGTAACAAGAATCTTCAAAGTGTGAATTTAGATTTCATACTCTTAAGGAATTTGTAATTTTACTTACAAGACATTTAAGTCTAACCCAAGAAAGGACCCTTTCTTCCTGATACAACATCAGAGAGGAAAGCATGCTGGTGGAAACATCTCCTTTTTCTTTTTTTTTTTCCTTCCTTTTTTTTGTCCCTCTTTTTGTCTATAAAATACATTCTGACACAAATTAATTAATCTTAAGAAGATTAAGAGCAGTTCACACCTAGAAATATTTCTGCTTTTTTTTAGTGTTAGGATACAGACAAAGTAGTTAAGGCTCACAAATTGAGAATTACCTGAATATAGTGTCAAAGACATGCACTTACCATATCCAACAAAAAATGAGTACTCAATAGATAGTCAACCTTCACAAAGGCTTCATGACTTTATGTCCTGAGGCATATAGCTTTACCATCTGGTGTATACAATATTAAGCACCCCAAATAAAAGAAATAGCATATACTTCCTATATCATGTATTTCTGATATGTAGATGTATTACTGACTACTTCAGAATGTCTTTAGCTTTGCTTGTATATTTGACTTGATGTTCAGGTTGAGAAGGTAGAAAGGAAATAATAAAAATTTATCCGTGTAGATGAATGGAGAATAACTGTTAAACTAAACTGAACTACTAAGTTGAGTTAAACAAAACTAAAACATAAGTAAGCCTTACGTAAGCTATCATAAGACTTAAAATAGTATTCTTCTAGGTGCACAATACCTTAATGGCTTGAAAAATAATACTTATTATACCTTGAAAACAGCTATCTAAGGTATGCTGAGCTATTTTATGGAGCAGAAAATGCCAAATGGAGGTTCAGGCTTTGAAGCACAACTACCATCTGCAGGTGACTTGCAGAGCCAGACAGCTGCACCACTGGTCCTGCACATAAACGGCATTTGCTATGAAAGTAATAGTTAGGCATTTGAAAATCCCATTTGACATCATGCCTGAAACTTGTTGGTTAACCATATCTTTAAAATAAATTAGGCAAATCTGTTTTCTGCTGCACAGATGTCCTGACAAAAATGAAGAGTGAGTCGCAGTCTACTTGGAAATGTGGTCCATACCTTCTTTATGATCCATTATAGAAAAATGTTGGTCTCCATTCAGTTGGAACTATAACTATTCAGTGTTACACTTGGTGGAGGAAAGAGCTGTGTTCCATTTTAATAGATGGTAGAAGCAGAGGATGAACAGGAGTGTATAGGATATCTCTTTAGGCTATCTCTTCAGGTCCGTTTATTGCTTGATTTTTATATAGCTTAATTAATTCAGGATATAATTTGTTCATCTACTGTGTTTATAGGTGCAAAATAACTGCCTAAATTAAAGAGAGGGTTTAGATATGGCTCACGCTCCTTTCTCCAGGAAAAAAACCAAAAGCTCCTGTCATTCTGCTCCAGGTCACTAGGTGGGGAGTGACAACTCGGGAACAGAGACCCTCGGGAATAGATGTGGATCACTAAATCACCCGACATGACGTAAACTGCAATACCCCTTGCTCTGTGGTGTGCAGAGAGAGCCCTGCACCTAGCGTGTAGTGCTGGCATCAGAGCCTAGCCCGAGCCTGTGGGCCATGAGCCACCTCCCATCCTACCACATCAGATGCCATTGGCTTTGTGATGATTAACTTGCTCATCTTGGAACTTCATATTATTCACCCACCTAATATGTTTGACATCTTCTCTATCCTGTTTTATCCTTCTCTTTATGTTGGGGTTTTTTCACTACAGTTTTTTAATTTCACAGTTATTAACAGATAACTGGATCTGTTAAATTGGTCCAGTAGGACTCAGATCACTGACTAGGCACTGGAAAACCTTAGTTAGCCTCATTTTTCTTTTCTCAGAGATTCTTTCTGTAAGGACTTCATCTCCATTACACATGGCAGAATCCTGATTTTTATAGGGAAAACATATTTTAAATTAGAGGCCTCAGTGCGAAATAACAGATGTTACAGCACACATTATGTCTGCAAATAATGACAGATACGGAATATCAACTTTTTTTAACCCTATCTAGGTCCATAGGAGCTTGTTCTTAGCAAGGATTCCATGGGATTTAGTTTCATCACTGTTGCCCTTCTGAAGGATCTTTCAGGAGTTATTAGCTGTCTTCCCTGACAGTTTACCAAATCATTTATGCCAAGCTTAAAACGAAGATCCTTGCTTTTAATAATGTTTCCTTTGTCACTCTGTCAGGGAAGTCTGCATCTAGGTAATTCTCTGATAGAATCTTTAATGCAATACAGTTATTCAGAATTAATGGAAAGGAAAACCCCAAACTGTATTTTGTCTAAAAGCAAATCTCAACAGCTTATGGCTGGAATTTGACATCAGTAAGATTAAAGTTGAAATAATTTAAAAAATTTGATTGTCAGGATAATTAGACATTCAAATATAATAGAAATTCTGATTTTTTTCTCCATTTGCATTTATTTTTTGTCTTCCATATTTATACATATTCATTTTTTGTCCCTTGTGTGATTGCTGTCTTCATCATAGCATACGATGTTAAAGGCTTATTTGGTTTATCACACACACCAAAATTTGTCTGAACATTTTAGGATCTGCTATCCTCTAATTTTTCTGGTGCTATTATTCTTAAAATTATCAGTCTTGCTTGTACAAGCTGCACACCTCAATGCCATAAGGTTCTGGAAAATAGCTGGGTTTTGTAGTTTATAAATTCTAGTGCAGTGGCTTCCTTGTCAAGTTTATGAAAAATGGTGTGGTCTTTAGGTCCCTGATCACATCTAAGATAATTCTTCACTGCATCTGACTTGAGATATACTTATAGCTTTGCAGGAGCCTAGACAGGCTGCTACCTAACTGTTACTAACCATGAGCATTAAGTAAAGGGTTAACCCAGTGCAGGAATGATTATATTAGATTCTGAGTTTCATGTTGTGAAAGTCAGAAGATGAAATTGTACAGGGGAAACACTGTTACTGCTATTATCTTAATATACTCTAAATTATTAATTACTGTTTTCTGCTCCATGTGTTTTACTGTTAATATTTTATGCCATGACAATGTCAAGAGGCCCCCAATAGATCCAAGGACCCACAAAACTAACTGTGATATGAAGCTGCAAGTGGATTAACTCTGAATTTGAGTTTCTCCCAAAAAGCAGGGCTTATAGAAGAGCTGTGGTCGTGGAAAGTAAAGTGTCTTACTCAGAATCACACACAAGGATGTGTATTCTCAGATTCTTATGAGTTAAAATCCAGCAGTTAACATAAAGTATCTGATACTGTTTTAGGAGCACAGTTTCCCAGTGGCTCTCCTATGTTATGTCTCAATTTTTTATAGCAGTGAGATATCATACTGGGAGAAACAAAGTGAATTTTCACACACCTACCTGAAAGTGAGCACATCAAGAAACAACTGAATGAAACATCCCAAGAGGAAGTGGCTAGAAAGACCATTTTCTTGCCCAGTTATTCTGTTTGTTCTGACAATTTACATTTCCCTGGAATGCATCCAGATGACAAGGAATGCAGCTGACTTTGTTATATATGACAGAAAAACGTCATGAAGAATAACTCATATCTGTTGTTCTTTTCATTTACCTTTTTTTTGTTTGTTTTGTTTTGTATGAGATTGCCTGCCTTTGAGGTTTAGTCAGAGCCTAAAGGGACAGTGCACCACAGGGCTATAGGGAGTACAAGGAACAAAGGAAGGAAAAGTAAGGAGCTGCTCTTTAAGAAAAAAAGCAAAGAGTGCCTGTCCAAACTAAACTTTGAAAGCTTTTTCTTCTTTTTCCTTTTTTTTTCCCATGTATAAAACATGTAAGTATGTAAAGATTTGATTATTCCTGTGAGCTCCCCAACCTTTCTCTGAAGTATCCACTTACTTCAAATATCACCTAGCTAGAAAATCTTCTTAATTTTCCTCACTTTTCCTCTTAGCAGCTTCTCCTCCCAGGAAGGCTAACCCCAGTTTTTTGGGGCTATATGAGTAGCCTAACTGTGGGGCCAACACTCAGGGTGCCACACTGTAGCTCCCCTGTACACCTCATGGCCCCTCCTCCCAGCTGGTCCAGATATACCCTCACCTTGCCATACATGGTGTCAAGCATAACCTCTATTTAGCTGCCCCAGCAACATCCTTATAGAGACAGTTTTGTTCCCTGTTGTTTTCTCCATGTTGTTTGTAGCTAGCACAGGAATACCACAGTCAGTGCAATTGCTGGTGCATGCAAAAGTACCACAGGATGGGAAAACAGTTTTCTAAAACCCTTGGTGGCACTTTCAGTTCTTTCTGTCAAGATTTTGAACTCAGCTCATATCTGTCTGCTTCTCCTCCCTCCCTCCCTCCCTCCCTTCCTTCCTTCCTTCCCTGTCTTGTTTTGCATCTTTAGGGAAGGGGCAGGTGTCCTGCAGAGCACCGCAGGGGCTGGGTCTCCCAAGGCTTCCCCCACACTGTAGCAGGTGGCTTGTGCTGAAAGCACAAGGTTTCAGTCTGGAGAAGTGAAGGATGCCAAGGGAAAATTCATAACACAACGTTATATATGAAGTCAAAGAAATCTATCAGGCCTGGGAAAGCAAGTCTTTCTGTGAAACTGAGATATTACCTTATTTGAATTTCTTATGCTTATGCAGAAAAGTTATTTCCAAGACATAAAATCCCCTAAAATATAATTTCCAAAGTATTTGTATATGATATGCTTCATCAAACTGGGCTTATATGCTAAATAAAGGGACTTCTAAACACAGATTTTTTACTTCTGCCATGTTTTGGTTTGAGGGATAGTTTATTCATAAAATACTACATTTTGTCACCAGCCATCATTTGCTTTCTATAAAGAAAATGTATGTTGGGATGATTAATTCAGTGATGACACAAGACTCCTCAGAAATGTAGGTGAATTGAGTTTTCCATCTACCCCAAATGACGTTTCTGTTTTGGACTGTGGCTGGGCAAACCCTACCTTGGAAAGAAATGAGTCAGGAAGGAAAGAGAGAGCTGGACTGTTATTTGCAATGGCTGGTCACTAGATTGTGGACCCACTTATTACAAAATGATAGCTTGAAACTCTGAAGCTTGCTTCCTAATGGGGAATGCCTTTATGGCCTATATGCCTGAAAATAAATTTGGTTAAATTTCCTTCCATCTGTGGGCTCCAAATGACTGACTATAATTTGAAAGTGTCAGAGCTCACCAGAGAAATAAAATTGTGGAGGGATTTTAGGGCCATGACCATCCAGCTGAGTCCGCAAGGCAGTTTGAGTGCTACAGGCACTGAGACAACACATTCATGTAGCTGCCAGCTCCTTAAGGGGACATATGGAGCTTTGCCAAGGAGCACACTAGGCTTTACTGAGGTCTCTGGCTCAGCCTCCTGCTGGAGAAGGGGTGTAGCTCAGGGGACCAGATGTGAGCTGAGGAAAGTCAGAAAGGACAGCTGTAGCCAAAGAGTCCTGCAGCAGCAGGCACCATCCCACATGCCCCTGCTCTGCCTTTGGCTCTGACAGCAGTGGACAGACCTTGGCTTCCAGAACCCTGGCCGGAGTTATGCATAGCCTTATGACTGTGGCAGTGTGTTGCTCCAGGCAACTGCCAGCCTATCTGTTTCACAAATATATGTGTGTGTGTGTTTGTGTGTATTTATTTCATAGTGTTATTTAAAATATGAGAAGAAATAAAACTAAACCCGAATGAACGAACAAAAATTCAATCAATGAACAGTTCTAGCAAGGTTTTTCACATCTACACTGCCACATAATGAACTTCCATCATCCACACATGGTTGAATTTCCCCTTTAACTATTTTCAAAACAACACAAATTTCAAAGTGATTCTTTTTATTGTTTCTGGGTATCAGCAGTAACACGTGCGAAAGTCCTGGTGACTACAGTGCCTTTAGTTTTCTCTTCTCAGGTTAGTAATGAAGGTTAGACATGGAAATAAACTTCAAACATCCTAAAGCAAAATTGCATCTTCTCAGCACATATACCTGATACTTTTAATCTTTTCTCATCTTCAAAATTTATTCTGCATATTCTTATTGATCACCTCCATGGTACCTTGATTTTTCTGGGGCAGTATTTGAAATAGGAGGGTTACCAAGGTGGAAAATACTTGTGCTAACAGTTTATGCTTGCAAAGGAAACTGCTCTGGCATTTTGCCTCATGGCAAAAAAAAAAAAAAATCAAACATAAGACAAGTAAAACACAAAATTCAACAATTAATCATCCCAGAGACTAAGAAATGACCAGAAAGAAAGTCGTGGACCACTGTTTTATTTAAAGTGGCATATTCATTTTAGCTAATTCTAAATGAAAGTTAACTGAAATTAAGGTACCAGAGCAAAAGACAGCAAGAGAAGCTAAACATTGGAAAGTATAATCCTAGCCAGCTAAGAATGAGTGACTGGATTGGCATAGAAAACTTCTGAGTGAAAAACAGTGGCATACTTAGGCAAGAGTAACAGTAATACTTAGGGAAGCACAGTGATAAAAAACAAATAATCCTTGCAAAATAGGTGGCCTCAAACAGTTCTGTGAAATGTTCTATTGCTTTCATCTGCTGTTTATTTGTTTACATTAAGGTCTTATAATTTTTATTTTCCACAGAAAGGAAACAGAAGTTAGTCTTTATATTGTGTTCAATTCACAGAGGGTATCAAATGTTGTAGTGGAGAATGTCTCTTTAACCATGTGTCATGTGTATTTGACTGGCCCATGGAATAGTTTATTTCCTATTCTTTTGGAGATTGGTGGCTCTTCTGGAAATTACATCTGCTGGAAACTCCTCTCTGCAATTTTGTTTCTCTTGTGAGTTCTGACACTGCAGTCAATCATTTGGAGCACACAGATGGAGGAACTTAATCTGTTTTATTTCAGATAATATTGATCATGATGTGGAACCCATCAGGTGATAAAAAATCCTAGGATTTCAGTGTTTTGTTGTGCCATAGTGGAGAACATAACAGGGTCATTGAATGTTAGAAAAGTTTAGGCCAAAAAGAGATATTAAAAATTTTTGCATTCACTTAAAGCAGGTTTATCATCAAAGATCTAAATCAAAGATCATTGTCTTGGCTGAACTCTCAGATATGCTGTCATGACTAGGTCTCTGTGATAATAAGGAAGGAACATGGACTTCAGTGCAGGAACAACCCTCACCTTTTCAGTCTCTTTTGCTTTGCTTTAAAAACATAAATTTGAGACTGTCTCAAGTCCAGACCTGCTTTGCCTCCACAGATCCCAGAAGCATACACAAGCAATGTGTCTGTCCACCTTTGGGCACACCAAGGCATAAAAGCATATATTTGAACACCTGCACTACCACAGTCTAGCTATTGCTATACCCGCAAGGTGGATTCTCCATCTCAGACACCACAGTGGCATGCCACATTAGAGTCACAGGGCTCCCTGTCACATACAGGGTCTGACACTACTGCAAGACAACATGTGATTGTGGACAACTGGACTGATCTACTGCAGTGAAGTAACTCACATGAACACAGGTCTGAAGGTCTGGCCTGTCAACAGCTATTTTCATAAAAGAAGAAATGTATCTTAAACAGCAGACTTCAGAATGAGGAATGTTGGAATGTGTGAAGCTGTTGCCTCATCTTCAGCCACACCATAGTCAGAAGTAACACAGGAGCACTCTGTAAGGGCTTGTCATATAGACTTGCTGCCTAGATAACAGTCCTCTGATGCATGTAAAATGTCTTTTTCCAACTCAGAACAATTTTTACCTTCCTCTTTCCTCCAATTTTTTCACATTTTTCAGTTTTGTTTGCATTCAACTTTCTCTAATTAAATAGAAAGAAAAATGCATCAGTATTCATATCTTTCATGCAGCTTCTTGAAGCAGTTCATAATTATGCAGAAGTGTAGTAAGATGCTTACACATTATCTCAGAAATGGTAAACTAGGTCTAGAGCCCTCTGCCTCCCTGTGCTTGATATTTTCCTTGCCTAGTAGCTCAGTCTGTTATCTGCTCCAATAACCAGTGATATCTTTGTCCAGTCAACTGCTGTATGCATCCCCTGCAGCTTCAGAGGATGTCTTTGTTACTGGGTACTCAGATTATGAAAACTGTCTTCTGCTCAGAGCCCTAGCCTTCCTGGAGTCACTATTTTCAAATGTGTTTGGACCTGATGTTTTATTAGGAACATCTCACTGCTCAAAGAAGTTGTTTAAAGGTATCGCCCAAGTTCACAAGCATTTTGGGCATTCCAGTAATTGCCCAGTCACCCATTTCTAATCTAACAATGTAATTCTGTTTCTTATTTTTTCCCCTTTCATATTGTCTTCAGAATATCCTTTAAAAAGAGTAATATGCCAGAAATTCCAAGGAGAGGTCCACTAAGTATATAATCAGCACAATTCTTATTTCTTCTTGTATCTAGGAAGTGGCCTGGTCTTTTAGAATCCCTTAAACGAGTGATATTGTTTATTTGTATATACGAAAAATGAGGAAACAATGACCCCTAAGTTATGAAATTAGGTTAAAGTTTGCAGGTCACTATATCAAACAGGGCACAGCCCACAGAAATATTTAGTTGCAAACTAGTTTTCTTAGAATTCTCCATGTTATTGCTTCAAGTTAGCGGTTTAGAAAAACAGTTAAACTTATCCAGATGTTCATAGGATGCACTCCACTTTCATTTCACTAGATCAGCTAAAAATTTGGTAATTTTCCAGACAGGGTCCAAATCTGGAAACATTTACAAAGCTATTTCTATGATGACCACATAATACCACCTTGCAACCTAGCACAGAATAAGACCAAATCTGTCTGAGTGGGGACAGTCTTCACCTAAAGCACTGACAGGCTTGGATACCTACTGAGGGCTTCTCTCAGCTTTGCTGTTGAAGCATTCACTAGTTTTAGAAACAAAAAAGAAATTGTGTTGTGAAAAGGGACCAGAAAATAGGATTCAAGCAGGGTGCCTGTTTTGTCTGCCTGTGACTCTTACAGAGATGTCTGTCCAAACCTCAGCATTGACAGGACCAGAGAAAGGCTTAGCCCAGCTATATCTTGAGTGTACTAGACAGGAAACAGTTGTGGTAGCAATGGCTGTCAACCTGTTAGGCTGGGAAGATCAAGTCTCCCACTCAACTGAATGTTAAAATCACTATGTGTTACAGTACGCATCTCTACTACCTCCTCTTTGAATAAAATATTCTGATCCATTTTTTAATGGAAATGAAAAGTTACCTTCCAGCAGGGGCAGGCTCTGACATTGAGTGGGACAGAAAGTGACTCTGACTCAGTAATTAAGTTCCAGAGAAGAAAAAGAAATTTAAATAATACGTGAATTCAGCATTAAGAGTTAAGGAGTTCTCCTGACCTTCTTAGGCAACTTAAAGGCTTTTTTCAGCTGCCCTCTTGAGAGATGCAGCTCTTTCATGTGCATGTAGGATTTATGATTTTGAAGCTTGAAGTCCAAGGAATAGACCCAGAGAAACCTTTATGCTCGCCTTTCAGATACATTTAATTATCCACTGACGCTTTCAGGTTTCTCTGGGAACTTAATTTTGTTGACATTTCTTCCCATTCTTCCTCATGTTTATTACTGAAGGTCTATACCCTCATTTTATCACCTGTGTGGTTTTGTCTACATTTAATGTGCACTGTAAACTTTTTGCAACATGGTGTTTTGAGCCTAGAACAAGAATAATAGTTTGGGTTATTAACCTTGGAAAGTATTTTGAGAACAATCAACAGTCTCATAGTTGACACACCATGCTGACTTAGTTAAATGTCAAAAAAACATAATTCATACTGTAGTTGGGATCTTTCCTTTAAAAAGATGCCATAGCCAATTGTTCTCTCCTTTTTTCCAGACCATTTGTGCCAATCGTATGTATTGCTCCCAGTTGTAGTAAAGAGAATTTTTGCAAAATGGAAACAAGAGCACTTTGTAAATTCCTTCTCCTTTTGCTCAATATCTTGCTACAACTTTCCCAACAAGTTTAACTGCTTTCCCAATAGACCATGAAGGTAGAATCAATGAAAACAGACTTCCAAGACATGACCCTCGCTGTCTTTTCTCATCTTTCCAGATATTTTTCTTTTACCAAAACCAGCCTTTTCTGATAGCTTTTATTAATAGACAGCAAGAAAAATTATTTAACTTACTGATTATTCTCCTTTGGCTTTTAAACAGCTCTGGAATTATCACAGTGAGGATATTTTTTCTGGATAGAAGTAGATGAGGAAGAATAGTAGTGTCAAATCTTTATGCAAATGAGTTTGTTAGGTTTATGTGGTTACCAGCACCAGGAGAAAACAGCTTTAATGAGGAAAGAAGCTATATAATACAAGATAAAGTGTTTCATTAAGACTAAATAGTATTGTTCAGATATTATTGCTGGAGAACTTGGATGAAAGAACTTATTTTCTTGTGATTCAGTAATCCTAAAATCCCTAAATTGGAGATTTTGGGGAGTTTCAGTTATTCATCCTAATTTGCCACACTGGAGGTAGTCTGTTTTGACATCAGTGTTTTTTATGGTGTACTATGTCTTTGAATATTGGTACTGTGAAATTTCACATTTTTCTTTTCCTATCCTTTTCTAGCTCAGGACAACCTCGCAACCATCACTCAAAACTAAAAAGAAAATTCAATCTACCTTAATTCCCTGTTGTATTTTATGCTTCTAGCTGAAAAACTATCTTAACTTCAAGCGCTGTGTGGGTGAAACCAAGAATCATGGGAAGTCTCACCAAAATTAAGTTGTTTGGGGATGGGAGGGAGGAGGGAGAAGGAAGGAGTGTTAAAACATCAGGGAAAGAGTTAACACAGGAAGCTGCCAACAGGTCTTCCTGCAAACACACTGATGGCACCCTGCAGGGATGAAAAGGTTCTCAGTCCCCAGGTTGATGTTTTCCCCTTCCAGTCAGATTTGCTTCACTACAAAGAAAACAGACATATGATACTCTCTTTTGTGGGTGATGGGGAAAAGGGGTCAGTAATTTCTTACTTCAGGAAAACAGAGAAAGAAGATGACTAAAGGAGTTTTTTTCTGGATGTGTTAACTTTTAATTTCTGTTTTACCTTGCATCTTTGGAAGGTCTTATAGCTAGTGCTTTTGCTCGTAGCTTATGGAGCTGGGCTATAGGGAACTTGTATATTCATTTTCATTCCCTTTCCTAAGCTGTATGGAACCAACTTGAGCTTGTGGGATGTAATACTGGGACTCATGTCTTTGAAGTATAATGTCTTATGTAATAGCTTAGCGTGTGAGCAGAAGGCAGCTGGACCCTTGCATGGCAGTTGTTGATCTCCAAAAGGATAGGCGTTTTCCAAGCTAGCTTACTGATACGTTTTTGATCTGTTCTTTCTAGGGCTCTTCTATCATAACACTGTCTTCTACATATATCCCACTGAAGCCTGGCTTTCTTCTGCAAACAACTAGTATTGCTGGCACTTCTTGCTTTTGGTTCAGTTTGGTTTTCAGAAAAAAAAAAAAAAAAGAAAGACATTCTGTGAATCTATAACAACACTGTTTGGTACCAACAGCTGAGTATCACTGGTCAGTCTGCTGGCATAAATACAAGGTCAAGATGAAACTGCTGATGTGAGTAAACCAAAATGGCCTTTTTTCATACAGAATGGAAAATGTATGTCAAACATATCCTTTTCAGATTATTCTGTAGTGACTTTTTAGGTACCAACAGGACTTCATGGGTATATTGTCATGGGAAGCAATGAAAGACAAAAGTTAGCAGAAACAACACCGATATCATCCTGATATTATCTACCATTTTCTGTAATATGCCGATAACTCACAATATTTCTATAATTCTCATTTTTTATCAAGATCAGAAACTAGAAATAGCGTATCTGATTATATACTATGCTAACTTTAAGTTATCAGTTGTTTCAAAAAAGACCGTCACACTCCAGCTTTTTAACTGGAAAGAAATAACCAGCAGGAGTTGACTTGTTGGTCCAGGAGTCAGTGTTATTCAATTAAATGTGTTGGCATTTGTCTATACATCTTTTCTTGAACAGCAGTCATAATTAATAAGTCCATCAACTTTCTGAGTGTTAAACTCAATTTGCAGTTGTCAGGTGCTTTTTGGAAATATGGTAAGATTGGATGAAATTCTGTAGAACTCCATCTGGCTCTTTTTTTGCTCCATGGAGGAAGTGACACATAATCTGTTATCACCATGCCATCCAGTGCTGACTAAATATGATCACATGAGACTGTGAAGTACCTAGACCCCTCCTGGTTTAGAATAAGAGGAAAAGCTTGACTCTGAACATAAAACAACTTGGGATATCATGCTATTCATCATCACTAAATGCAGACTTTTTAAATGCTATCATTCTGTATCACAAACCTTACCAAACACATTATCTCAACTCTAGCAATAGTCTATAATGAGGGCAAACCCTGTTAAATGTGATCTGTCTTCTATAGTACAAATAAAGGGAGGAAGTGCCAGGCCTTATAAAATAACCCTACATTTACGCCATATAACATTTTAAGCTGGCAGGAACAGATTCTACAGCTCAACAAACAGCATGCTTCTGCTCCCAACAGATAAGAAAACGCTATGCACAATGCATTGTTTTTCCTTTTAGTACAAAGCAATAATGATGCCAAAGTTGTAATGACATTAGCAGATATTTAATATGGATGTGGATCAAGTGTGCAGTATTTTGTATTTACAGGAGAAATTGCAAGAAGGTTTTGTATATTGTTTCCTACACATGCAGAGACACATACACACACATTGACTTTTTAACATCATTTTGTCCTTCATACTTTCTGTTCTTTTTGCTTTCATTCGTGAGGCTTGTTTCTATTTGAATTAGTTTTGGATATTGTCCCAGATGCCACAGGTTGCTGAGGTAATTTATAAATAATATAAATTCAGTAACCATAAAATTGTTTTCAATATTTCAGATTGTTTTCTATGACCTTCTAGTGACCACATCGTGACCCTTCCTCATAAGCAGTGGTTTGCATCATGAATTCCACCTGTTCTTTCAGGAGATTGGCTATCCCTGTTTTGTGCTGGGAAGAAAAAAGAAGTGACAAGTCATATGCATCTTGCTTCGTGCATATTGAAATGAGCTGGGTAATGTGATATCATAGCTAGTAGCAGTAATCTTAGCAGTTTTCCAGATCCTGTGTTCAGTAGTTTGCTATTCATGTTGTGAATTGTTATTTCTGGCTATGTTTACTGAGTATATCTAATGGTGTTGCCCTTATAATTCTCCCTCCCTCAGTTAAGCTAATAACTATGACCCTTTCCAGCCAGCCTGATGCTCTTCCTCATCCTAAAACAAAGTTGCTGACTGATGCTGTGCAAATACAATGCTCAGTTCTTACAGGCAAATTTTGACCCAGTGAGAGCAGAATTTGTTTCACCTGCGAGGTTCTTATAGACAACAGCGAAGGATAAAAACCTCTTTGGTCAAGTATCTTTTATCTTTGAATGTGTTACAGTACACTTTACCAGATAGTATGTGCATACTGACAGATAGTGTTTATAGTGCTGGGATATAGCACTGCTTTTAGCTCTTTGCTTTTACAAGAATTTGTGATCTCTTCTGGACTCAGACAGATCCCTAATGTGTGGTCTTGGAACTATGCCAATCACTTTAATACGTATGAAACTGATTTATATGGGTCGGAGGGAAAATATAGCTCAGTTAATCAAAGTTCTTTGACACACTGTTAAGGAAGAATTTGGCATTTTTCTACAACTGTCATAACACCTTGTCAGAGGGCTATTTACTGACTTTCCTACTGAGGCAGAAGGCATAACCAAAATTAGCTTCATTTTCTTCCAAGATTTCAGTTCTTTGATTTTGGTACAGCTGTGGTCTTGCCTTGGCATTTTTTTACACTTTCCTGATAGGCCAAGTTAAGTGATCTATTGAAACAGCATTCCAGTCCCAACATATTTTTACCACCTACATAACTGTGTAAACCAAGGTTTGATAGCAATAGTCTTTCAGAAGCAAGCATTCTTAAAGCTGGAATGCAGCTGTTAGAACAGGAATAATAATTCTTGACCAGTTTGTAGAGAGTATTAGAAGTCTGTGTAAGATATCAAAGCTTCAAAGCCCTTCTGCCAACCTCTCATCAAATTTTGTGACAGAAACATGGAGATTAATAATGGTACCTTCTTTACAGCAGGGAAAGAGACACAACTCTTTATTTAGAAGTACAAAACATTAACCTGTTGTGACTTTGTTCTAAAAGCTTGTTTCAAACTGTGAGAAACTGTCCTTTCTTAATTTCTTTCCTCATTCTGTATTTTGTATCTCCTTACATGTCTTTGTAAATGCTTTGTTGCAATTCAAATTGCCTTTTTCAGGGAAGTAACTTAAAGACTTTCATTGTCCTGTCTCAAAGACATTGGTCCCAGCAAACCAACTCTGTCATCAGGTAGCATGAAAACTTTGTCTCCTATTCATCAATTTTATCAGTTCCTTCTGTAAAAGTGTAAGGTAAATGGCTCTAAATGATAGAGTATGTGCATGTTTTGGAATGCTTTCTTGGCATTTCTTCTTGGCATGTAAATGTATACCAGTCAAGTGGCAAAAAATACTGGAAAACTTCTTCTCTTTAGTGAGTAGTTCTGTGTGAAGGCTAATGACACTCAGGAGGGCCAGCTTTTGTATACAATCAGTTGTGTCCTTTCCAGATGGATATTAATTTTATGGCTGACAAGTTTGTTGGTGCTCCATGGAGACGTGTTCCTGGGGTACTGTTCCAACAGGCTAGCCTTATGAAGAACAAAACAAATGTCCATACTGCTTGTGGAGATAAATCCTTCTGGATTTAGTACTAACTTAGTTTGATGGATCCAGCTTATTCAGAGCAGCTGAAGGGCAGGGATCTTGTTAAAACTGTGATCATTCTGTCTCTGCTCCTGATCTGATATCAAGATGCAGTCTAGATGGATGCAAGTCAGTCAGGAAACATAGTATGAGTCTACTACTACTCAAGTTATATTTTATGTCAGTGGCTATTTTTTTTCCTGTGCCACCCTCTTCATTGTTTGTGATTATAAAATACTCCATAAATTACACACTTCTGATTTCTCCAGTGACTGCCTCAATAACCAGTCTCACCCTCACCTATATTTTATAAACAGCTTCATCAGGTGAAACTCCTTCTTCATCCCCCGTTCACTTATAGACAGCTACAGTCTCAGTGTTTTTGGACTACTCTCCATGGAGAAACTGTTCAGGAATATGTGTTTGCCTTAAAGTAATGATAATACGTTTTTTTTTTTCCATATCAACAAATTCAGGTTGGCTGTTTTAAGGGTATTTGACTAAGAGTATTAGATTAGGAAAAATTGTGATAAATATAAAATACTGAAAAGTGCTGTGGTTTAGAGGCCTTCGTTTCTGGGATAAAAGATATTCAAACAATATTTATTTACACGTAAGTAAAGCAAAAAGTCAATTTGTATTAAATTATGTAACTAAATTCACAATTAATCATGGAAGTCAATTGATCAAGCACTGAAAATGCTAGCAAACCACAGAAAACACTACAAAGGCTGAAAAATTCTGTTCAACAATCAAATGGTTTGTTTGAGTTCCTTGTCTGCAAATAAAATTCTATTAATGACACTAATGTTTGGACATATTTGTGTAAAATATGTCCTGGCTACTTAAAATCCAATGAAAATTTGTATTTTTGCTTAATTAATCACTGTGATTTTTTTAACCATTGTTGTGCCACTTCAGTAAATCTGTAATTTGTTAAAAAGAGTTTGAAATTAATAAATGGCAGCTCTTACTTTAATGAAGTGTTTCCCAGAATCAGAATGAGCTTCAAAACCTCACATAGTTAAAAGTATAGTGAATATAACTAGCTACTCTTAAGCGCTAAGTCATTACTAGACTTATTTTGGCAGCAGCCACTGCAAATATTGCAATACTGGAGTAGTAGTCTTTTAGGAGGATTTTGGTGCAAAATCATTCTGAGCACCATGGATTTGTAAGGCTAATTCTTGTATAGAAATAGTTAAAAATCCAGCTTCTTTTGCTGCAGGTGAAAAGGATATCTATGGCTTATAACTAAGTATAACCTAAGAATAATATTTGCAATAGGGTGCACTGTAATCATCTCTTTGTCAGTTTACAAAAAAGAAACCAAAACCTCCATCTAAACTTGATAAGTTCTTTTTAGTCAAAGGTCATGTTTACTGTTGAGTTTTCTACTTACTTTAAAGTGTGTCATTTACTACAAGAACATATGTTCTGCTAAACTTCTGTGTTTGAAGAACTCTGTTATTTGTAGTGTACATGACAGTTTCCCAGAAGAAACACTGTTGACAGGTTTGAGTAGTTCATCTGTGTGACTTTTAATGCAGCATTTAAGAAAAAAATTCTCTTTTGAAATAAACATCTTTAAAATGTGCTTGTAGTTGTAAGGCAAGATCTTCTGACTCCTTATTAGCTGACTTTGACGCTGTATAGTTATTTATGGAACAGACTGAAAGTATAAATACCTCTTCATTAGTCTATGACTCACATTTAATCAGTGCTGAGATTTGGGGTTTGGGGATCATTAACGCAGTTCTACCATTTACCCAACTCAGTGACATCACTACCAGTTAAACATAACCTTGTAAATGAACAGTATTCTTGCCCTTTCTTCATTGCCTCCTGGGAGTGAAATGCCTTTTGGCTTCATTCACTGTAGCTTGTTGGTATGCAGATTTCTCAACCATTAATCACTACACTCAGGATTCAGAATCTTTCAACATTAGAGTTGTGACCCCTGGACAGGACTTTCTTTTTCTTTTTGAATGTATCTTCATGGGGAATTAGGAGAAATATATGTACATTGGACTCCAACCACCAAATTCCCTCTGGTCTGAATAGGTAATACGAGTGTCAGTAACTAAAGACATCATTTCTTCACCTTGAATAGAAAGTTTTTAAAAGTGTTTGGAGGAGAGAAGGAGAAGAAAGACATACAAATATTTCTAAGTTATCTTTCCTAAACATGACTAGACTCCTGCCAAATTCTTATGCTAAACAGAGTAATACTGAAAATGAGGTAGAAGTGTTTTGCTTTTCTAAATGCACAGATAAGTGTAGGCTGTTTGAAAAAAGAACACAATTCTACATATTTATGTAAAGGAAAAATTGCAGAAACTCTACCATATTTAACTATTCAACCATGTTTTAGGCCTGCTAAATAATTTTTGTTACCCAGTTATACTGACTACAAAAGTGAGACTAAAAAGGATAAACTAGTACTTTGTATGTTAAATTTATCTGATAGAATTTTTGTGTACTTTTTGAGATCTTGGAGATTATGTCATAAAAATTACTTATAAATGTCCTTAGGGAGCAAAAATTTCTTCGGTATAGACTGGAGGTTTTTGCAACACCTTCTTTTAAGCTCCCTCTTTCACTCCCTCAACTCTTTGCACAGTGGTTGTTACTTCTTACTAACCTGTGCCAGTGACTATAGGTCACCCTATGGGGAGCATAGCATGTATCATTAGTTATTTGGCATCCTCTGAACACCCCTGGTAATTTTCTGTTTTTTAAGTGATTGGGTGACTGTATTTTGGGCTGTAAGTGCTAAGATTTTGTAGGTTTAAGTAGCTTTCCTAAATAGAAATGTCCACTGAAAATAGTGCAAAGCTGGTAAAGGAGAGATGAATTCTTTCATTATGTATGTAACAAATATAAGCAAGTTTTTTATGAGCAAAAAGAAACTATGGAGAGAAATATGACACAAAATAAAATAGACTGTGATAAGAATGGCACAGAAACTCTGTAAAAGACCACTAATTACAGCTGTTTTCATAAAATCATTAAAGACCTTTTAATCATCAAGT
Source organism: Sclerurus mexicanus (assembly GCA_013396755.1). Classification (NCBI taxonomy): domain Eukaryota; kingdom Metazoa; phylum Chordata; class Aves; order Passeriformes; family Furnariidae; genus Sclerurus; species Sclerurus mexicanus. The sequence goes on along the minus strand of VWZF01004872.1, from coordinate 144,369 downwards.
CCATCCACCAGCATAGCATCACCACCATGTTCACCTTTAAACTGTGTCCTCAAGTGCCATATCCACAAATTTTTTTAACTATTCCAGAGATTGTGATTCCACAGCTTCCCTGTTCCAATGCTTTACAACCCTTTCCTTGGAAAACTTTTCCCTAATATTGAATTTAAACCTCTCCTGTTGCAATTTGAGGCCATTTCTTCTCATCCTGTCACTTGTTACCAGAGAGAAGAGACTGATACCCACCCCACTATAATCTCCTTTCCAGTAGTTGTAGAGAGCAATAAGGTCTTCCCTGAGCCTCCTTTTCTCCAGGCTAAACAACCCCGGGTCCCTCAATTGCTCCAGAACCTTCACCAGCTTCATTGCCTTTCTCTGGACACACTCCAGCATCTCAATGTCTATCATGTAGTGAGGGGATCAGAACTGAACACAGAACTTGAGGTGTCACCTCACCAATCCTGAGTGGAGGGGAATGATCCCTGCCCTGATGCTGCTGGCCACACTATTGTTGATGCTAGCCAAGATGCCACTGGCCTTCTTGGCCACCTGGGCACAATGCTGCTATTTTATGGGAATAGTGCTACTGCATACACCACATCTGAAACAAAGATGTCTCCTTGTCCTAGGAGTTCAGTTATTCTCCCAGGGCCTTCCTTGGCTTCTCATTATTTCAGAATCCATTTCCCATTACCCTGACCCTGAAAAATTATAATAGAGTCAGTATGGCCTGCTGTGTACAAGTTTAGCTACCCATAATGGAGGACCAATTTCAGCAAACAGCTTCTGAATTTCTTCTTGTTAAAGATGTTTTGCATGCAAAACATGTCCATTAAAATACTAAGGAGCTCCTGAAAGAGTGTGGCACAACCAAAGAAATGTGTGACATTTCATAGGCAATGTTCTGTAACTACCTTGTTTTTGTCTTTTTTCCTCATGTTCATGTATCTGTTCTAGATGAGAGGCATAGATCTACATTTATAGTAGCCCTTTTAAAATAAAATTTAAAAAAAACAAACAACTGAGACATCATGGAATAGTTTTGTGTTCTTTGCAAAGTGCATAACTCTCAGCATGGAGAAATAAGGTGTCTTAATTTGTTGCATCTGACTTGACAGGGGCAAGAGTAGACAGAGTGGTAAGAACTGAGCTTTTGTGTCCATGGGATTCTGTGTGTGTGTATCTGTGTGATAAGTCTGGCCTTCCACCTGTGATCTCCAGAGGATACAAAGGTCCATGATGACTTCCTGAGCAGCAGACAATTGTGTTGGCACTTCTATTAGATATCGTCCAGCACACAGCAGAGGTCAGTGTGTCACCTGGCAGAGTCAGAACTAAACTGCTTCTCCTTTACCTGCATTTACCGGAGTAACTAGTACCAACTAGCAAGCTAGGAGATGGACATGGAGTACTATCTGTCTTTTCTGTGAAATGTTTAACTGTGTTAAACACTTGTGCTTTAGTCCATATCTGTACATAGTCATATTTAGCCCATATTTGGTCCAGAAGAGGCATTTTCATGCTCCTCGTGTAAGCCAACTTTGATTATTAAGTGTCATTAGGATGTTCAGCTACATATGATGCAGTACTTACTACTAATATTTACTATTTAATAGTAGTGTCACTATACAGAAACAAATAGAAATATACGATAGATGATTCAGGACAAGCTGCGATAGTATTAAATAAGGTTAGGTATTAAAAGGAGCCTTTAATTCCTTATTCAGAGTCAAAAAGCCATTTCCTATTTTTCTTGGTTTTCCTAGATGTTGTGATTTATTCTCTTAAAGCTTAGACATTTGAGTGACATGTGTGACACTCATATGAACTAAAGTAATTTCAAAGCCTTTTTATGAAACTGTTTTTCTAACAAAAGTATACCTGTCCTGCCCTGCTTTTTTCCTCTTCCTACTTCAAAATCTAATGTTTTTCCAAGCAAGGTTGGCTGGCTAGTTCAAATTCTGCAGTTAATTTTCTTGTGTAATGACTGCCCCTCACAATTAGACATCTACATAAGCTCCAGTACTTGGTATTCATTTAGTGATGAACTTCATTTACATCACAGAATGCACCTAAGAGGCATGAGAAAGCATAAAAAAAGTGCAAGTAGGGACCAGCTCTTGGTGACTACAGGAATGCAACATTTCTGAGAAAGAACTGTGCAAGGAGAAAGTGGCTTAGGTAACTTTGGAAATTCTGCAGCCGCATGGTGCCTGAGAGCAGTTAGTCATGGGAAAGTGATGGTACTGTCTAAACTCACAGGCAAAAGCTAGACAAGACTCAATAGAGGCAGAGAACAACTTGATTGACATTTTGCAGCTTTGGAAAATGTAAGATTTTAAAAAGGCTGAGACTACTTCCTGTTGTGACACCCAGCCCCCCACCCTGCCTCCCCATAAGAGCAGCACTCTGAGGTGGGGGATCAGCTCTCTCCCAAGGGCTCTGCAGTTTGTTGACTGTGGTCATATTCCTGAACACAATTCGTGTCATGAAAACAGACTATAAATATTAGGTACACTGGAATCAAACCGAAAGAGTAACAGCAGGGTATTCTCTGACTGATCAGCCCATATTTCATTCTGCAGAATTCAAACTCTGTTACACATTGCATTTGATGAGATAGAGCTGTTGCAGTGGGAACACAAAGTCACACATGAATTCTTAGTTAACTCCTGCACTCCTGAAATACGTTAGGGTTCAAATTTCACATGCCTCAGGAACAAGGGTAATGAATGCACAGTGTTAGACTGGATCCATTTTCTACACAATACAGGGCATGATAAATAGTGTGTGTGGAGATGTCCTTAATAGCAATGACAGCAATATTTTGGCTGACAACCATTGTACCACCTGTAATCACACAGTCACCACACAGAGATTCTACCACTTACAACAGCTCTCATTTTAGTATCCCATATAATTTTAAGCCCAAACACTAATTTCTTTTTCACTCTAGAAATTTAAAAACAAGAGTTTAAACTTCTCCTAAGCTGGAAAAGCACTCTGCAAAAATTATGAAGCTGACCTCCCATACACATACATCCTGATGTCCTTCAAGTGTCCGTGTCAATTAACCGCAGAGGTGATGGTAAAGCCCAAAGGAACAGTTTCGCATTGAGCTCCTAGCAGTGAGAAGCCAAAAATAATTAAAATCATTTAGTAAAGGCCAAACCAGTCTCAAGTATACAAATAGGTTACAAATATGAAATAGATGTAGTCAATGGCTCTGTTGTCAGAATGCACATGTGTGTACTTTGTTGTCTGAATACATGTGTGTGTGCTGTGTTGTCTGAATGAGCTTGCGTTTCCGTTCTGTGTGGAGGCAAGCACACCGCAGAGCTGCAGTCCACAGGTTTGGTATAGGTCATAACCTTTCTGCATGCTCCCTTCCTAAAGATGTGGTCACAGAGACAGTCCGTGCTTGGAATCATATTGTTTTGCTATGGCAATGCCTTGACTGATGTATTTTTCATGTGTGCCCTGGCAGTCTCAGATGTGTAGGTTGTGGGAAATTTTTCAGAATGTTCTCAGTGAACTTCCAGTATCAGAGATCTACTGCAAGTACACTAGAAATATCACCAAAGAGATTGTATGTTACAGCTTTAGGGGAAAACAACTCTTTGGAGAAGAACAACCAATGTTCTTATTTGCAGCAACACAGTCATTGGCAGCCCACCAAGCTGTGCAGATCTCTGTTTATTGTATTTTGAATGGAGTTGGCTTCTGGTGTGTATAAATGGGAAGCTATAATGGTATTAAGTCCCACATGTAGACGCCAGTTTCTAAAGACTGAAGCTGTGAACTTAACAGTGAAGGATAAAGTCAGGTTGCAGCCAATACATACTTTAAAACGGAGATTTGTTTCTTTCCTGGGGTGTGTTCCATAATCAGTCCTATAGATCTTCATTTTTACAAGTATGTTGGATTTTTATGCTGTAGACTAAATGCTCCTAACAGAATGTGTACATGTACATATAAAAATATAAAGTGTTCTATAATATTTACTATATTTTTAAGCTGTTTTTCCATAGAGCCACTCAGCTTTCCATAAGCTTTGCACCAATACATTTAAAAGCAAGCCATATTCTTTTTTGTCTCTCTGTGTTTCTAATGAATGATTAAATATTAATTCTCTTCAGTGCCAGATGATGGCATAAAGGGATCTGACAATTGTGGATATTTGCTGTGTTTAGCAACGTGCTCACATGCTATTACTCCGAAAAACAACACTATTGTCAATGGAATAAAGGCAGGCAAAGTGGGCATTGATCATTTTATTAGTGTTTTTTAAAAAAATCGATAGCTGTGTCTTGGGGAAAGACTTAGATCATAACTGCTATGCACACTTTGTTAACCAATGGCTGCTTTTGTGCTTGAAGGGATTTCAAACAATCTCTTCAGATCACCTTGCACTCTGAGCTGCAGGTATGTAATTCTGAGTCTGTTCCTCAGAAGACCACATTCATGTGGACACTGACAGATCCATTGCTGCTGGTAATGTGGTTTGACATGATGCCTTAATAATCTTTTCAAAATTATTAGCAGGTTGATGCCAGAGTGCAGAAAGAAGGGGACAAGTTTATTGACACTTGATCTCCATCAATCTCTCTTTAAAAAAATGATTAATACTCAGCCAATATCTCCTAATAAGTCCATCTATATCAACTTTATTTTTCCAGAAACAGGTAGACTTAAAAATCAGCAGTGCAGTTCCAAACAACCTTCTGCACCTTCACACCTAGATGTGGATTGAGAATTGTTCTCACCAGTTGCTGCATGTTTCTCTACATGAGGATCTGCCTAGCATCTGGTCAGAGCTCACAGAAATTTCCAGTCAAAAAAGTTTTAAAAGATGGAACTGAGTTTCTAACCCAGTCAAAAAGGTTGATTAAAATTCACCTTTACATTTGGTGATCTGGAAAAAAAAGAGTGAAAAATATTTAAGAGTGAAAAATATGTTTTACTTTTGATTATTGTTTTAATATTTTTTAAATATTTTTCTTAAGCTCAGAAAACATTTCTTATGTGAACATTTCACTCCCCTCCCCCCCCCGAGAATAATATGGGGGAAAGAAAGATTTATGTACATTTTTCTTTGTACCTCAGAAGATATTAGTGTTGAAAACCACTTCTAAAAATATAACAAATACTTTTCATATACCTTTTTTCATCCAGCTTGATTTAGATGCTCATATTCCCCATGAATATTGATAGATATCAGCAAAACAAAACTCTGCTGTATAGTGATGGGCAGACGATTCAATTGGTCACTGAGGGCTGTGTTAATGTGCTTTCCATTCTGGCTTAAGCCAAACAGTTTTTAACCTTGTTGACCAACAGAAGCAGGGTTTATCTTACCTCGTGATAGGGAACTTGTATTTTCTCTCTTGCTTCTTGACTGACATCATAAAGGAAATAGAGATATTTTTTGCTTCTGCAGGAAGAGAAGCAGTTTTATCGACTGCTTTCTGCTTCCACAGGTGATTTTGGAAAGCAGACACCTGGTTTTGGCAGTCCAGGTAACGCTACTTCTTCCTCTTCCTGTCGAATGCCTGCACTATAGTCTTACCAGGGTATTTTTTTTCTCTGCCTTCCAGCAGTTGTTTTTTCAGTCTATCTCTGCAGAAATGTGAAAAGTCTAGAATAATTCTAAGGAAAAAATAAAACTGCTGTTTTTTGAAAAATTTTAGATGAGAATCAGTATCACTAGGCCAAGAAAACAGACAAACAGGTGTATACTTCTTGTAACCAACACATGCCTCAAACAGGTAACAGTGATCTTTCTTTCTTACTTCTCAATTTTCTTTCCTTCGTCCTTTTCTTCTTTGATTCCTGTATTAGACTATACTAGTCTGTCAAGCCAATTTCCTTGGCTGTTATTCCATCTGATATATAGCAATAAGAAGAAAACAGATTGATTGTTTGTCAGAGATTATATCTTTGGCTAGTTATGGCATTTGCTTGTTTATGAATCTTTGATGAGGAACCTTTCAAAATTATTAAAAATAGTTCTGTGACCCTTCCACCAAAAATGTTGTGAAAAATAGAGGAATCTATTTTAACATTACTAAAATCAAGAAATAAATGAAAGTACACATACACACACACACAAAGCTGCAGTAATAAAGATGAAAAAGTTAAAATACAGTAACCAGAAAAATATAATAAAACAAAAATATTAAAATATTAAAATTGTCCGGGGAGTACAGTATAGCCCTCTAGCTAAATAGTCTTGCTATTCAAGTCTGTGCTTGTACAGAGCTTAGAAACTAGGTGACAGAAACCTACATAACATGTAGATAGATCATATAATTTTCCTTTGGCCATGATAGACAGATACAAAAAAAAAAAAAAAAGCTGTCATGACCAATGTTAGTTCACTCTTTAAGCTATGAAAATTTGATATTCAAAATCTTTCACTACCCATAGGAAGCATATTAGGATTGTATACAGGTTCTGTCATATTATAGAAATACTGAACACTGATGGCCCAAGCCCCAGAATCCTAAAAAAGCAAAATATATAAAAATGGTTAGGGCTTTTCAAGCTTTTTATTATAATTCCAGAAGTGAGGTTTGCCATAATTCATTCACTGTATTCTATGAGCTTCATCAGATAGAATTAAACATAATTTCCTTGGTCTGGTGACATAATCTGAAGACCTGGACCATACCCACAATATGAGAGTCATTTCATGTTCTCCTGAGTAACAACTCATCCCATCACCCATGTCAGCATGTCTCCCCTGAAGAAGCTAGGGGCCAAGTCAAGCGGCATGGACCACTCTGTGTGTGTCCCCTTGTCAGCCATTGATAGAGCTCCTGTCATCCCTCCACTGTCTTTCCATCACTCTGGGATCTGCACCCCTGTCTTTGTCTCTGTGTGGGGAAGCTTTTTCTCCTTTTGAGTGCGGGTGAGAGGTGAGAACTCAGTATACTGGGAGGAAGCAGGGGTGAATGAGAGCTGCTCACAAGAAGGACCGTGAAGGGAAGCAGCCTGGAGTAGGGGCATGAACCAAGACAGTTGGCCAGTTGGCTCATGTCCACCCCATCAGCACAATATTGCTCATCTCCATGGTGAATGCTGCATTCAGGTGGAATTCCATGTGGGTATTTCTGGTCTGTGTTTGGCCCAGCCACCTGTAAGAAGTTGGGTTTTCTCCTTTATGGGAAAATTTATCGGAAAATTTTATGGGCAAATTTGTGGGAAAACAGGCTGATAAAGATGGTCTCCAGCCTTGGGAGAGATATTTCTGTGTAAACTAAAATTAATTGGTCTCTCATGATTGGCTGATGGTACTCCAAGGGCACTTGAAGGAGAAAGAGAGGAGGAGGAGGATGAAGAAAGCCCCCAGACCCATTTAACAAAGAACCCCTGGAGCATATCACGCAGGCGTCAATGTCCCTAGACATGTGCAAGAGGATCCCACTTACATAACTGGGGGGAGGTGCCAAATACCTTTGCTTGGGCGGCTCTGGCCACGTCGTTCAGGTAAAACGTCATTTGGCCAATTCGATAAAAGGCAAATGGCTCATGTTTTGGGGCTCACTTGCTTCACATGAAAGGACATCGCCTTGGCAGGGATGCCCGCCATCACCTGTGAGCCTTCTGACCCTTGAGGATGCAGCCACTGCTCAGGGAAGTCTGGGCATTCTGGGGGTCAGTGAGACAACTCCATGGGGGACACCTGGGCAATTTGGGTGTTGGCACCTGGAGGCTTATTTCCTCTTTTCTCTCTCTCTTGTATTCTTTTTCCTGTTTACTTGGCCACTTTTGTTAATTAAACTACTATTTGGGTTAAGTTTTCTGCAGTGTCTCAGTTTCAGTTTCCACATCCCTTCAGACCCCTGTTTCTCCCTGGAACAGATGCTCCAGAAGAACTTTTGCAGTGACAGTGCTTCAGATGAGTCTACCTTGTTACATTTCTGGCTATGTCAATGGGGGATTAATTGAATCATAAGTAAAGAGAAATACTTAGCTCAGGAGAACTATTAACCTAACTTTGGACTCTAACCTGTCATAGAAGAGAATTTACAACCAAGATGTTAATTTAATTACAAATGATTTCTTCTCCTTTGGGCTAATTTAAATGTAGTTAATTTATTTTCAACACATGAATTGCATTGAATTTCTCACAAATTTTTGCTGAAAGCAAACTAAAAAAATCAGTTGTATATTAAAAGACATCGGTCTGTAAAGGATTCAGAATATCAGGAAGGAATTTTAAGCTTCCCTATGCTGTGGAAGAGGCAGGATTCTAAATTTTTTCAGCCTTCTTGAGAAGGAAGCAAACTGTTGAACTGGAGCATGACAGTTTCTCCAGGCTAGATTACTCCATTAGTTATGTTTTGTTAGCTAAACCTATGAGTTACATAAAAATGTTGTTCTGTCATTGCCATATGGTTTCTAAAGAACAGAAGAGAAAATATATCCCAAAGAACCTTGTTAGTGGAAACCACACATCAGTTAAATGATGGTTTACAAGTCTTTACCACAGCAAACACAACTCACTCTCTTGAAAAGTTGTAATTTCATGCATGGTCCACTGTGTTTATGGATATGAAAAAATGATGACTTATGCCTAATAAAAATGTTAATCTAGACATTACATGTTTATTAGGAAACCACTGTAGCTCTTTCTGGTAGTGGAATATATTGGTTTGATTTGGTCATTCAAGATGTTGATATTCCTCAGATGAAAAATATTTTTTGATTATTCTGAGCTTTAAGTATAAGGCATCAATCTAAATTTTTTTATTTTATTTATATTTATTTTATTTATATTACAGGACTCCTAAACAATGTGCCTATGCACATTTCATAAGATCATAAAATCAAAGAATTATTTATGTTGGAAAAGATTCTTAAAAATCATTGAATCCAACCATTAACCCAACGCTGCCAAGTCCTCCACTAAACCATGTGTCTAAGCACCATCTTTGGACATCTTTTAAATACCTCTAGGGATAGAGGGTGTGGTGTAGGTCAATGTATTTTTGTGTACTCTTAATTTTAGCTTGCTAAAATGACATCTGTTTCTGTTGGGCACTACTCAGGTAAAGTCCCTGAGGTAAGTTGCTCTACTAGCAAGTTGAATAAATTCACTAAATGGAAAGCATGTAACAGTAATGAAAAGTAAATTATCACTGGAAGAATGTTTGGAGTTGATTTAGAAACCTCCTTTAAGTCAATATCTATTTTGTGTTCAACATGTCTGAGAAGGAAATATAATCGCAATGGATGAGCTAAAACAGAAGCCAGTACTAAATTGATAGAGGAGCTTGTTTACGGTGGGTTTTCTACTTGAGAAAAGTTAGTGAAAGCATGACAGAGGCACTAATTACACTGAAACATCCATTGCAAAGCAACTGTTTGAGTTTTATTTGCTGATATGACATGAGGACTTGTTGCAACGCACTGACATCTGTGGGTATTTAAACATATTTGGTCTGCTGAGCTAGCATGGGAAGTAGTTTCAATGTTTTCCAACATCTGTGAGTATTTAAATGTGTTTATTGTGTTTATAAAACTTTGCCTGTGTACTTCGCAAACAAAACATTGATTTGGTTGACAAAGCAAACGTAAGAAGAGAGTGAGACAGTTCTGATGACAGAGATTTGTTATACAGTATTGCAATTTGTCATTTAAACATAAAATGTTATCAAATACTGAATTTAGAAAACAAGAGTAGGATGTGCAGAAGATCTCTAACCAGGAAACATCTCCTCTAATTTAGACATATGGTGGCTTTTAGGGGATCACTCCTTATTGCTCACTTCATTCCTCTTTTCCTAACCTCTCCTGCAACCTGCTGAGTGGAACCTTCCAAATCTTCAAGAGTGGAAGGAATGATAAGGAAGCATTATTGTAGTAGACATCATGTTTAACACCAGCTATCTCCACTACAATTTGATAGAGTTAAGCAGGCCTAAAACAAAGTCCTAAAACAAGATACATTATTCTGACGTTGAGATTATTTGGCCTTATGGGCAAAACATGTATGGAGTTACACTTTTTCAGCACAGCAATGCTCTGAACATAAAGTGTGATACTTCAGTGCCTTTCCCAGAAGTCACTGTAATCGGCCATGAGTTGCCACTCAGGTCCCAGGTCAGCCTCAGAAGCCTCTGTGTTTAGCTCCTCACTGCAGCACCCTCTCCTGGCCAGCTGTTGATGCTAGATGCCAAACAGTCTCCCTTTTATGGTCCCACCACGTTGATATACCTCTACTTTCTCCATCACCTCCTTCAAATATCCTCATATTCCTGCTGAGGAATACTTTGGTTGTGACAAAATTGACTTTTGAGACATGGAGCTCTCCTGACAGTAACATCATCAGTCTGAGGGTCCTCTGCAATACATCCAGAGAGGTACATATTTGTCTTCAGGAAGTGTGACTACTAGTTATGTTTTGTCATATATGTCCCAAACGATCTCTTTCAGACCTCAAAAAAAGACAGTAAGTGTCTCCATTTTCTTCAGCTAACAGTGAATAAAAGTGTATACCTAGAGTGCCTGGTGGAGAAGCCAGGATGCAGATTGGTAATTCGGTCACTGTATGAATGAGTGACAGACAGAAAGTAGCAGGTGAGGAGGTAGGATCAGTATATACCCTGCTTATTTAGAAAGTGTTTCCCTCCTACAGTTCCTTAACTCTCAAACCTGGAAAAACAGAAGTGGCCAAAAAATTATGCCATGGTCTGTCTAGCAATTTCAGAGACAGTAATTTTGTTTCTCTTTTTCACATAGGGTGAGAAGAACTTTTTTCCTGAGTTTTGCTATATATGCAGATCAGGAAGAGTGTAAAGAAGAGCTGCAATTCTGAGACTATTTTGTGAAAGGAAGTTCATGAGTGCATAAAAAGTGATAGTATTATGGAAACTAGCAGCATGGAAAGGGTGGAAAAGTTTTGGGAATTGTAGAGGTCGTCATGAGACCATGTTGCAGCCCAGCTAGCATCTAAGGAAATTGTTAAACATCAGTGCCTATCCCTCTGCAAATCAGGGACTTGAAGCTTCATGAGGTAACTTTCATTGTAACTAAAAGATGGGATTCAAGGGGTGTCAGAATGCATTTCTTCATAAATAGATTATCTGTATCACTAGTCTGTGTTGCTTTCACTTCAGCTGCCTTCCATTTTTTGTGCTTGTCTCCTTGCTTCTATATCAGGACGAACGTTTATAGATGATACTAGCAGACTGCCTCCTGGTTTCTATTGGTTTTTTATTCATACAATTCTATCATTTGTCCTTAGTTTCAATCATTCCAGTGTCATGTCCAGTAAAATTTTATTCAACTATGCTGCAGTACATTAGGATAGTGTTCTCCTGCTGTGTAACTAAGTGCATGATAAATATGCCTTTAATAGCCCTGAATTCTGGCCTTTACTGGAACATAAGCTGTGGGAAGTTTTTTGCATTCATTCATGAGTTTCTTGTATTCACTCTGTGATAAAATTTATTGTTGAAGTGATATTTTGATGCTGACAGAAAAATATTGTTAACTCTACTTGTTCTTTTATATTTTGCTTTCAGTGTAGAAATTCCTGAATTTCAATCACTATTTCTCATTTGAAAACAAATTTTTTGATGATGATGATGATGATTGTTATAATTCCAGGACAGTGACCTTTCCTTTCCTCTTTGGAAGGTACAGAAGATTTTGTGGACACTATCCCAGGTAGGTACCAGAGATAGTGACTGCTAGGGAAGGTTCAGCTTAATTTATAAGCAAGCCATACTTTTAAGGAGATTGGTAATGATAACTGATAGAGCTATCCTTTACTTCTAGAGTTGGGAAACAAAGCAGTAATTTCTTTTCCTTGACAGAGAAGTGAAGGAGGAATTTGTGTAGAGGTATATGCATAGTTATATAGAAGTACCTAAAAAGACCTGAATTTTCAGCCACCTATGTGTTGAATACCACATTTAATCACAACTCAACAAAGTAAAGGTCTGAAGTGCCATATTATGCATGCATCCACAAAAGAGAGAGATAAAAGTAGAGACTCACTAGTGCCTCAAAAATTCTATTAGAAATTATATATTGAGGAAAAAAGCAGAAAGCAGTAAATGTCCTTTTTATGAAAATTGCATTTACCTAAACTGTCAGAAGAAATCAGAAACAATTTAAATAAAACATTACCTCATGAGGAAACACAGACAGTAATTGATGATCTCATTTCAGTAAAACATCAAGTCCGGATGGGATTAGTATTGAATACCCCCAAAATATACTGATATAATTTTCCCTTCTCACAATATATATTCACACTGTTCTATAAAATGAGTATTTTCTTCCCTGTTCAGAGGCATATCTGCAACATTAATTGCATTGCATATGCTCTCAGAATATTGCAGTGGGAATATTTTAATGCTTTCCAAATGAAAATATATCACTCCAAAAGAAAAAGCCAGTGTATTAAAGGAGTTTTTCCTCTTGTTGTATATAACGTTGTTGAAAAGATACTTGCAAAAGACTGTCTGTGTGGTGCCTTCAGCCATTTGGCCTGTGAGACAAGCTTGCTTACACTAAGCTGAGATGCTCTTACCGTGTCACAGACTTGATGAAATAGCACCTTGGGTTCCCTGGAAAGGGGCAAGCACAAGCCATAACATTACCTGTGTTTTGTGTCAAAATGTTGCTGTAGCAGAGGTTTTCTGAATGGCTGTAATAATAATTATGACTAGCAGTGACAGTCACAACTTATGGGCAGTCAGTGGAGACATAAATAGAACCTTAAATATAAAATTCAGTCAATCAAAAAAGCCAGTCTAGTTTGACTCCTTCCCATTAGTTTGAGGATTGTTTTATATCCCTTCTATCTGCTTCCCCATCTGTCTCCCAGGTATCTGAGGGAGTTCCATTGTCCTCACCACTGAGTAACTGTCCTTGTTAGCCCCCATATATTGGGTCTGGCTGAGCTGGAGTTCATTTCCACACAGCAGCCCTCACAGTGCTGTGCTTTGCATTGGTAGCTAGAAGGGTGTTGATAACACACTAATGTTCTTGCTACTGCTGAGAAGCACTGACACAGCATCAGCACTGTAACATCCCTTCCCCATCGAGGGCAAGATCCTGGGAGGGAACACAACCAGCTCAGCTGACCCAAACTAACCAAAGGGATATTCCATACCATATGATGTCAGCTCAGATATAAGAGCTAAGGAAAGGAGCAGGAAGGGGCAGCATTTGTTGTTTCCAATGGCTGCCTGCTAAGAAACCATTACACATGCTAACACCCTGCTTTTCGGGAAGTGGCTGGACATCGCTGCTGATGGGAAGTAGAGAATAAACTTTGTTACTTTCTGCTTTGCTTTTGCAGGTGCAAGCTTTCGGGTTTTTTGCTTTAGTAAACTGCCTTATCCCAACCCATGAGTCGTTTTCCATCTTTTTATCTCTCCCCTTTTCCAACAGGGAAGGGGAGTGATAGGGGGCTGGGTGAGCACTCGATGGCCAGCCACGGTCAACCCACTACACCCCACGTCACACATTGGATACACATACAGGTGCTCCTGCACTGCTGTGGAGAGATGTTATTAGAAGTTGCATCACTTTAGGAAACTGTTTTGTTTATTTATTTTGCTTTAATAGCATAATATTTTTTTGCAGAGATTTTAGTTAATTCAGAGCTCACAGGTCATTCCCCAGGATGTCTGTGTTATGGCTGGAGGCTGATGCTGACAGACTGGGTTTCTGGTGTGGAAAGGTCAGAGCTTGCATCACAGAGGGGAGGTGAGCTGCCCTGCTACCCTTGAGTACTCACACCTACTCTGACCAGGCTGAACCAGACATGGCAGACACAGCCTGTGAAGCAGGTGACAGGCTACTGGGAGGAATTTGGCATGCTCTGTTTTGCCCAGGAGAGAAGACCATCAGGAAGTGTAAAAAAAGTGCTGGTTAAGATGACACAGTCTTTGACCATTGAAAGAGGGTTGTGAGGAGGAGGTGTAGGGACTTAGGAAATGCTAGAGCAGAAAATGCTAGAGCGGGAAATGATTGTAGTACCTATCTGCAGTAGTGAGTGTTTTGGTAACAGAAAATGGGGTATGGAATAATGGACAGAAGGCTCAAGTGTGTCTGAGTGTGCTGTCAAGGTGTGACTGCTATGTTTTGCCTGTTTGTGGAATAACTTGACCATCTATGTGTTGTGCGTAAAAGTTTGCAATATCAATAATTGCTTGGTTTTAACCTTATCTTTCATATGTGTGACCTTCAGCTAAAGCCTGTTCAGTATATCATGCTTCCATCCATTAATCTTTTGATGCAAAGAAGGAAGAGTTTTCATAATCACCTACTGAAAGCAAAGTTAGAAGGAACTTAAGTAAGAGGGACTTAACTTCAAAGTGCCATTACAACATTTCTACTATCCTTAAGAATGAAGGACCTCAGACAGAGGAACTGCTCTTTTAAAAGTAGGAAAGCAAGCATGGGAGTAGGATATCACAGAAACTTTTGACAAGCTGTTGTCCTGAAGTAGAACAGAGCAGGAAGTTTACCATAAGGGATCTAAATAAAGTTTTTACAGGGACCCTATTTACACTAGTTTTCTTCAATTTTCAGTAGGAAGGGATAGATATTACCAGAGTTCATTCAGTTCTGAAGCACCCCAAAAAGTGACTCAGAGACTCCAATTATATAGGGACTGTTAGGCATGTTATTTAGGTGCCTAAAATTAAGCAAGATTAACTGAAACATAATAATTTAAAAAGATGAGGCGTCCTTTGACAACACAAGAGTGGAGATGGCCAACTACCTTCTTGGTGCTATGATTTTGGCAGGAAAACAGAGAGCAACAGCTGCTGGAGCCCTGCTATGCTACCTGAACAGTATTGACAGCATGTGTTGAGCACTGCCTTAACCCAATAACTGGATTCTGTTGGTGACTGTACAGAGAATGATACCCTTTATCAAGGCACCAATGCTTCTTGGTGGCAAATAATGCCCTACTCATGGCTAAAGACTTTCACAGCTGATATGTTCTGATTATCATTTTCCCCTTCTCAGGCTTGACTGACTGTTTCCTAGCCTGCAGTGTGGGTTGGGAAATAGAAAATATGACTGATGGTCCTGGAAAGAGTGCAGTGTCCTCTATGGACCATAAAACACATAAATCAAAGGGATTATAGATTCTTCTTTTTCTTTTCTTTTTTTTTTGTTTGTAGCTTTTTGTTCTTCTTTCTATGTACTGAATTTCTTCTGTAGCCAGCCAGAAATGATTCAAAGAACCACATGCTTTTAGTAGCAAAAGAACTTCCAGAGCGTGCCTTTGATTTTCTTGGGTTTTTTTTCCTGTTCAGCAAGAGGTTTAATAATTGGATGTTTTATCTGTTTGCTTTGTATATAACTTTTTCACCTCTATTCATTCCTATTATAATTCCAGTGGTTTGATGTATGAGGTGTTTTCCATACAACCTGCAGCTCAGTGACCTGAAAGGCGATAGATTCAGAGCTCTTGACTCTATCTGAACTGTTGTACACAATGAACTACTTGTCATAGGCATCACATCCCTCTGGGATCTGAACCATGCCATGGGAACATTTCATAAAGCATGCAGCAGAATAGAAGGGTACTGAGGATGATTTCAATTGTCTCTGCAGTCAATTGTCATTTAATGGACACATTTTTTAAGTATTTTAAGCATTTGGTCACATCTAGTATCAAATAACATAAAATCACAGACTATCCAAGAGAATTAGGATAGTTACTGAGAGCCTCATCCTCATACGTTGCAATATTATCTGCCATCAGCCTGTACCTACATGGAATGCAAGTAAAGAGATCATTTGTGCATTCAACTCTTTAACTGGAGTTGTGCTCATGAATCCAGAGGTACAACAGGTATATTCTCATACATCTCACTTGAGATTCAAGCAGGGACTTATGGAAGAAACACACATGCACAGACTTACTGAGTCAGGGAATGGCTACAGCATTGCTGCAGCCTGGGAAAGCCGAAAGCTGTGATAAACACAAATCTTGAAACAGTTAAGCTGATTGGACACATCCGAAATCAGACTTGCTTTCTCCAGAGAGCTTAGCTAATCCTTGTCCTAGGCCAATGACTATCCTATTTAAGTGGCAGACACACTCATTTTGGAGTCCCTGAGGCTGGCAGTAATGATAGTTGCTGTTGCCATTGTTTGTTCTTCTTCTGCAATATCCCAAGGCAGTCATTGCACTGGATTCTGCCTACAGCCTCTGAAGTTACAGGCTGGGTTTCTTTCACCATCTTCTCCAAGATAAAGCAGATTTCATCCAGGAGCTAAGTATTTATAAACTAGTAGTGAATTTGACATAAACTTAAGCAAGGAATTATATACATCCAGGCTGTACTGGATACATAGACAAGGTTAACATACCATTTCCTAATATTTAACTTTAAGATATTGAAGTTCCATTAAAGAACATCGTAAGAAAGAGAAGGTATAGCTGGAAAACAAAAACATTACTTCTGTTTTCCCCACATGGCTTTTCAGCAAAGGAATTGGTAATATTGTCGTAATCTATCACTCACCAAATGGGCACTGCACACCAGTAAAATTTTATTACCTTGCATACAGACAAACTGATGAAACTTGAAATGTCAAGGCATATATTAAGCTGGAGACTATTCACTATGGTCTCCTATGCTCTCTTCTCCTCCCATATGCCTGCCTCTCAAGCAATCTTCTGCCTTGGCCCTACAGCATCCACTTGAACTTTGTTGAAGCCTGAAGTTACAATAACCCTGTAATTTCAAACAGCAGGAATTTGGGTAAAAGCCTGCGGTAAGGGAGAGGTGAACTGGTCTCTGAGTACACCAGGAAGTCTCACTGATCTTCAGATACAGTATAATTAGTCTTGTACCTTGGTGTGAAAGATGACCTTCACAACTTACACTATGAACTGGAACTGAATATACTCTGCCCCTCCCTCTCCATGGCCCTTCAATGTCCACCAGGCCTCCTCTGTCAAATGCTAGGCAAAAGATCTTCTCTGCCTCCTTGACTTACCACTTTTCAGTTGATGGCCGCAGGATGAGGGTGACCAGCAGAGATGCTGAGGGTGTTCCTGGTGCACCTTCTTGCTTCTCGCACCCTCCATAGTCCTGTGTAAATGAGTTAGATACCAATGACAAACTAGCCTGGGAAGTGTCTGCCTTCTGGATGTGTAACTGAGGAAAAGAGGGTTCACAGAAAAATGCTGCATAGACTCACAACATTTCATACTCCAGCTGCTGCTGCTTCAGAGTTCTGCTGCTCTCCTGCAACAATTTGCTCTTTTCAAGCAAATACTGGAATGGGATGAGAAACAGCTATTCCCCATAAAGATGCCCTTACTTTCCCATATTATTATTTTGACCAGCTGGTCTCCACAGTTGAAGCCATGGAGGACAAGTCTGCTTAGGCAGAGGTTACCCTTGAGACAGTTAAATCTGTACTTCTTTACTCCTTGAGCAGCAGTGACCAGCTTGCCCAGAAAGTGTTCTGCCAGATGGCAGGAAACAATTAACTGGTTCAGCCTCTGACTTTCAGTATCTATGGACTTTATGCATTTTAATCCTTTTAACAGCAGAATTCTGGTGCCCTGAAAGCTTGTCCTGTTAATACATAGTGTAAACCACTAATGGGGTTGGCTTTGAGGGTCTTGGTGGGAGAGCTTTGACTGGGCCCCAGAGACACAGACATTTTTTTCCATGATGATAAACTGGAGGAGTTCTCAAAAAATATTCCAGAAGAATTGGGCTTAAGTGCTCTCTAATGTTTATGTACTTTTAAGAAAAGGACCAAAAAAAGTATGTGACATGGGACTGAGAAGAGTGTGTTTTGCTTCCATTAGAGTAGTGAATGGAATAAGTGTTAACTTTCCCCTGCTTTATTTATTTTTTATACACACAACATCAAACCACCAGAGCTTCTGCACTGCCTTTATCTTCCACTATGAGAAGTGCAGTGCTTTCAGAGTGAGGTTGAGCTGGGATGATCAATGACACAGAGTACTGCGCTCTCTTCTCCTCCCTGCCCGCAGTCTGCCTTCTGCCACCTACAGCTGCTGCCTGAGACCATGTGAAGTTGGGTTTGAGACATTTTTATTTTTGGCTTAGAAACATGTTTATTCTGAAAGCAAGTATGACCTTACCAGTTTTCAAGCTACAGCACATAATAGAGGCTCTGTACTGCAGGAATAGTAGAAAATATAGGAAAATACAGGATTTAAATAGCTAAAATTAATAGTATACATTCAGTACATCTCCTATACCCTAACATCTATGGCTTCTTAAGTCAGCCTTCAGTCTTTGTATGTAGTACATTGCTCTAGCAGATGCAGCAGTCTTGTTTCCAGCCACTCAAATACCAGTGTCTTGTGGGGCTGTGTCTGAAATGCAGATGTTTTGTCCCGTCCTGTTATCATCAGTGTCTGTAAGGCAGCAATACTGTATCTATAGTAGATGGATGTCACTTAGCTACACATGTTTTATGGGAACATAGTGGTTCCTTGGGCTGTCACCACTCAATCTAGCTGTCTCAGAGTCTTTGCCTTTGCTCTGGAATAAGAAACAACCTAACACTGCCCTGCAGTACCTATAGCAAAGTGAAGTGGAAATACTTAAGCAAGACATCATAAAAACTAAGCAATTATAAAAGATAATGCATTACTAGGAAATAGTTCAAGGCATAAACAACTCAGGATTCATATTTCTCAAATATTTACGTTCTAACTATCCCTCTTGCAACCTCTCCTTTGTACTTACCTGATCATTTCTTTTGCACAAGGGAGAAATGGATAAAGTGATGGTCACTAGGCTGCTTTTCTGCTGCATCTCAGAGTTACTGGTGAACCTGATACTATGAATATATCCATCAATACTATAGCAGAGTGTGTAGTACAGCTTTCATGACTAGCTCTAAAGCACAGAGAGGACAGCTGAATGACACCTTTTTCTTAAAGTAGTAACAATTCAATAACTTAATCAAAGCTACTGAGGAAAAATGCCCTTCAGAAAGTTCATGTAATTGCAAAACTATCATTAACCTGAACCTTTATCTCAGAGCTCATAAGAAAAAATAAAAATCTGGCAACATACTTTCTCTGGTTCTTTCAAAGACTAACTGGCAGCAGTAGAAGCTCCCTATTCAAAGTCTAGTATTTTTGATTTGCCAGAGGCCAGGAAAAGCAAAATGCTTCTGAGGATGGAAGGGTCACTGGGGTAAAATAAGAAAAGAAAAAAAGCAGGAATCTCTAAAGGCACTGCAATCTGAAAGTGGTGAGTCTGCTCACAAGATTCATTAGCTGTTGACCTCCTTCTGCCACTTACACTACAACGTGATGACAGCCTGGTGGCAGTGGAGAGAAGCCACTTTTCTTCATTGATGCTGACCTAGAGAATTAGGATCATGAACCAGTCACACAAGCATGCCTTATAAAACCATTCATGGCAATTGCATTGCCACCTGCTCTCCTGCTATTTAATACATCAAGGACAGTTGTCAATTCCTCGAAAGTCAAAATCATTTCAGATCTTGCAGGTGTTTCTAGTCTTCAGGGAATAAATGCAAATAAAATGTTGGTGTGATTTTCTGAACTGTATGATCTCATCTTAAGTGATTTATTTTTTTTTTTTTTTACTTGGGAAATTCTCTATATCTTCACTTAATTTTGAAGTTTTAAAAATTACTGAAGATGGAGCAGTATAAGAAGTGGAACTGGGAAGGAATGAGTCTCTGGATTTTTATAAAATTCTGGCAAAAGGTGCACCTTACATTGGGAGTGGGGCAAAGGCATGCCCACCGTGCTTTTCAGCCAGATCATAGACCATTGAGCAAATAGCCTACCCTCTTGTTTTTTACCCAAGAACAATGCATAAACAGATTTACATAGCAGATTTACATAGCAATGTGATATCAAAAAGATTAATGAAAACCCTTTCATTGACTTTTTGCTAGATTTGAGAAAGCAACAGACTTTTTTTGGCTTGTTGGTAACATCCCCACATATCTCCCCACTGTTTTACTTTTGGGGGGGAAAAAAAAGTTTTGAAAACCTGATGTAAAAATGGAAGCCCTTCAACTGAACCATCAACTGTTCATCTCATGATCATATCAGTCCTTAAAACATGATAATAAAATATTTGACTATAAAATTAAAATATTATTTTGGCATAAAAAAAGAAGTATAAATTGTTTCATTGGAAAATATCCAAATAGAAGAAGTTTTCTCGTCCTTTTCTTTTTTTCCACACATTCTGCTTCCCATTCTGGAAGGGAAGAAACTTCCCCAAATTCACAAAAAATTGCAATCACCTGAAACTACTGCTTTAGGTGAATTTATTCTTCATTCCCAAATTCACCGATCTCCAATCTAGACAGAGATTAGGCTACCAGATTACTTTTTTTTTTTCAGTTTAAGGTTTCATTTCTTTCTGTAATTATTTTATTCCCTGTAGTGTCACTAGAAAATCACAGTACCAATAAAAAACATACTTTAGTTTTCCTTTCTTACACATTCCACAGTGATAAAAAGGAATTCAAGATTGTGCCTAATTATAGTATTAGGGGGAAAAAACCTTTTAAAAATGGTACTTAAATATAAACACCTGGATTTTTCAAGGACAAAATTAAACTAGAGACTATTTTTGTATAGTTGTTGAAGTCATCATATATAATTGAACTTTCCAGCCAAAAGAATTTAAATAGCTATGAAGAACATAGTCTGACTTGTCTCACTGAGAAGAAGTGACAACAGTTCAACAACTTTACAATTCAGTGCAAATAAGATCAAATAACTTGGTCTAGCAGCAAACAGGAGAGAGGTATGGAGTGAAGTTGCAAGTGTGTCTGCATTTTCACTTATTACACAATAAATCCACCTCTATAATTACAACATTACTACTGGTCAAATGAGCTATAGTATTGCTAAGGAAAAAAAATCCAGAAATTGTGCAAATGCAAGCTCTGAGCCTTGCTGCTTTGAGAAAAAAAAATGCAAACAAAGGTAAGGTAATACTTTTTATGGAGAATCTTCACTTTTAGAAATTATGCAATGGAATGTGAATTGGACTTCTCATTCTTTCAGGAGATGGAAAAAAAGAATCTTCCTGAGTCCTTAATATAGACATAGGCTTTAAAATGCACCATTCTTACTGAAAGAGCCTGCTGGATGATATGAGCTACAAGCAGAAGAGGCTTTTCTTCTCCAGCTGTTATTAGATGATTTCTGAGGGTTGCCGTGTGACTCTGAAGCAACAAGACCAGTGTGGGACATTGGCTGCACCCTGGGGTGGCAAAGATGCAGGGAACTCACCTTTGACTGCCTCTCTCATCTTGTCTCCCTCCTCTATGGATAAGAAACCTGAGATTCACTTCCTCTTGCATATATGTCACTGACTCTTCCATCTCCCTATGCTCTTTACCTTCACCACCTTTGGGCAAGAGATACCCTGGGGAATAACTCTTGTCACCCATGAATGCAGGAACAAGAGGGTGGGGACAGGATCTACCAGGCACCTTTCCCCCTTTTCCAAGCTTGAGAAGAGGAAACCCTTCTCCACCATCCCCTGTTCCACACTCTGAGCCCTACAGTGAGGAAACTAACCATAAAACCAAAGCATCCTCATGGAGGAATTGCACTGTTACCAACTCGCATGGTTTTATTGCAATTTCACAACTTCAGAGTAGTTCTCACAATTCCGGCTCCTGGAATCAAGATCTTACAGTAGATCCTACTTTTTCAATTTTAAAGGAAGTTTTTATCTTTTCTGATTATGAAGAAGAAAGCCTTCCTGCGTGAAGTGAGACCAAGGTAAGGAACCAGAAGGCTAATAAAAAGAAAACCCTAAAGCATGACTATTATTATTATTTAATCATCATATTGCTAGGGGAAGAGAAGAGTGTGACTCGTGGGTTTTAAGTGTTTTTAGGGATGGGAACAGTTAAATGGGAGAAGCAGAATATCTAGCTTTTTCTGAATGCTGCAGTTTACTGTTTAAGTGACAGAATTAATTAACCATATTTGGGGATAACAGGGTTCATTCTGCATGTGAAAAGGTTGTGACTCCAGAGGAAAAATAGTATATTGAAGCAAGAAGTTAAGGAAAAGGCAAAAAGAACAAGGCCATAAAACTTATTTTGCAATTTTTGTTTCAAAAAGAGCAAATTCAGGTCTGCACTTTCATTAGGTGTGCACAAAATACACAGGTTCATTAGTGACTATAAGAATTCTGTCTGTCTTGATTATGGAATGTTTCCCTGTCAGAAACAACATTTTTACAGGCTTTTGGGTTTTGTCATTTACTACTTAGGTATTTTCCACTCCTAAGATAATTTCCTGCAGAGGAAATGTTATTGTTTTCCTTCAAGTAGCATTTTTTAGCAAATGTTATTGTTTCCTATCAGCAATTCTGTGTTTTGGTACAGAATCAAATTGTCTGCTCTAAATTCCATCTCTGCTGCACTTTCTCTGGCATTGCTTATGAGATAGCAATTTCACAGCCCATAATCTGGAAAGATTAGAATAGAATCTACATAACAGTTTGTGCTGCATTTATATCAAATTACAGGTGATAGCACTGCTTCTTCTGTTCATTATGATCATCTGGTACCAAGAGATTTCCTTACGTTCACAGGCTGGCATGATTTTAGTGGTGGATCAGTGTTGAAATGTTGACACCTATAGCTCTAAACACCATCTTTTTGCTATGGTTTGTGTAGATTGTGTGTCTTATCTCTACCTATAAACCTCTGTGTAACCCACATACATCTTGGGGAGGACTACCACGATGATGGCACCCCCAGAAGCCAATATTACACCCTCAAATCTAATCCTTCTGTTTGAAATTAAATATATGTGAGAAATAACCATAACACAGTTCTAGATAACTATGCATGACTTTTACATGCATTCCAGTGTTCTCTGAAGACAGTGTTGCATGTCCCTGGTACAAATAAAACCAGTCATGGTATTTAAAGAAGTTTTTGTTATGTTTATCTGTGTATGTGTGCTTGAAACAATTCAATGTTTGCAAAAAAATCCCAATTTTTTATAATGTCACAGTGAAGTTTACAAGGGTGAGATTGTACAACATTCACTGATCGTACTACGCACCTCTATTTAGGGTCCAACACCATCATAACAAATCCTGTGTCCTGTTGCTCCAGTCTGCCCTGGCACTTGTGTGAATATTTTTCCACCAAAAGGTGACAAAAATTATTATCAGATGCAAAACCAATTCCCATGTGGTATAAATCACTGCAAGTCCAATGAAGTCACTCTGGGTTTGTATATGGCCAGTACAGAAAGGCACTTAAAGAGAAGCGTGTAGACCAGTTCTTTACTGAATAGCACAATTCTGCCTGATATTGCATGTAACTCCTTTAGGAGCATATAGCTCCTTTAGAGCTTTGGCTAACCAAGCATGTCAAGTTTCCAAATGAAAAAAGAATATAATTGAAGGCCTCAGTTCCATAAGCAGAGGAGACCTTCAACGATTTAGGGCCATTACTCATTGTCATAAGGGAAAGGTTTTCAGGAAAATGTAGCAGATCACTTCAGATAATTCACACTCTAGTTATACATTTTAACTGAGCTGATGAATTTCTCTTACCTAGCCAGGCATCTTAACCAATTGGTCCACTGTTGAAAATGGCAGCATGACATAAGTCATTTCCCTTGCTGCTGGCCTTGAAAGATATCATGGTAAATGGCATTTTTGCTCCTGTTTAATCTCCTACTCAATTATTTGTTACCTAATTTAGCTCATCACTAAGAAAGAGAAAACTCAGCTTTTTGCATTTAATGGAAATACTCTTCTCCCCACAGGATTTCCTGCAAGCTGCACATCTTTCCGAAGAGATGCCCTTGTATTGTTCACCCTGAAGTCATGGCAGAGGACAAAATTTCAGGAAATTAAATCATGTGCCTACAGAAGTTAGCTGAATCTGGAGCCCATCCAGAGCTTTTAGTCAAGCTGGCAGTTCCTTGCATTGGCCATTGCTGCTGAGGCTTCCAGATCAAACTTTTAATTAACTGTCAAAAACTAACCAGAATTAAAAAAAACTGAAAGCAAAAAATTACTTAAATATACGCCTAAAGTTTTCTTACATTTTGGAAACTATGACTCAAGTAAATTTTCTCAACCCTATCACTAAAGAGAAGAAATTTCATCTCCATTCATACAGGTAAATTTAAGTAACCAAAGTCACATCTCCTGAAGCATCACTTGTAACTGGTGCTTTAGGTTCTTCCATTTCATCCCTACCCATAAACAGCACCTAACACCTGCTTGCTGAGTGGTAGGGCCCCCTGTTATATTACAGACATTAACAAACACCTGTGTTTCTCTGGTTTTGGTACTTGTCTGCTAATCTCTCCTTGTTTTAGAAGAAGAGCAAACTTATATTTCCAGATTTACTAGGAGAGTCTTAGTGAAAATGCCCATTGTATCATGTTCTCCAGGAAGAGTAGTTATTTATGGGATGCAAGCACCTTTGTTTCCTGACGTAATGTAATCTGAGAAGATGCTACAATACAAAGTTTATCCTTTCTGTAAGATGTTACACAAGATTTGCATATTTTAAAATTTACATTCTAAAAATGTACTGCAAGCATGTGTATATTCTCCTTAAAGAGACAGTGTGTTGTACAAATAATTAAACTAAAATGAAGACATAGCTACAATATAATTCAAGAAGATTTTCATGGAAACCTGAACGCAATTTCCTAAGAAGTAAAGTATGAACTCTTACTCTATATCAGCAATGTTCCAAAACCAAGGGACATTTGTATTTTTTTAACTTTGAAAAGAATTCCAAATAGAAAAGATATATACTTTTCCCAGTTTGCCATCATTATACAGCTTTCTCAGAGCTTTTTCTTCTGTCTCTACCCATGCATTTTCTTTGGGTTTTTTTAATGGTTCCCTCAGGGCAGGGCCAATTATTTATGACATACTGCTCCATGTAAAATTTATTTGGGAAAACTGTTCCTATGGAAACCACTGTTTTCAAACAGGCCTGTATTAACTTCAAACAATATGATTGCATCTACAATAGAGAATACATCTTTTATTATCAGGCATATTCTAATGACTTTGACAACCAAATAAATTGCACAGAGGAACAAAATGAGTAATATTCTGTGATACAATCAAGTAGGTATTCAGCTGTCATCTGGTCAGTGCAGAGAATTAGCGTAACTCAGTTCATTTTTCTGAAGTCCGATTTGAAGGCCTCTTAAAATTTCAAAACAAAGCTTTTAAAAATACCAGTCAAAAGTCAGCACTGGAATGCCATGGAAGACCTTATGTACAAATAAAACACTAAAGTATTTTATTTCAGAAATGTTGTATTTCATGTGTATGACATACCTACACTGCAAGGCTCTGGCACTAGAAGTAGATTGACAGGTCAGGATGCTACAGACACTTGATTTGATGTGGCTTCAGGATCAAGCTCTTATGTTTTGTTTTTGTGGTGTTTGTTCTCTCCTCACTTTACCTCCTACTTATCTGGTCTTTGCAGTCCTCCAGACAAAATGAAGCATAGAGCAGCTGCAACACAGCTAACTTGAGCAGTTTTCTAATGAAAAAGGAAAATGATAATTTTCATCTGCCTGAACAAATAATTTACCGTTAAAATAAAAGTAATTTAAGAACCTACTTCACTAATTGCCTTGGTGGCATTATTAGATTTTTAGAACCATAATACCTGGCAGTAATCTAGTCAGGAAGATGGCAGGGCAGGTCTCATAGCAACATCTTAGTCTTTCAGTTTGGACTCTTTCTTTAGTCCTGTGCAGAAGTTAATGCTGTTAATACTGGAGTCCCTGTTAGCTGACTTCACACAGGCAAGTTTGTAGCACTTGTTTATGAGTCATCTTCTTCAGGGAAATTTGGAAAAAATAACTTCCGTGCATTCCGTATGCTCAAGTGGCCCTTCACTTATTTAAACGATTAGCCAAGAGCGCTTTATTTTTTAAAAGAAACTAATTCAGCCAGGGACTGAGTAAACTCCAAGGCCACAATGTATAAAGGAAATAAACTGTGAATTCCAGCTGGAGAGTTTTCACAGTCCAAGATAAGATGGCTGCAGGAATATCAGGAAAAAAACCCAAACAAATCTTTGCTACGCTGGTGCTCCAGTGTATATTGTCATGTGTGTGTAAGGAGAAATGTGTATAAACTTATTTGTATGTTAAAATCCAAGAATGCAACATTGCCAACACAAGAATTAAAAAAAAATTGTGAACTAGATCACCCCAAAACACTCACTACTCATTTTTGTATGCTGATCTCATGAGATTGGTTGTAATTGCTCAGGATTTGGGGTATTACTTTCAACCTCCTTTTTATGTCATATAAGTTCCATACTAGTACAAATCTGTCAAAGAGCTGTTGTTGGCAAAAATGTTCATGCAGCTGGTGACTCAAGTAATCTGATGGGACATTTGGTAGGTTGGTAGGTAGTCTTTCTACACAGCCTTAGAAAAAAAGAAGCCCAAATGGGCCTAAAAACATTTCCAGAATTGCCTAAGCTCAGGCAAATAATGTGTTAAAATTGGCCTGTGTTTCAGATCTGAAGACATTTTCCACTGGCTGGGAAACATCCTAAATAATTTTAAAATAGGTAATTAAAGAATGTTCTATATATAACACAATAAATAAAAAGTAAAAATAATTTTACAAGTAGTCAAAGTAACTTCTATCCCCAGGGGGCAATGGAGAAGGTCCTACCCCAGTAGAAACAGTTGGGAACTATCCACTCTGTAGGGAAATGGGCAAAGTCTCTGCCTAGTTGTATGTGTTGTCTTTTTTGTTCTCCTGTGTTGCTTTTAAAAACAGAATTATTTGGCCTGTGGTGGTCAGTGCATTTGCTTACACTCACCTTTTGTGCAGCATGAACCGACTCTATCTGGTTCCTGCTTGTGGATTGGATTCAGCTACCTTAATTGGTACTGAATACCATGGTGTTTCACTGAGCTGCTGGAAGCAGCATGTCTTCTGCACTGCAGACTGCTTTCCTGGGGTTTATATCTTCATTTTTGGGAAGAGCTTGTCTATTTCAGTATGAGAATGCAACACACATTGATTTCCTTTTCACACTCTAATCCCACAAACAAGAGGCTAAAAGATCTAAATGAAGGAAACACAGAAATTTCTATCCCCATATCATCATAATCTTCACCTTTTAACTTCTTACAGACTGCTAATCTCCCTCTCAAGTGAAAAAAAAAACAACCAACCAACAGAACAAACAAACAAAAAAAACAGCCTGCTTATTTACTTTACTGGAAGAAGATCCATAGTGACCTGGAGGCTCATAACTGAATTAAGCTCTCCAATTTATATTCCCAGTGTTGTCAGCTTCTTTGATTTTGAATGTATTTTCTAATTTTCCAAAAGCTGGTCCACTATGTCCCTATGAGAATCTTTACTTTCAGCCCTTTGTGACAATACTGGAAAACATAACAGCTCGGCACCCAGAAGGCAGGTGGAGTAGCTTTTATAATTAATTATATATATTCTCACACTATAGGTTATTGTGTAACTAATAATTTTTAATATTTACTGTGATGATGAACTTCCTGAGTCAGACTCTCAGTTACATGAAAACTGGAAGGAAAACCATATTTGAATATGTATACATTGCATAACAAAAAACCCCCAAACAAATAAAGGGCATTTTTGTTTATCTTCCAGGTGTGATTGTAAGACATAAAAATGAGGAGTGTTAGCAAAACCAGGGGTCTGAAATTTGCTGAAGACAGGAGATTTTCAGAAAAGCCAATGACTCTACACTTTTCTTGTTGTTTGATGTGATATCTATGTTTTTTTTCCCAAGTCAGTGCAGAGCATTTCTGAAAAACTCACTCTTAACCTACTTCAAGAAACAACTTAAAGAAAATGGAGGTTTGAGAGTCTAAACATAATTTCTAATCCCTAAGTGCAACATCAGGTGGTGTGGTTGTTCGGTTGTCAAACCTTGCACTGCTACAACTTAAAAAAGAAGTAGCTCATTTTTCATCAGCACTTTCTCCAGAAACTGTACTTTTGCCTTTGAACATTTACACAACAACCAAAATGCTGCACAATCACCTGACTCTGCAGCCAGCTTGTTGACTTCTGTATATGTACTTCTACAATCCCACACATCTCTCCAAGCAATCTGGGGTTACAAATTCCACTGAGCAGAAAGCAGCCAAAATTTTGAACATCTCAGTGCTCAATAGTGCTGAGTCTAATCCTCCCTTGCAAGCCTTGTATTTCTGTAGTTACAGTACTGAACCAAAAGGAGTTGCTACCACTACTTGCACAATAAAATAAAAGTTTTAATAAAACATGAGCATCACTAGAATTGGGAATCTGAAAAGAGATCAGTAGACTTGCCCTCCTTTCCTTGTAGAGAAGAATTAGCAGAGAAGTTAATATTGATGCTTCTATCATCATATTTCAAAGCACAAGTATCTGACAAGAGAAAAAGAAAATAAATTTAATACACACACAAAAGGAAAATTACTCAGAATGGAATAAATATCTCTACTTTTAGAAAACTGCTTGTTTCTTTGAGGTGACACACCAGCTTTGTTCCAAGTACATATCAGCCTAATGAAAGTTAAACAAAATTTGTATATTTGAACAGTCAACTATTTTAACATTCAGAAATTACAGGGTAGCGCAAATCTAACATATGCCACAGTATTTTTCTTTTTTTGTTCTGTACTAATGGAATTATTCAGTTCTCTGCAGATCTAGTGTTTCTTTTTCTCTGGCTTCTCTATTGAATTTATATCCTTCATATTTTTACTTACACTATTATTGTTTTTAAAACACACATGTAATGTACTATTCATTTGTTGGTTACAGCTTAATCAGCTGTAAAAGCAACAAAAGTGATTACTATCTTTCATTAAATTCCTAGATCAGTCTTGAAGACCAAATTGAAAAGCTTTATTTCCAAGAGGGTATGTCCTTTAGAGTCTTGTCTGCTATAACAAGATAGCAGTACCTTATAATATCTTTCTGCCATCATAAACACATGAAAAGCCTGGCTTCACATAGCAAAGGCCTTTGAGAGGAAGAATAGACTCCCATGGTTACTTGCAACCCCTGCCTAAAAATGCAGAGAGGTTATAAAATCACAGAATATGCTGAGTTGGAAGGGACCCACAAGGATCTCTGATTCCAACTCCTGGCCTTGTGCAGGACACCCCAAGAATCACACCACATGTCCAGAGCTTTGTCCAAACACTTCTTGAACTCTGACAGGCTTGATGTGACCACTTTCCTGGGGAGACTGTTCCAGTGCTCAACCACCCTTTGGGTGAAAAACCTTTTCCTGGTAGCTAACCTAAACCTCCCCTGATTCAGCTTCATGCTGTTTATTTGAGTCCTGTCTGGACATGAGAGCAAAAAGATCAGTTGTTATATTCCACACTCTAAAACTTCAGGACAAGAGGAAAACAAGTGCTCATTTCTGTACAGTTACATTTGTGCCTTTTGATCTAGTAATTCCAACTATTTGTCTTGAGTTGTCAAGTATTTTTCTTTTCCCACAAGGAATTATAGGGAAGTGTTTGACTTACAGCTAGTCCAGGAATGGGTACTAGTTGTATCTGGTGCACAATATGGAGCCTTCTCCCAGCAAATGCTAACCAGCATGAATTTGTGATACATATGCTTGGCATTTGCCTTGGCTGCCAGTCAGGTTTTCAAGTCAGTCAAACTCTTTATTATGATCTCTATGGAGTATTTATCTTCCTGTCTTCCGATTCACGGTTTCCTAAAAATGTGGTCTGATGGAGTCCAGCTTCTATCCTGCTGAGAGGTGAGAGAAAAATTTTGGGTGAGGGGAAATAAAACCCAACAGATTTTTATGGAACAGAGCTCCACACCAGATCTAGTTGAGCCTAAATCTTCCCAGTTCCCAGAGCGTGAAGCAAAGCTCATCCACTGAAATAAGTATGTGCCAACTAATACTCAAATGGAAAGTAAAGGAAGCTACTGGCAGATTATTTTATTTGAACAAACTGGAATAAAAGAACAAGAAAATAAAGGTCTTCCTCCAAGCAGTACATTTGGCATATCTCTAATATTATGAAACACTTTGATGCTGTGATAATCATCCATGTCCAGTCGCATATTATAAATAGGACTGATTTGGAGGCCAAAAGGATGAGCTTAGTTTCATCCTGGTTGCAAAGACAGTATGTATACACCCTGCTCAGCTCCTTGACAACCACAGACACTGGTAGCTAGAAGGGGGCCCTAACTTGTAGTGGCTGGACAATTGGGAGGGGAGAGAAGAGAGCATGAGTGCAACCACACTAGATGTAAAGAGCATTGCATAAAGGTGGGAGAGACAAGTACCTGGAAAAGGATTCACCTGGAAAAAAAAAGGAGAAGGTTTTTTTGTTGGTGGTATTTTGGGTAGGGTTTTTTTCCAAATTAATTTGGCTTACAAACCAGAATGGGACGTGGACTATGTGAAGGCAAGTTCCTCTTAAAGGTGGTCAGATGAAAGAAAATGCAACAAGACCTGAATGTTGTACGTAACAGCAATTAATGTCCATGTTCAAGTCTGACTGGAAGATATACAAATCCCTCTGATTTTCTTCTAAGGATTTTAAAAATGCTAAAGCCCCTATTAATTGCCACCTATAGGCATTACAGGACTATTTTTATAGAGGTCTGATTTCTTTTTTTTTTCCTCAGGAAATCATTAGTTAATAAAACCTTTCTATTCATTTTAATATTGAGGCAAACATTACAACCTGGAGAAGTCTAAGACATACAATTAAGACAGCAAGTAAATCATAAATCTAAGAGCATGTTTAAACCTTCAGTGGGAACAGAAGGTCACTTCTGGTTAATCATTTGGATAAATTTAGCCTTTAATGGAGTCTAGAACAAAGAGAAACAGTTTCTTTTTCAAGATATTCTAATGGAAAGAGAATTAAGAGAAAAATTGTCTTGCAATGCAAACACAAAATTGTTGGACTAGATCAACAAATGAGAACATGAAACTCAGAAATCCAAGGTAAGAGAAATGCAAAACAAATGTATGGGAGAGAAGTAATGAGAAACAGAATTCTGACTACAGTTGCACCCATAAAATTTCAGTGATCTTGCTTGGGCTACCTGATGATCAATTTTTTTAAATACTTCCTTCTTAGTCAATTAAGAGAGTGCTTTTCTAGTAGGCTACAAACACACTTCTTTGACCTGAAACCATCTTTTTTAAAATAGCAGTTTAGTACTTCAGAAAATTGCTGTTTGCTGCAGATTTTTTAACAATATTTCTTAATAGGAGCTTGATTCAATCTGTATACAGATTTTGAGTGCATGAGTCAAAGCCATTATAAAAACATTTCTAAACTATAAAGCATGTACAGAGGTACATTTTATATTTCATTATCAGAGCAGGAAAGCCGCTTCCAATAAAGTGCAAAAATAATGCTTTTATGTATAAATCATTCTTAGAAAAACCTACATAGAACACTATTTTTATCATTTGACCCTGCTCAGCTGAGTTTATAAGAAAACAGTATTTGGAGATATGCTGAGCAAATTAGCCTTCTCCTCTAATGAACATCAGCAGAAGGAAGCAGGAAGCTTCATCAGGAGTGGTCTCCGACTCCTGGCTCTGTGTTGCAGTCGGATTCACCTTATGTGGCATAAGTACAGAGCTTGGGCTTTCTCACCTGTGATGCATGTTTGACATTTGCCCTGGAGATGAAGGAAAGGTGATTAAAGTTAGGAAGAAAGGTGTATTCTTAGCTGTGAATATTTGAGAAAAAGAACCATAACTTGGTATGGTTGATTGACCTTGGCAGAATGCCAGGTGCCCACCAAGCCATTCTATTATTCCCCCTTCTCAGCTGGGCAGGGGAGAGAAAATAAGATGGAAGACACCTTGTAGGTTTAGATAAGACAGTTTGCTAAAGCAAAAGTGAAAGGTTGAACACACACAAGCAAAGGGGAAAAAACCCAAAGATTTCATTTTTTCATTTTTATTCTTTCCATGAGCAAGCAATGTCTGGCTACTTCCCAGGGAATAGGGCTTCTATATATGTAGTGATGGCTCCAGAAGGCAAAAGTTCTAAATAATGAATGCCACCTTCCTCCTCCTTTCCTTAGCTTTTGTATCTGAGCAGAAGTCATATGGTATGGAACCTTTCTTTGGTCAATTTGGGTGAGCTGTCCTATTGTGTCCCCTCCCAGGATATTGTCCACCGACTGCCTACTGCTGGTGGGTAGAATGTAGGAGAGACAGTGCTGATGCTGTGCCAGCCCTGCTCAGCAGTAGCCAAAACACTGGACTGTTATCAACAATTCTATAGCTACCAACACAAAGCAGAGCGCTATGAGGGCTGCTGTGCAGAAAATGAACTCAATCTCAGGTAGAGCCAATACCCCTAGATAAAGAACAACCAGTTCCAGAAGCATTCTGGTCCCTCTTCTGAGCAGAACACCAAGTAAAGTCATCCAGATAAATCAAGGCAGAGCACTCTAAGGCCCTGCCAGAAACCTAAAATTGCACTATGGTACAACTTGAAAATATGAATCTAAATCCTCCACATTTTCAGGAGAGACCTTTCTTACATGGTGTTGGTCCTGATGTTAACACTGCCTATGCACCACCACTCACTTCCAGCATTTTAACAAGAAAACATACTCCAACCCGTATGAGTGGCAACAGCACACTTTTGTCTACCTGTTTGTCTCTCTTCTACTCTCTCTGCTCCTTCTCAGGTTTGACAAGGGCCCTATTCCTTGACTAATACAGAGAAGAGCAAAAATGCGTTGCAGAAATGAGCTTCTGCATATTTCAGAAACCTTAGCCTTGGAGTTTCCACAGAGATCTCTTCTGTCTTCATGCTTTGAGACCTTTAGTGGAAATGTGTTACAAAGCTATACATGCTATCAGTGAAATATGCAGTAGATTATTCCCCCTTGTCTCAGTTTGAGACAATTTGGAGGGGTGGAGACCTCTGACAGAAACCTCCTCCCTCAGACTCAATATCCCTGGTTTCTCCAATACAGAAAGAGAGACCAAGTAAGCCCCAATGTAAGTAAAAAAAGTAGCTCTTTACCAAGAAGAAATGCTAACAGCAATACTGATAAAAGTAGGTTAAACCAACTGAGAAGAAACATCCCAAGCCCCTCTCACTGGACAAAATTGAGATGGCACCTGGCCTCCCTCACCTGGAAAAGAAAACTACACATAACCACAAGACAGACAAAATGTCACCCTTCCACGTGGTTCCCCGCGTGGCGTTCCCCACACCTGGAAAACCTGGCAGGAATGGTTGGAGAGTTAGCACTGGCAAGAAACAGTGGATAGCTGGAATTTGATACTAGCAGATGGAGCAGGGCTATGGACCCCCCAGGTGACAGGAGGCTCTTCAAGATACCTGTTGGATCCAGAGACAAGACATGGCTGTTGCAATTTCTATGTTAGTCAAAGTGATGGCTGTAGTTCTGTCAATGCGGTGGTAGAAGCCCTGGGTGGTGAGGAAAGAAAACCAAGTGGTGAGCGAAGCCCAAGTGTGGTCTTTTATTGGACTTAGGCAAAATTGGAACGCCCCTGATACCTCCCCTGGGGCAGGGAGTTCTACACTGGATGATGTAATACTGGGTCACTGACATTTTAGGAGTCTTTGACACCTTCTAAGATGTTACAGCTGCCTGTTAAGTCAGCACAGGTGGATCCATTTTGGCCTATCAGTAGAGATGAATATCTTCAGGCTACGTGTGAATTGTTCTGGTGCTTCCTCTGAGGGGAGTTATTACAGCTGAGTCATTTGTGCAAGGACAAAGAAACCTACTCTATCTAGCAGGATTTGCCTCTATTCTTATCTTGTTCAACACCCAGCTCATAGCCTGTGGTGGCAAGTGTGAACACCCTCAGCACCTAGGTGGCCGCTCTAGGCATTGTTAGCAAACCACAGTGCTGATTGAGCCATTAGCGCCACTAATCCAGTCTCTTACTGCACCTTAGTGGTCACTGCAAGTGTTCAAATGTTTGAGTCATTAACCACTTCTTTAAAAAAGGGAAAACAACAGAACAACAAGAGAGAAATTTGGAGAAAAGAAGAGGTAGATACCAGAATTTTTGTTTAGCCCACAATATCCCTTCTCTCTTAAATGGGAGCAAAATAGAAACTATTGAGGACTGAATCTCAGCCTTGAAAATATTGGAGTCATTTTGGTCAGAAGGAAAAAGAAGAACTAATCATGCTTACTCTCCTGTCCTCTTCATTTCATACTTCTGGTGGCTGTCTGGAAAAGGGATCTTGAGAGGTGAACAGAGAAGGCTTCTGCCATGTTCTGCTCATGGCCAACCAGGTGAGCACAGAACATTTTTGAAAACACCTGCCTGACTCCTTCTCAAGTTTAGTCACAGAGAGCAGATAAGGGGCCAGTGTGAGCCACAGATGATGCCACTTCACTGCAATCAGGGCTGTGATCACACAGGATAAATACATGGTGTTTGTAATGGCTACAGTGTAATCTCATTTTGGTTGTATATTCACAGTGCTACTTGAATTGGGGAAAAGATGTAAATGGCAGATTAGAGATCTGCTATGTATTTTGCAGGAATAGCAGTATGGAAGCAATTGTACTCCAGCATAAGTTGTCAGTAAATAAACAATAATTAATGAATTGTTTTAATGTGTTACTACAATTTTGATGTCAGTGTTCTGCCTGAAATAATGGAGAGCTATTTTAAGGCATTACTGAGCATATGCCATTCTCATTTCCAATGATAAACTACCAAATGTGAAACTGAAAAAGCCTCAAGGAAATATTGAAAGGAGCATACTAAATGTGTTTATGCTTTTCAGCAGAAGTAACATACACAAAAATTCATAATCTTATAATCTCATATGAACTAGAGAGAATATTGTTTGTTTTCTGTCATCCACATAATAGAGGACTGAGGTAAGGAGATGCCCAACTTAGTGCCCAACACCTAGTACTTTCTCTGCCCCAGCAGACAACTTTGCTCATGCTAGTAAGGAATTAATATCAAGAGTAGTGAGCAGTGGATGGAGCAGGATTGCTTCCATGTTTTATCTTTTCCTTTTGTAAGGACCCCCTTGGATCCCTAAAGAACAACCTTCAGATTTTTCTAGCCATTTTCTCTCATCCTTCCTTCTCCTTATGCTGATAGGAAAGGCAGCAAAAAGGGAGACGTACAATGCTTAAGAGAAAGTTTCATAAGCACTGAGTCATTTGCAAAGTGAAGTGCTGTGTCCTCATAGTTTCCAGGAAGGAACCTAAGTTCCTAGTGCAAGATTTTTCAAAATTTTTGCTTTTCTTATTTCTTGTATTTTCCTTATTTAATCGTCTATTTCAGTAGAACAAATATTAAGTCCTTATCTATTTTATTGTGCAAAAAAACCTGATGATTGGTCAATGTTGTCCATAGTCAAATGACACTTGAGGCTTTTAATTTCCTGGAGGGGGTAAAGAGTATAGAAAAATGAGCTTTTCATTTGGCAAATGAAAAAAAAAATAATTCAGAATTCTTATTTGTGAAAATAAGTTATTACCAGGCTCAACTAACTATGTTTCCTCATACTTTTGACAGGGAAAATTCCTAGGTGTTCTCACAGTTTCTACCAGCTACTGGATTATGCCACTTCTTGTCTGTTTCTAGCCAAGCCAATCTTTATGTTCTTATCTGAAGATGCCTTCTCTCACCTGTCAACCCAAGCTGTTTTTCATTACAATATGACAGTGTATGCAGGTTATATTCTCCTTTCAGCCTGTAATAGATACAGGGGTGGAGTGCAGGAGAATGAAAAGGTCTATGATGCTTAAATCATTGCTTGTACAAAGAGGCCTTTACTATTTTTACTGTGCTAATTCACATCTCCCACATCTACCTATCCTGTGAGTGCACTAACACTCAAATGCAGAATCCAATTTTTTCTGCTGCTAAAATAAGACCATCTGGTCAAATTATGCATGTCTCATTCCTTTACTGTGTACAGCTATGTTTGTCTTTCATACTGATTAATTTAAAATGTTGACCTGATTTTTTAATATAGAATTGTTCTTTTCCTTTTCTAGCTTGTTTTTTTATCAGACAATACTTTTTTATTTATTCTGGGTTTTTTAATTAAAAATGCATCTGTAATGAATTTAGCCACAGGATATTCTAGAAGAACTGAACTTGTTGCCCATGTGAGGTTTGTCTGTCACTACATATTACACTATAGATCACTCTCTTCAGTAGGTCAGATACTTTTATACAAAATATGAAAATATCATAATACAGGTTTAATAATATTATCTTTTGGGGGTTTTGCTTCTTTTTTCAAAGAAATTCAGAAACAGCAACTACCTCTTAACTGCTTTACTGAAAAGGGTCTGATACACATCTAGCCCAGAGATCTGTCTTTCCTGGAATCCATAATAAATACAGTGCAGCAGCAGAGTTAAAAAACACAACGAAACAAAAACACCTATACATACACACAAAAAACTCACCCTAAACCTCTAATTTGCAGTTGATGTTATAGATATGAGCTCTGTTTATCCGGGAGTAATACATAATAATGAAAAAAGTGTTTAATGGCTGCTTTAATTTCAGTTAGCTTGGTCAGTGTTCCTTTGGGCACACTATATAAGCTGATGGAGTATTATTCTGTCAGGTTTATTGCTATTTTCTCCATAGAATCTCCAACTTATGCTTTTCATTAAGAACACTGTTATTTTCTAAGTAGCACATTTAATTCTCCTCCTAGAGTAACAGGAGGAGAACCTCTTCCTATAGGTTTTTCTTACTTATGTTTTTATGAAGCTCTTCAAACACAGTTTGGTCAATTCTTCCAAAATGTCTGTGCCTGCAATCTATTTTCTGTGTCTGGAAAATCTGGCACAATTTTTCATTCCTGCTTTTGCATCTTTAGCTCAGTTGGTTAGAGCATGGTGCTAATAACGTCAAAGTCACGGGTTTGATCCCAGCACAGGCCATTCACTTAAGGGCTGGACTCGATGATCCTTGTGGGTCCCTTCCAGCTCAGAATATTCTGTGACTCTGAGAATCTTTTCACTGTTAATTTCATGTTATTTCCTAATTTTCATTTTGAATCCAGGAATTAAGTTATTTTATAAGGATGTTTAGAATTATTGCTTTTTCCAAATAGAACTGGATTTTGCTTTATAACAGCATCCTCTTGTAAAATCATCTGTGTCAGTCACATGCAGAAGGCACAGAATTTCAATTTCTGTTCCATATTTGTGAACTTGTTCAAGACAGAGAAAAATCCTCCATTCTTGCTTATTTTTACTCCAGTTGCCTGTGTTTAAAGCTGAACAGGGTTAGATGGTTCACCTGTTACATTTTCATTAAATTTAAGTTAATTCTTATGCTTGATGAGCTTTTTCACTGATCAGTCTTATTCTGAAGTAGAAAACACAATGGTTTATCTGTATCATTTTGCCCACAAGCAAAACAGGGTAAGCAAAGGAGAAGCCAGGGAATTATGCATACAAATAAGTTTGATTTTAATTCCCCATAAAAGTTCTGTAATAAATAATCGAATTGACCATTTTGAAACACTGAAAAGAAAAATAAGGGCATGGTTAAAAGCCAATATGCATTAGTGCACAAACCACGTTGAACTGATCTATTTTCAACTGAAAGCAGAGCATGAGGGCTCATGGGCAGATCTGCACGTGATGTTATTGTAAGTAAATAAGGGAATGTGTTCTGTATGAATATAAAGGTAAGATCATCTCAAAAGTGTTGCTTCTATTACTTGTTTTTTTAATATGTATATTAAGTATGGTAAACATTTACCAGATCCAGCCTTTCATGTAGTTTCATACTCAGTATCTCTTTTCGTTTTAACAATGATCCATTTATAACTGCTTTTTGGGTACATTTTTAAGAACTTCATGGAAAAAAAGATTAGAATTCAAAATTATCTTGATAACTTGCTTTGGAAAAAAAAAATCATATATTGCTCAATATGGACAAGAGGGAGACCTCTCACCTAGAAAGATGTCAGGCTAAAAGCAGGTCAGGAATTAATTAGTTGGGGTATCAGCTCTTCAGAAAGAGATCTAAGGAGCTGAATAGGAAAATAAATAGGGATCAATATTGCTATATCTGTGAGAAAGACAAGAAATCTACTTGAATGCAAAATAGGAAGGTAGCATATAGAAGCCACAGTAGTAAAAATTCTCTACTCAGACTTGGTAAGACTTCAGCTGGAACGCTGCAGACAATTTTGGGTGCTGCAACTTGAGAAGGACATATACCAGTTAAAACAAGGAAGGCAACAAGAATAGTTTATAAATTGTGATATGGAAGGAAAGCTTGAGATTATACTTTCTATACCTTTTAGGGGTGATGACAAGGTCCTGTTTCTGAGAGCAAATTTGCCAAATACAGGTATAGAGTCTGTCCTGTGGCATAGGAACAGAACAAACAA
The DNA here is from genome assembly GCA_013396755.1 of Sclerurus mexicanus. Lineage (NCBI taxonomy): Eukaryota > Metazoa > Chordata > Aves > Passeriformes > Furnariidae > Sclerurus > Sclerurus mexicanus. The sequence continues at coordinate 105,944 of VWZF01004872.1, read as the reverse complement.
ATTTTCGAATATTTCCACCTTTAGTATTCCAAGATAGTATCAATTCTTGCCCCAACATCACTGTGTCCAGGATCCTGTGCCTGAATTACTGACTACACACATGTTAATATACTAAATAGGGAGGGGACATGTGCTCAGGTCTTGATATGTGACTGATGAATCTGTTTTTAACAGGTATGAGCCCCGACATAATTTTGGTCATGCCAAGGAATTGTCTGGGGCACAAGTCTGTCCCAGGCATTTCTCCCAGCTGGCTGAATATAGAAGGCTATCTTCTCCTTGGGGTTATGACAGGAAAGGGTAAAGAGCTCAGCTGTGGAAGCATAGCTGTGCTCTGTCCTTTTTTCAGGGCACAAGAGCAGCCCATACCCTGTTGAATCTATTAGCATAGGCAGCAGCATGCTGTTTTCATAGACACTGAAGCAAATATGAAGTATCCTACACTGCAACTGTAGACTGTTTAGATCAGTATAGAGCTGCCCTTGACTATCTTGGACCTTTTCCTCTGGTTCCAACTAACTTTCCACAATTATCCTCAAATTATCCTCATTGTCCTCAAAAACACTGCTTTCAAAATCCCAGAGCTCCAAATCTAACTGAGAATAACTGTTCCCATTTCCTCCTTGTTTGGCTCTGCGTGTTCACACTGGAGTCCAGCTAGCAAAAACAAATTGCCAAACAGGGCTGAAGCAGAAAGGCAAAGTCAGGGAGTCACTAGTGATATTGCAGAACTCTCAGCCCCTTGTCCCAGGGTGGCAGAAACAAAAGGGAGGACAGAAATTTAGAGTGAAGTTGGGAAATGACATGGGAAACAGTAGCAGGGACAGCTAGAACTGGGAGGAAGTAGCCCCTGTTCGAGGGTTGCAGCTATGGTCAGTGTTGCAGTGTTGCAGTTACCACCCAGCAGCAGCCCTGTCACTGACAGGTCTTCAGAGGTTCAGTCAGATGGTGCTACTGTCCCTGATCAAAGAGAGCAGCTGATGGAATAAACATGCTGAGCTTACAGTCTGCTTATAATAAACCCCAGCAATACTGCTCACTCTGACTGTGGGCAATTCAGTCTGCTTTCTCTCAGTCTGCTTTGCTGGAAATCAATTTCTAATGAACAGTGTAGGTGAAAGATAAGTGAAAACATCCTATCAATACTGGCAAAATGTCAAAGGTTTATTTTAGCTCCATCACCACTCATCTGGCTGAGTGTGAATCCTCGTGTACTCTCTCCTTTCCAAATAACTGTAGAATTTAAATAATTCTTAGAGAATGCTACTGAGGAGAGCATTTCTCGTTGTTGTTATAGGAAAAATAACAAATATCTAGTAATGCAGCCATTTTAATTAGTTAACAAGAGAATGATTTTTTTTTCCCCTAGGAAGCTTGTTAACTGAAAGCTCAGATGTTGTAGGTAGATGGTTGCATGGCACATGGCAAAAAAAAAATATTTATAAAGCAGCTGTTACTATTTTGGTTTGAAATGGGAATGGGATTTAAAAGAAAAAAAAAACCTAAACCAGAAACAAAACCAAAAAACAAACAAGTTTTGGTAGCTCATACTTCAGAACTCCAGAGTTCCGATATTTTTCAATTACATGGGCAAGGTCTTCAGATCTTTCCTAAAACTTTAATAGAGGTTTTAAGACTCTCACAGATGGAAACCTTTCTCTATTACAGAAGCTGTATTTCCTAGGTGACAAGTGGACAATCTCATCACCTGTGGAGTCAGCAGCTGGGGCAAGATTAATTAGCGAAGCTGAGAGAGTTGTGCCTGAACCTGCAAGACAAAAAGAAAAAATATCCTCACCTTAAGAGCAGATTTCAAGAGGAACATAAATAACTTCTTTTTCTTTTATGTGACTATGACTGAAGTTTCACTCACCTATTCAAAGCTGATATATATTTTAGATATAGAGTAACAGCTGAATACAAGTGATAGTCAACCACATAAATGTTAGAGATGAGCCATAATATTTTTTTCACGACAGTTCTCACATTTACTGACATAAACTTAGAGTTACTTATGTCAGAAAACTGCAATTCTTGTGGGAGTTATCTGAGATTACATCTATCAGCCTGATGTATACTTAATTTGGAAGCTGAGTTTTAACTCATATTTCTTGTTAAGATAGGACTGAATTTCTTCCTGCGTTAAAGGGACAGTTAATCCAATGAAGGTGAAGAACTCAGTCTTTTTCAAAACATGTATGGATCTAGCTAGCTGGGATATGTGACTGCCAAATGAATGCCTCAGACAGTCTAAGAACTGTCTTATTTACTTGGTTGTTTAGCATTATTATATATATAAATATGTATGTATCTATACACAGATCTGATATCTCAAAATCATAATGTCCTTACCTTAATGCATTTAGTTGCTGGCGTAACCCCAACTGTGAGCTCTGTTAATAGCCTTGTTGGATTTAGTAGCTTTTAAATCAAGTTCCGTCCTCTCTGTGAGAATATCTACAACTTCCCCACAAAATCAAGGCAATGTTACTGTAAGGGTTGGTGGACAAAAAATTTCTTTGATATTAATACATCATTGTTTATGAAACTGTCATGACAAAAAGAAATCAATTCACAAAACAATTTGCAGTGCAAATCTCACTTCTACAACATGCTTGCTGAATATCTATTATAACTTAACTAATTTTAAAATTGGTAAAATCTGCAGAATACTGCATTCCCTCTGGACCAGGACTTCTACATGTATGGTCTTGTAGGGAATAAAAAAGTAATTACTGAAGATCACCCTTTCCCAGACAAATGCTGAGGACTGTTCAACCACTCATTTACAATTTAATTCTAGGATCCTCATTGAAATAGGTTTTAGGTGCTAACTGGAGGCTAAAAACTGATTATTTAAATTAATTATATTTCAAAAAACATAAAATATACTTTTGATTGTGTGGTAGAATTGAGGCTGTTATTTTTGTAGGGAAAAAGGGAAAGAATGGAATAGGATTACATGATGGTTGTTGTTGGTTTTTTTTCCTTTCACACATATATTGACTTCTTTCTGATTCAATATAATTTCTAGTTTTTTCTTAACTTGTTGATTGAGTGATAAATAATAGCTTACTATTTCACCAGGTTTTTGAAGCTTTCCACATATTTAAAAAATATACACTTTTAAATGTTTCTATGAGAAATATTTTTAAATGTCAAAGCGTCTGATACAGAAGCATACTTCTCAAAAAGGACAGGTTTTTAGTGGTCTAATTATATAATATTTTTTTTTATAAACAGTTAATGACTGCAACGAATACTGTAAGACTTGTTTTCTCATAATGAAAAGTATGTGCTACATGAAAACAAGGTATTTGGCGTTTTTTTCCTAAACCTAACTCAGTGGGTTTTTTATTACTCTGTGTAGCGAAAGACTCAGTTCATGTTCAAAAGATCAGATTTTCTTTCAGTGTAAGTGAATTGACATTAGTTTAGCACTGCTCATTTAAACCATCCGAGATTGCTTTTTGTTGTGACCTTTTCCACCCCTTTCCATCTGTTTCAAACAGCATTGATGAAAAGGCACTGGGGTCCAGATCTGCAAAGTTATTTCAGTGGCCATTCTTTCTCTCTGGTAATTTTAACGTGAGTGAAACGTTGTACACCAAGGAACTCCCAGGAGATCTTCCTGTCATTTTTGGTTCTCAATCTAGAAGCATAAGAATGTCAATACCACAAGCGTGCTTTTCCTGGGCTATAATACTTGCTTTTTGAGGCTCACTGAAATGCTGTGTCTACACTCACTCACTGACTGACTGACCACAATTCTGCAGAATTCATTGGGGATCATCTCAGGTACAAGAAAGCGATCAACACAGTTCTCACTCATATCACATTTCAAATTAAAAAGTCAGGCTTATGATATATTAAGGCTGTTATTTTTCATAAAAATCCAATACCTCAGATTCTCAACTTTTATGTAAAGTAGCATATTAAGAAAGCATAAAAAGCAGCAGGTAATCAAAATCATAACAATATTTTGTTGGTGTTTATTATTAATCACTTACAGAAATAAGTTAAATGTATTGTGTGTACTGCCAACAAAAATGTATTGTCAGTATGGTATTTGTCAAAATATGTCTTCTACCTCACAGTGATTGCAGATTCATATATGGCATTGAACTCTGTGCTGAAAATATGGAAAAAATACTACATAAAGTATGAGGTAAAAGATTTCTTGCAAGATGTATTATTGGACTGAGAAGGTGCTAACTGAACAATTATCCTTATCTATGTTATTTAATACCTTAAAATTCATTGGAGTTTTTTGGAGGAGTTCTGTGATTTTTTTTTCCCTCCCCGAAGAGAAAGAAAGTCAAACCTATGAAATCTGACAAATAAATTAGAAAGTGACTTCCTAATTACAGTCTTGGATTTAAGCTCATTTAAGTGCTTTTTGTTAAAACTTTGAAGGATGTCAAAGAAGCATATCCATAAGATGAAGATTATTTATTATGTTTTGTTTCTCTAGAACTTCAGAAAAAATTTAAGGTAAAAATCACGCATGGAAAACAAAGCAAGAAGCAACTGGAATTGCATGGAATTTCTAGTCATGAAAATTTTCTTTTTAATTAAGCTAGCAATGATACAGAAATCTTAGACACAATATTTAAATGATGAAAATACTGTATCGTTTTATTCACAAGAAAATAGTTTACCAAGAGTCTGAAAAATTAGTAATGGGTTTTTTCTACTCATAAAAAAGGACTCAAGAGAGAATATATGTATACTAAACTAAGATACCTAAGAGCAAGCATGTATATAAAGCAGAATTAATAAAGCTAACCAAATGTCTAAGAATGTAGCCTTGACGTAAAACCTTTAGCTTTGCCTGTAAAATGAAACAACTTTATCAACATTTGCAATAATGCCCTTGGCCATTCACTGCAGCATCTCAAGGTCACATCTTACCAGAATTTCCCTTTAGGAATTAATTTTCTGCATTTTGCATCTCAGCCTAGAATATTTTTCTTGGTCCAGGTCTCCTGTAGAGTTCAGCAGAAAACACCACTGTGGAGCGACTTGGATTGTGGTATGAAATATCTCTGTGAAGTCTGAGTGGCTACCGAAGAGCCATGAGCTGGACACAGCTATTAGCCTCAGGACTTGTGCTACTCCCATTGTGTTACCAGCAACATGATCTTGTATTAGCATCATTGTCCAACAAAGAGCTGCACTGACTTGTGAGACTCTGTGAGAGAAAATGGGCTAATAAAGTGTCTAGAACAGAGTTTGCTGACAGCATGCCTTGCTAAGTTTGGTCCTACAGTGGAGTAGTAGTCCCCATTTCTTGCCTGCAAAGTGACTCCACATCTCCTCTTTCCTGTGGTTCTTTGGCCAAGCTGATACCTGCTCTGAGGATAGGGAACCAAAGGATAGTTTTAGGATGAGACAGTGAAGCTGATTAGCCCAAATTAGTGTTAGGGGGCTAGAACGATGTTCGATGTAGGTTGCAAATCAGGAAATCTTTTTGATGAACTGTGCTGATTTTCGCTGTGGAGCTTGTTCCCACTGAGCTTCTAGTGTCTCTTGCTTGTGTTGATGAAACTCAGTGTCTGAAAAGCACCACTCTTTTTCATCAGCAGGACCTACTCTAATGGACATCAAGATGTTGACATCATATAAACTTCCACTTACCAGCAATAATTTTTTAGGTGTTGTTTAAGCTCACAACTTAATGTAATGGTATTTGGGTGTCATTAAAGAGTGAGGAACTGTTTTCTGGAAGTGACTGATGTTCAGCTCATGGTCTTCAGCACCTAGTTCCCTGCTTTATTCTTCATAATGGGCTTAAAAAATCCTATTCTAACCCTGGACGTACCCCTACTGTAGACATTTAATTTTCCAATGTACTGCAAGGTGAGGCTCCATAAACCACTTAGACATGGGTGAGCAATCTGTTGATTTTGCTGGAGACACACATTACAGAAGTTGATTATATGCGTGTGTTCTTTGCTGAATCAGGATCTGCATTTCTTTAAATAAAAATAAAACAAACAAACAAACCCACCCGAACAAAAACAACCAACCAACCACAAAAAGCCACAATAAACCCCACCAAAAAACATCAAACCAAATCATGCTCAACAGTAACTTAAAGTAAGTAAAAAATACAGTTGTGATAACTATTAGCAGTTCATATGTTAAATGGTGGAATAGAGAAAGATATTTAAGAAAATTCAATTTCTCTGGGACTAAGTATAGTAGATTTTTTTTCTTTCTGAAACAATGTCTTGTGTAGTAATATATAACTAGCTACACACTTGTATGTAACTGTTCAAGAGAAAAGATATCCATGTTAAAATAAAATCAATGTCTCCTTGACAGTCAAATATCTAGAGGATCAGCCATTTCCAACTTCAGTGGAAGAGTGTATAGATAAAAACATGAAAGCCTTATCAACTGATGAAAAACAAACCATGAAATATATTTTATTTACTACTAGAATGTCTGCTAAAGAAAAGACTGCTTTTTAGGTGTTAGCTTTCATGCTTTCCCAAAGATACTATATGTGCATTTATACATAAGAAATTTCAGACATTCATTTTGATTGCAATGAACATTGCATTAGATCACAGAGGAACATTATTTTCAAGGTAAGCAGGAATTCTGAAATGGCACAATACCTGCTGCTTCTTAAACTGTCTATAACGGTTATGCTTTCTGCATTAATATAATAATTTCAGAAGCACATTTTTACAGCTTTTTGTATAAAAGTTGTGAATAAATTAAGTGTATTTTGATTTTGATTTTATTTTTCTCTCTAAGTAAAATGAAGTTTGTCATCTGGCCAAACTGTCATTTCGCTGACAAATTTGAAAAGAAAAGAAAGCCTTTTTCTTTCTTTTTCTTTTTCTTTTTCTTTTTCTTTTTCTTTTTCTTTTTCTTTTTCTTTTTCTTTTTCTTTTTCTTTTTCTTTTTCTTTTTCTTTTTCTTTTTCTTTTTCTTTTTCTTTTTCTTTTTCTTTTTCTTTTTCTTTTTCTTTTTCTTTTTCTTTTTCTTTTCCTTTTTCCTTTTCTTTTTAAATGTTACAACTATACAGAGATATTTTCATTTTCAAAATGAGATTCAGAAAACAAACAAAGTTTTAGTGATTGAATAGCATGTTGAATATATTTCTGTTTGTTGGAAAGGTTACCTGAAAACCATTCCCAGGCAGCAGGGTGACTTAGAAGTATAATAATTTAAGTAAATAAGCAGATTAAATTCCCAGAATACCAAAACTGAAGAAAAACTTTAATGTTCTTTAATGTAAGTGCACTTACAAAATTCTTATTCCAGTGTGCTCTCTCTTAAGAAAAGATACCTGCATTAAGTAGAAAATCCCTAAAATCTAAAATCAATCAATCTAAACCAAAAATCAACCAAAAATTGTCTGTGTGGATGCTGGGCATGGAAAAGTGTAAAGATAGGAAGGGGGAAGGGTAAAAGGAATAAGGGACACTCCCATTGAGCCACAAGGTTCAGATGAGACCCGCTCGCCAAACTTAGCCCCGGACTTGACCAATGGTTCAGGCCTCAAGGTTTAACAGCAACAATTTAACAAAAGATTCTATAAGAATTTAGTGTAGGTACAACAGTAACTCATTTATAGTACTAACTTACTTACAAATCTAAAGTACTGAGAATCTAAGGGAGCAACATTCACAGCACATTTACTACAGCAAATTCACAGATCTAAAGGAGTATGGACAAGATATATCTGTGAAAAATTCCCCATGAATTCAGTAAAATACTCACGTCAGATGCCTTTGCATCTTCTTGAAGGATGAAATGTTGAGCCTCAAAGGGCAGTGGGATCAGCCCAGGCTCAATTGGCAGCATTCAGCCGTTGTCATCCAGGTATGGCAAACCTGAGAGCTGGCTGGCTCTGAGGGGTGAGCTACTGAGAGGGGCACTGCTGGTCACAGCCTGCTGTGGTCCAAGAGGGCTTGAAGGGTCTCACTTAGGACTACTTTTTATAGAGTTGCAAGACAGTTGGCTTTAGTCATGGCAATTTTCCATCCTGGCCACAATTTACGTTGGTAACTTTATTTGAAAGTCCAAAACCAAAAATGTTGTTCCACTTGGGCTGCTATTCAGGCAAGAAAAATAAGTTTCCAAGGCTGTTTGTTAGAAAAACAGGAACTCATTAGACAACATAAGTTCCTGGGACCAGACAGTGTTTCTGATGAACTCAAGAGGAACTTAGCCGAGGTGCTGTTTGTCCAGGCCAAGGCCTAACAAGCATTTTTGGGATCACAGTGTGGCCCAAGGAGGAGTGGGGGGAGAATACACCACCACAGACGCATACATGCTAAAGTAAACATTTTGTTTAAAACATGGGTGATTTCCATATTTATGCCCCTATTAGTCACAGACTACATACTGTGAAAACTGTCTAGTGTAGAGATGTGGCAACCACATAATTAGACTTTTAATTACTATCTGAATTCCAAACTTCATTTCTTTTATTTCATTGATATTCAAATCATGCAAGTATCATTATTTGTTTTAGAAATCAACCCTGTTCACCGTAGTTATTGTAAGTAAACATATAATTATAGAATGGACGGCATTACTGAACTCAAATTATCTTTCAAGAAGATGTGTTTTGCTAGGACTGAAGATGCTGGTAAGGAAAGCTTACTGTGATTAGAGCCATATGGGTGGTTAGCACAATGCAGCAGTACAACATATGTGGCAACACATGAGGAGAGAATTTGAAGAAATTAATATGAATTTGTTCCCTAATTTGACATCATGGGGTGTGCTGATAGGACTAACATTTGGACTTCTTTAAATCTCTTTTCAGATATTGCCTTATTTCTTTGTCTTTGTTATGCTCAGAACTAAAAGAGAATTTTACATTTCTCCCCTGGTTGATGAGCCATATCCTTAGGTCACTAGTAAAATAAAACTCATTGATTCTGCTTTCTGTGAGTTTGACATTGTTGGTTATGTTCACCAGCAGCAATTCATGTTACCGTATTGAGAAAAATCTTAATTTTTTGGGAGTGCATGAAGGCAGAACCTCAATGTAGGAGTGGATTTGAGTCTGTGGGAGATGAGAAAGCATGCCACAGTTCCTTCTCTTATGAGGATTAGAGATTAAAATATTAGCATGCAGACAGTGTTGGCAGAAATAGAAACAAATTATTTTATCTGTGTAATCTCTGTTCCAGTAAGATCAATTAGAAATACACCTTCCTTTTAACTAGGCTACAAAACAAGGATGAAAAAAGAAAATAGTAATGACTAAGTTTTCAGTTTTTCCATATTTTTGGAGGTAGATAAATGCTTCAGAGATGAATTACATCTTGCAGTGGGGCTGTAGGGACAGCACAACCCTATTCCTTGTTCTGACCTCCATCCTTGAACATATTGTACCATGGGAAAGCACGAGTTCCTCTAGAAGATCCGTGAGGAAAAAGCTCTCCACTTCAGAGGGTAGCAGCAGCACACCTTTCCCCTTGCATGGCTGGAATGATTCAGGTAAATCTTATTTTTGTCTGTTTTCCTGTTCACCTTGAGAAAATCTGAAGAGAGTCTATGCTTACGTGCAGCAATTTCATTTTCACCTGGCCCGTACTGAAATGAAGGATTGTTCTTCACTCCCAGTTCCAGGACAGTTTGCCAAAATGTGATGATTGTATCAAAGTCTCAGTTCTTGTTCTTTCCCCCCCCCCCGCCTTTTTCTTTTATTTGTTCTTTTTTTCTTTTTATTCTCCATTCAGAATGAGGTAATTATCTGGCTATGTGTTTGCTCATTGAAAAAACATAGATGCAACAAGCTCCCACAGGCAAAAGATTAGTATCATTGTCTATTGCCTTGTGACTTTATTTGATTTGAGGATTAATATTTTGTAAGTGAAGTTTTGAACTGGCAGCATGTGATTTCATGTGTGAAAGCCCTTGTGTAAGGAGTGTGTGTAACAGCCTTTGGCCATCATTCCAGACTGGTTGTTTCCAGTGGAAACTGTTATTGGTTACAAAGCTAAGCCACAGCCTGTATCTAGGGCTAGTGAAGATTTTTTTAATTTTACCTGCTTTATACTCATACTTTGTACAAAACCTATTTATTCTGGCATCATGCAGACACAAAACCAAGTATGGACTCTTCTAAATCCGATGTGTGGAGTTTCCTTGGATATACCATTTTTTATTTTTGAATAAAAAAGTTTAGGTACTCATTTAAGAAGATAATTCTTAAAGTGGCTTTTGAGGCAAGATGACAATCTTTTCTCTAATTGTGTGGCAAAAGTACTGTAAATTATATTCTATATCTCTATTATACACAATGGAAGACTGAAAACATTGGGAAAAGAAAGGTGTCCCTCTGTGATACAGTTACACCTTGAGTGTGTGTGCAGTTCTGTTCTCTGCGTCTCAAGAGAGATGTAGAGGTCCTACAAAACATGTAAATGATCCAAGGTACGCAGAAGCTGCCTTGGAAAGAAAGGCTAGACAGTTTTGACTGTTTAGTTTGGAGCAGGGAAGACTGATGGAGGACATAAACAAGTAAATCATGCAGGTGACAGAAGAATGCATATCCATGGTTCACCAATTCCCACAATGCAGAAACTTGAGGACACTGGATGCTACTGAAATCAGTTTAAAATATTTAAAGGTACTTTATACCATGGGTGGCAAACTTCGGGAACTTTTCACCACGGGATATTGAGGATAGCAGATGGTTTCAGCAGGTTAAAATTGCAAAGAATACCTATGAAATGAACAAACATGAATGTGATCTGCAATGTCTTTAATTCAATGGTAGCATGTCCTAGGGAACAAGAAGGATAGATAGAGAAAACTTTCAAGGTTTCGCCACGGTCAGAAAACAAATCCTGTGCTAGATGGAGTATTTTCTTAATCCAGCAGGATACTTCTCGTAGTCTTCCTGTTAACTTGGGAAGTTCAATTATCATAATATATCTCTTCTCAACAACACCGATCCCAAATATTGAGATAAATATGTTTACCTTGAAATTTTGGTGTACTGAGACTACGTCCTGTGAATTCTTAGTGAACCAGAGGGAACTTTCTCTTTGCCTGTTTTGTGTATATGTTTTGATGGAAATTTGAATTTTCTACTAAAAATGGTCTTTATATTCTTTGTCACAGTTTTCTTCATGACTCTTAATTTGTGTTAAATAATTCTAAAAAACTATCCAACTGTTTAAGCTTATCAAACTTCAGCTATGAGTTTAATAATGTCCTTACAACATGAAACCAACAGCAGATTGTTTATCTCAATGACAACAGCACATGCTGTTGGGCAGGGTAGTGTAGTTCCATTGAGTTACATGAAGCAGTTGTCTTAATAGGTCTCCACATATCCTGAAGAGTATTTATCAGTGATAGGTTTCAAAGGCTGAACCTAAATGTTCACTGGAAACAATTTCTGACAGGGCCCACTCATTTAACTTTAGTCCTCTCTGGCTCTGGCTGAAACTGTGCTTTGTTAGCTAATGCCATTGCCTAAACACCACCTGAGATTGTCCGAATCTGTAGCATGCAACCGTGCAAGGCTTACGAGCCACATGGTATGAAGTGAGTTTTTGAAGAGAGAGAAAAGAGATTTCTCTATGTCTAGCAACTCTGAGCACTACTTTACTGATAATTTTTAACAGTCCAAATATTTATGTGAAGTAGCGTAAGCAATGTACAGATCTGATATTTGAATGTTGAAAAAAATGTTTTTCAGGGAGCTGTGTAAAATCATTTTTAACAATGTCTTAGCTCTTAGGGATCTCTTTGATAATATTTTTCTTTTAAGTGTCTGAGTAAAAAGTTAGAATTTGTAAAGAAGCTTCCTGTCCAGCCTCTTCTGGGGGTTTAAATCTTCCTCACCATCAATCTATCTCTTTTAATCTGCAAACCCCCAAACTCATTGTTCCACTCACACAAAAAAATGGCCAGAAAACTGAGCAAGGACTTTTGCAGTGAAAGTGATTTCAGATTGGTTTTGTTTATTTGTTTGTTTGTTTCCTTGTTTTTAAGAATGCTACAATTTTTATTTGGCAAGTAAACACTTCTGCTTTTCCTGACTTTTCCAAGATCTCTCTTGGTAACAGAATGCTGCTCAGAGACATAATTGTGCCAAACAATTATCTACAGGACATAATTATGAATTTGGAAGCTGCAAGCCTTCTATTAACTTGTAGGTTTTAAGTATGAGGTGTCGTTTGAGGCTTGTTGTGTTTCTAAGGAATTCCTTAATTAAATCTTTTATAATTCTTCCCCCTTTACACTCTTAGTAAATTGCTGGCGACAATAATGGCAGATTACTCAATAAAAAAAAGTTTAGACAGAATGATAATTTAGCTCATTTTAGTACAGCCACCCACAGGAAACTTTCTATATGTATTTCCTATTCTGAAGTTCCACTTAAAATATTCCTCTTCTAAAGAATTTTCTACTAATCTAGGATAATGCACATATAATTTCCACTCTCTAATAATTTTAAAGGGCTCATTTTTTTTCTAACTAACTGTATTTCTTCTTGCATTAACAAAATTGCCAGGTCTCAATGAAGTTTCTTAATATTAAGGCATAAATCAAGAGATATTACAAAACACAAATTACTCAAATGTCAGTTGCTTTTTTCTGTTCCTATGTGTGCAAAGTGAATGTAAAGTGTTGTCAGTTCTCAAATGCTAGGATTTGTACAGTCTTTACACTTGAACTTCAAGCTGATCTAGTGTAAATGACTATATAGGCTCTGGACTCTGATTAAGTTCCATATCCAAAAATATTAAGAATAATAACAACAACAACCAGCACCACCTCCCACCACTGAAAACTCTGATTCAAAATTCATTATGAGGAGTAGGTCTTTTTTTTTCAAGCTGAAACTTGAAATCAGTCTTAGAAAGATCTTTGGAAGGCAAATTGCAATCCCCCAAGACACTACATATACATGTGCTTACCCTTAGCTCTCCTACTGGCTTTAAGGAGCAATGTTTCTGTAGATGGGCTTTCATTGTTTTTTTCTGTTGACTGGGAAACTTTCAATCAACATTCAGAAGTGCCATGTGGTGCTCTATTCATGTTCCAAAAGATCTGATTTCATTGTTTTTCTCTCTTTTTCTCCAGCTTCCTTCAGGAAAACAATGAAGGGTCTAGAGGAGATGATGTGTAAGGAGAGACTGAGATGACTTGTTCTGTTTGGCCTGGAGGAGATTGAGAGCAGACCTCATTGTAGTCTACAGCTTTCTCTCAAGCTAAAGCAGAATGGCATACACTGATCTCTCTGAACAGTGGAATGGCATGAATTTGTGTCAGGGTAGGTTTAGGCTGAATATTATGAAAAGCTTCTTCACCCAGAGGCTGGTTGAACATCTGAACAGGGTCCCCAGGCAAATGGTCACAGCACTAAGCCTGACAAAGTTCCAGAAGTGTTTGGACAATGCTCGCAAGAACGTGATATATTTCTTGGGAATGGTCCTGTGCAGGGCCAGGAATTGGCCTCAGTGGTCTTTGGGGGTCCCTTGCAACTCAGGATGTTATATGATTCTGCAATCTAGTAATTTTCTCCCTGAGAATTGCTGTTAGCATAGCGTCTACATTTTTAGCTTACCATGGCTAGTTTTGGAATGTGCTGGCATTTTATTTATGATTTGTTCATCCAGATCTTCAGGCTTCACAGGTAGTGAATTTATTTCCAAGCTTTTCACAAATAGGTCCAAAATATCTCTAATGTTGCAGAAGATAAAAAGCAAATGAGTTTGGGTCAAGATGATGCCTGTACTGCTTCTATGACAAGTTTTCCACAATTGTTCCCAGCTTGCAACCATGTTACAGTATTCACTGAGAGAAGGGAAGTGGGCTGCCTATTTAACTTCAGACTCCATGTACTTACTGAATAATAAACATCTTCCTTGTAGGAAAAATCCCACAAAGTATTACTTACGTATATGCAATAAAATATTATGATGTAACACATTCATGACAAATAAACAGTGATTTTACCAGCAACGGCCTCCTGAAGGAAATGAATGATGGTACTTTATGCTACATCAAAACTTTCCAGGTGATGCAGAATGCAGTCTTAATAAAATGAGAATTTTAGAGCCAAAAACCTGGCAAGTTTACTTAGGTGGAAGAGGAAACATTGCTACATTTATTTAAACACAGCATTTTTCATTAAGGAGCATACAAGTCTACATACAGTTTACAAGTTAGTTAAGCTACAACTTGGAGAGAAAAAATTAAAAATACAGAGAAGGAAATAAAAGGCAGAATAAATTAATTTTTAGAAAATAACGATCAGTAGTTATATAAATATAGCTTGAAAAATATAGTCACAGATTTTAATCGGTGAAAGACTATTTTCCTGCTCAACGTATCTATGTAAGTCATTAACTTATTATTAATTACCTGTAGTTCCTCTCCTGGACTGCGTATCCGGGTTTTGAATGGATAGTCCTGAGTGCAGTGTGAGTGCGGACATGTCCAAGATTGGAGTACTGACTGCACTGCTGTGGCACTGAGTGCCAAGCTAGACAGCGGTCTTTGTGGGCAGAATGTTTTGCAAATAGAGTCAAACATACAGCAATGCATCATTGTCTTGTAGAGACAATATGCTAAATGGTCCTGCAGATATTTCTGTATCTGGGAAAACATGGCTGAGGTTCACATTGCTCCTGAAGTCCTGGAGTGGGACAAATGATCCTACTAAATCCACTTCCACAGTGCTTATCACCCCAGACAGTGGGATCATATTAGAGATGTGTTTCCCATGGATGTAATCATTAGAATATCCCCATCAGCCACATCTATTTTATGTATGTTTCTGCTATTAAATTTGTATTCTATGGTGAATTAGATACATTATTCCACCATTTTCTAGTCAAACTACATAGGTCAAACTACATTATAAGTAAGAATTTGATTCTTCTTTCCATCCCCCTTATGTCTCTTTCTGGAAATATGAAACTGTATATTCACTCATCCTTGACAATCCTTCCTACTGTTTACAAAACACAGGGAAGGTGGAGAGTAAAGATGCTTTCTGGAACACAGCAACACTGCTTTCAGCATGACCCTTCATTGTTTTTGTTTTAACGTTCAACCAAACAGCATTTGAAGTCAAGTTACAAGAGACTTGTTCTCAGTGAGAAGTGAATTATTAATATGCTAGCTCTAGAAAGAAGAGGCAGGATGGGTGGTGAAGTGAGGTTACTGTAAAGTGTGCACAAAGATGATCACTCAATTCAAGCAGTTATAAAAACCATAAAGGACCACCCTTGCCTTGGAAACAGCAGTGTGGTCTTTTCTGTTGTTCAACTCTAGTCATGGGTGATGGAAGAACAAGACAGTCTTACAGTCTTGTTACAGTCTACTAATTGATCTGGACTTTGGTTAATCTAAATTAATGAAGTTATTCTTTGCTCATTACACATTATTACTGAAGATCAGGAAATGGCAATTATGAACCAGAATAAACAGCAGTAAACAGTAGCTTTACAGATGAGTCAGCAAGGTGGCCTATACGCTGGAAAAGACAAAAGAACTAGTGAAGAGGAAAAAAGGGACTAAACCATTTATTTCTATGTCTAATGAAGAATGAATATAAATGGTTTAGTTTCTCAGCCTCACTCTCTGACAGGCAGATGTGCTTTATTGCCTCCCTTAATAATTCAGTGACTCCAAATGCGTATAAGTACAGACTTTGATTAGGTTAAATACCTGAGGATATGGTACTGGATCAAACGTTGAATTCAGCCTTAAATAGATGAGGGGAAAGGATAAGAAATTTTGTAAAAAGTAATTGAAATAGTTCTTGAACAGGTAGTAAGCCATATCAAATAATAAGTATAAAAATACATGATTTAAGTAAAACCGACAAGTGTTAGAAAACCAATCCCTACAAGAACAAGTGCCAGCAAGTGCTTTAAGCGAAAACCTCAAGGAACTGATATATTGTAGAGGAATTTGTTGATACTCAGGGAAAAAATTAGATGCATATTAGAAGATACTAATGTGAACAAAGTTTATAGGGTTTTGTGAGCCCTCTATCAGTGCCGATATCAGCCAGTGTTTTCTAAATACAGTTGAAAGATTTCCAAAGGCTATGATTACCCTCTCTGTTAGAGAGCAGTGTTGGACATACACAGCTTACTTCCAGTTTTAGGATAGTTTTAGCATTCACCTTACCCACAGTGATCATCTTTTGTTTTTTTACCATTAATTGTAAGCAAGGCATCGTGACCTAACTTACATGTAGGCATATGACAGAAGAGAAAATGGATACTTCCCATTGATTGTAGTAGGACTAGACCCAGAAACTGTACTTTAATATATCAAGGAGGCAAATTTGACAAATAGGTAGTACTGGCAACTCTAAAGTACTTAAGACAGACTTTCATAATTCCTAAAAACTGATTTAAACTCATCTATAAAAATAGCATTTAGAAATCTTTGTTATACTCTCTTGGATTTTAAACTAAATGTGTTTGGTTCAATCTTCTCCCAGTAAGTGTGAGAGTTTTGGATTGATTTGCTCTTTTTAATGAAGATGGATGCTCACATGAATCCACAACTTTATAGCTTAAGAAAGCCCTACAAATAAAAATCCTCAACTGAAACACTGTCCTACTAAATATGCCTAGGTTCATGAAACTGTTGATGAGAATCGTCACTTAAAGGCAATAAAAAGGCAGGGCTACATCTATGTTTATATCACATCACTCAGAAAGAATATGGGTTTATTAAAGATGCAGCACAAATATCTTGCTGCAGAAAGAAATTTGACATCCAAATTAAACCTTTGTGAAATTCAAGACACACTGTAAGAACCTAACCACTCTAGTACAGATAGATGTATCACAGAAGACAATGTTAGGTTTGCTTACCTAGAGCTTGATATGCTTACCTAGAGAAATTTGGATATGCATAATTTTCCAACGCACTTGGGGGAAGTTATACTGAGATGGAAAAGGAGAGAAGAATGAGAGTAACCGAGGCACAGTGTTACCATCCACCTTTGCTCATTCATTCCTTATGGTGATCAGAAACTCTGAAGTTGTTGCCTTAAACATCTTCCAGCCATCCATTCTGAAAACCTGACCCACGATCACACCCCTCTGCCGGGGCCCCTCTTCACTTACACTGTCTCCACATCTAACTCTGACCTTCATTAATTCACAGAGATACAACGTGGAAAGCAGGAAACAAAATGAATATCATGTCTATAGGAGAGGCAATGAGAAATGCCAAGGTCACTCCATAGGAACTAAGGAGAAATGATAATTGTTGTTAGTGAATGATGACACTGTATCCTAGTTAAAGTGGCTGGGACCAGTTTATCACTATATGGATGTAACCAAAACTATATTCTACACCCTCTTTGTCATTTCGGATGAGCTGTTAATAATGGATCATTTGCAGCAGTTGCCCAGGGCACACCTGACACCTCAGGCTACAAGATGGGTATTAAAGAACCTTGCAAGACAGGAGAGTGTTTCTGTCTTCACACCAATGACTCAGCTGTAATAACTCCCCTCTGGGGAAGCATCAGCACCTTCACACCCAGCCTGATGGCTCATGTCTGCTAATGGGCCATCAAAAATTCCAAAAACATCCCATGACTCACAGTGTTAAAGCACCCATAATGAAACTCCATGCCCTGGGGGAGGTACTGGGCATTCCCACCTGAACCCTCAGGTTTTGGGACTTGGGGTACCACTTGTCAGATCCAGAGGAGGACCAGAACCTCAACAGGACTGCAACTGCCGCTCTCAGCAAAACTGTGACCATCGTTATCATCAACAAATTTTTCCTTTCCTTTTACTTTGTACTCAGGGGGACTACGTGGTGCTCAGCACAGGGGCTAATGAACACCATTGTGTTTGTGCCCCGGGGTGCTAGGTAATACATCTGGTTTTTGTGGGTTAAAACCCATTTTTCTCTGTACTATTGTATTGTAATCTTTTTACTAAATTGTAACTGACTTGTAATCTCTCTTGAATCGGGTTCATTTCTCCCACTGGTTTACCTTTAAAGCGGCACACACTGATCTCCTCAAAAACTGTAGCTAGGTTGGGATCCCAATATGCCAAAGCCCTGTGTGCTCAGCTGCACGAATTAGCAATCATTGGCCCCAACTGATTATAGCCTAAATCAGACTGGTGTGGTAACACACCAGACTCAAAAGAGATGGAAAATGTTAGAGATGAGCAAGGCAGAGAGAGGGAAAAAGCCGATCTGGGAAACTGACAGCAGGGCCTATCCCTTGGGTAATATTTGTAGTGTTTGTAGTATTATGGGAAGAAAGGGGTTGCTTTCAGCACAGAGCAAAAGACTATATATTGAAACATGTATGTGTTATTCTGCATTCTGCCTTTGAAATTAAGACCTTAATCAAACTTCTTCCATACCTGATCCTCTTTCCAACCCTTGCTGTTCCTATTTATTTTGCTTTTCAAAAGAAAGAAAAAAAAAAGCCTTTTAAAGAAGACCTTGTTATCCTAGTGTGCTAATCTCTTTCAGCATTTGACTGCACTGGTTAAACACTAATCATTCTTTATATGCAAAATAAAATAACTTTATATTTAAAAAATATATCTATGCCATTGAAATTATATATAAATAATATACCATCTTTTATACTTCAGCATCAGTTTACAATAATATGTACTGGTTTTCTGGGTTTGAACATAATTTTTAAAAAACATAATAAGTTTAACTACATTCTGAAGACAAATAGTCTAGATCAAAGAGAATGTGTTTTTTTGCTGTTCATATGCAGTCTTTTGTTAGACATTATAGGTTTTCAATTTATCTATTATATAGCATGGCATATATTAAGGATTAGCATAATTATTTTTTTATTTTTGAAATATTTGTGGTATAGTATAATTTATGAAAATCCATACTGTGCCCCCAAGTATGAATCTGATGCTCAAATTTTGAGATTTGTTTCAAAATCTACGAAACAACGTGAGAAATAGAGGGCAGACGTGACTGTTCCTAGGTCATCCTCCTGCTACAAAAGCCAATGAGGTTCCCAGACTCCAGCTAGTGTTTCTAATTGGATTCTTACTGGGGTAGTAGAAACATACAGTCGTTTTATGTTAGAGAACTTAATATGAGGTAAGTGGATGAGTAGATAAAATGCTATTTTCCAGCACCTTTAGAAAACATATGCTACATAGGAGATCAGAACTTTTCTCCAAGATTCTCTAGAAAAAGGCTTTTACCCTACCTTAGGCATTTGATTTGCTCTGATTCATTCTTTTATATAAACAGAGAATAATAGAGGTGCCTTTTGTAACCTTGAAAACACTGAATACTTAGCACCAATTACTGCTACAGATTTTAGTAAAGAAAAGTGCTGGGTATAAAATTCATGAATGTGTCAACTGGTAAAATTTGTTAAGTGCAAATAGATGGTTTATAATCATCCATGTTTAGCCATCATTGATCTCAAAACGTAGCATCAATTTGAGAAATGCATTGAATTTTTTCTTGATTTCTTTCTCTGATTTTCTTTAAACTAAATGTCATCTGTATACACTTTTTTCCCTCCAGGCCTGCCAAAATTTTACTGATTTTTTTTTGTCAGATGATTTCTAGGAAGTTTTGCAATGCTGAACACAAGATGATAAGAGCAATATTTTCATATTGCCTTATAAATATTTCCTCCTTGGTATTGTTAAGGCACAGCCAGACTCTGCTATTTGTACTGAGAGAAATACAGTCTCATGTTCCTTTGTTTCCTCTGTTGTGGCAGGACCAAGAAGGAAGAGCACTGGTTGGAAATTTCCATATAGCAAAGAGAATGTCTTTCATAGTCAATTCTTTACCTGCCCTTCTCCCTAAGACATCTCTCAGATGTGTGGTTGTTTGGTGAGTAGCGTGCATGGCTACATACTCAACTTGTGTCAAGTATCTGAATATCATCCTATTTAATTTATTGGAGATAAGACTTCTAGAAGGAACAGGGTGAGAAGCTAATAAAAGATCTTTAATTCCTCTTCTGGCTCCCAGTAGCTTTCATTAAGAAAAAGATATGACAGAAAGACGTCTTGGGTCCCTTTTTTTTTTTTTTTTTGCATTAAAGTGCTAAATTATACAGGTTCTTCAAACTAAGGTTTAGTACCATATGTGAAAGAAAGAAAACTACACTGCTAGAGGATTACAAGAAGATGTTTTCTGCCTTGAGCCCCAAGCCTATGCTATTTTAGCGGGTCCCTTCAAAACATAACCATGTGAAAACATAGCCATGTGAAAAGTCTCCTGGTTTCTTCTTCGGAAGGAGAAGAGCAACAAAGCACCTGTCCTTCTCTGCTGTTTGAGATACCAATCCTAAGCTGTACCTCCAAAAATCCACGTCTGCTTATGTTATTTAGAAAATCTCTACAGGGTGTCAGATGTCATGAGCATTTGTAATCAATCTCCAAGCTAGCACAGGAATCCTTGTACCCTAACAATTCTCAGGCTTCTTTGCCCAAATCTAGATGAAATCTAGGTACAAAAGACCCTTTTTCTCCCTTTCCAGGTGATCCTGCCCTTGTGGCAACTTCTTGCTCAGGCTGGGCAGCACTGGTCCTGTGTGTAAGGCATAAAGACATTCATGTTTCACACATGTACATTTTTATGCCTTACAGGTAGGATCAATGAATAACTTTCAACAGAATAATTGTCTATTTAATCTTGTTTGAATATTGTTTGCATAATAGCAAACAATTGTAATTTGACAGCTGTATTGGATTGTGCTATACAAATGCCTTTTTAATTAGAAGAGGACATCAGTAAATAAATTGGTGACTTTGTTTTCCTCAAAAGAAATGGATATTTTTAGGTAATTTAAACTGCCTACTAAATAAATGATGCCACAAAAAATATATATTTAAGACAAGGGTATATGTAAGACATGTTGAGGACTGATAAGTAAAAATCATTGATAAAAAAAGCAGTTTGTTTCTGAAGTTAAAGCACATTGTTGCCATACAGAGAGTTCATTTAATTCAACTAGATATGTTAAATTTAATTTTTTTCCAAATAAGCTGTATCCAAACATCTATTACCAAAGCCAAACCTTAATTTTAGAAAATGTTTGTTATGGGGTTATTTAGTGATCATTTATCTTAATTGGAGTGGGGGCAGAAGGAGACTGTAAATTAGCTGTTTTAATGTAATACTAAGTTTCCAGTGGTACTTCTGACTTGTGTTTTATTATTATTTGTTAACATATACATTCTCAATTCTTTTTCTTAGACACACTTTTTACTGTAAATACTTTGTTCATTTATTGTGATTAACTTTTCTCCGTTGTGACTAAGGGATTGGCTCAGCTATATTGTTCCTTATGTTTTGAATATTAATTTTATGCACAGTTGGAAATAAGTGCTTTTGGGAATACTTAGCTAAAAAGGCATTAAATCTAAGACATAAGTCTGAGACATTAAAATATTAAGTCTAACATTAAGACATTAAGGAAAGGAAATGAGGTCTGATTTTTTTTTTTTCCCCACCAAAGAACTGTGATCTTAAATTTTCAGGGCAAAAATGAAAGTGAAATGGCACTGTAAGTAGACTTGGACTGTCCACTTAGGAGACTGGGCTTTGGAATAGCTGCTGCATCAGCAGAGCTTTCCTAAACCACAGGGAAGTCCCGAGAGCAGCAGATTCACTGCATAAGCTCGAAGGTTGAGTGTCATGGATGCAGGAAGATTGGACTTGTTTAGGTGAAGTAAAGCATGGTGACAAAAGTGGTGGCATCCTAGTGGCAGGGAGTGTTCCTTAGTTTGATAAATTGACAAGCGTTCTTGAAAGAGGATAAAAATGTTATCATTTTGAAGTTTGAAACCATCTCTGGTCATACAGATGACTGCTTCTTTGCAGCAACAGAGCCAGGAAACTTTATTCAACTTGGTGTGGCACTTAGGCTCACACTTAAAACCATTGATAGCTACAGGATCATGCACATCATCTCACCTCAGCCTTACACAGGATTGTCTTATAAAAGAATGTATTGATGCATCCTAAACCTATAGAAGGGTATCGGATAGAAAAACAAAGCAAGGAGTAGGTTATGTATTCTTTATATTTTTCATATAAGGCACCAAAAAGGTATTTCTTTAGTTCCCTGAGGTACCTTATTTGAAGATCTGAAGCGAGTTCTTTTCCTTCATACCACTATACCACTCATGTTATCTCAGAGGAAATCAGATGAACATTTCTTGCAGGACCCCATATGATCCCCAGCCCACATTCATCCTCTGGGTAGGCTATGGGCACAGCATCTGCAAGGAGAAGTGGGAGGGTGTGTGACTAATCCTGCTTTCCCACTGTTGGAAATATTTTCTCTCAGCAGCATGTATAAAAACTGAAAATGTGTCCAATTAAAGTGGACCATACCAATAAACAGAGAACACACAGCAACAGTTGAGTGATTATGTAGGGTAAAACAGTATGGTAGTCAACTGACTGCAATATGCTCTACTAAATTTAGATCATATATCTGTATGCACAGGTAGGTGGTATGTACTGCAGTCAGCTACCTTGGACTTGTTTGCTGTCTTATTGATTAGATGTTCAGGTCTGAGCTGTTGTAAATTCTTTTACTTCTCGGTGCATACTGTCAAATATGCTGCCTGGGGAGCTCATAGCTACAGTCCTGTTTTTTAAAAAAAGTATTTTAAATTGTTTCTTTTCTCAGTGTTCATTTATTCAGTCCTTTTCCACTGCCTACTGCTTTTGGAGCCTAGTCATGAGTGGAGCAATATGCATTTAAATTGTTATTGCTGCAGTGTTGCAAAAGCTGTGTCTATCAGCTGAAGTGAATCACTAAAGCTGCCTTATGATTTAAGTTACAGCTATTTTTCATAAAATTAAAAAATGTGCATGGCATAAATATATGACTGACCAGATTTACACTCTCTCATTCATGCTGGGCAAAAAAACCCCCACAAAACTGTCATCATTCATGTATGTATTCAATATTTTGCATGACAGGCTTTTCAAACATTATGAATATAAAGGAATAACCACTCCAGGGCAAGATTAGGGTTTTTTTTCCTAGCATGTTCATAACAACAGCCTCAACAACAAAACCAACGTTGATAGATAACTGAATGGCAGAGATATTTTTAAACAGTTGTGAGAATGTTTTTCAATAACATTGTTTTTTATTATACGACTTTTCAACTACTGCTGTTAAATATTGCATATTATTGTTATTCCCCTATCTTTGTAGAACATTTGGGGTGCATTGCACATATTTGTGATTATAAGTGTAATACAAGTTGCAGTGTTGGTACAACTTGTTATAAAATTGTTCCTGCCACTGTTAGATACTCTTTTTATTTTGCCAAACTCTCACCCTACCACTTCAAGTTCAGTTTCGTACTTTTTGAGAAAAACTTCAGATAAAACCATTCAGCTGTTTCCGAGAGTAATGTTACAAGAACAACTTGTTATTTGAACAATTTTAAGTAAAATTAAGCAAAATTTGTTAACTGTTGTGTTCTCTTACGTAGTTCTGACCCCTTTTCATCAAGGGCTTCATATTTTGCAAAGAATATTTATTAATTTTCTATTCTTTTCCGTGTTCATAAGCAGGAAATCATAAGAAAATTTTAAGTATTGGAAAGATTTCTGTACTGAAAGATGTAGATTTTCCTCTATCTATACACTTATAACACAAAGTGTAAAGTCTAAATTGACTGTAATTACATCTGCAGCTGATGGGTAAAGAAACAGGCAGCTCTGACAGCTGTAGACTGAAATGGGTCAGGCACACATGCCAACAACCTGACAATAATTCTGTAACACAGGAAGGAAAAATAAAGCTGCCGTGAAAGTGGGAAGAAATGGAGGATAACTGGAGTTGCAGAGGATGAGAGAAAGAGTCAATTTTAAGAAGAATTAGAGAACAGAAAGAAATGAGGCATCTGGAAGGATGAGATTGATGTTGGATCTTGCAACAGTTGTAACCACCTGTGCCATTGACTAAGGCAGAGACACCGTGGGAAAAATATCAGCTATGCATGTAATTACAAAGCATATGAGAATGCATGCACCAGGGCCCTTCAGCCAAATTTAATTCTGCCCTTTCCTATCTTACACATTCCTAACTAGTAGAAGACATTGTTTCACTAACTTAACTTTAATTCATAATTACAGAAAAACCCCTGATGTATATATATATATATATATATATATATACACAGCAACCTCTTATTGTCATTACAGAATGATAAAGAACCTTATTATTTTAAAATAGAATTTTCAGGGAAATGTTTAGGTCTGTGTGTCTTTTGAAAGAGAAGACTTTATTAGGCCATGCGAGATACAAAATTAGATTTAGAAGTAATATAAAGTCAGACTACACAGTGAGAAGAAATTTTTTGTGATATAAACCAGCTAGACCTACAATAAATAGAGTGGACTATGAAAGATGTCTAGCAGCATTATACACACTGAGGGCCTGGGTTTCCAAAGGGGCAAAACTTCTATCTGCTTCTGTTTTAGTAGAAGAGCCTAACAGCACAGCAAGTAGCCTTTCATGGCTTATAGCTGTGCACTTTAATGCCACCTAACAATCTTCTGCTAAATTCTCTTGAACTCATGGACTATCCACCTGACAGAAATAAGCTAAACAATGGTTTGCAGGAGTCCTGAAATTTCTCTTAATTACAAGTGCATCAAATCAGCACAAATCCAGCAGAAAACATCCTGCAGTGGTTCTATATTGTGCTGTACTGTATCCCACTGCAGTCAGGACAAATGTTGCAGTCAGGAAGACCTTCTGCTAATAATTTTCTACCACTCAAGTTTAAATGAATCCTTGTTATCTGGCCATGGAAAAGACAATTAGTATAACCTCCATTGATTAGGCCAACAATTTTCTGACATCTCTGTATCACTATTTGCTTTGATCTAGGCCATTATGTAGAACAACTTACCTAGAGAAATAAGGAACGCAGTATGTGATAAATTTTAAAAAATCCAAAATCTTAAAAAAACACAAAATACAGAAAAATTACAAGAAAAAATAGTTTGGAGAGAGAAATTGCCTTAAAGAGAGTAAAGTCTTAGAGATGCAAAAGGCTTGATATCTGTCTCATGTAACCGATATGTACTCTCTTAACTGCTCTGGTGTTTTCAAAGCAAAAAACCCACGTGGTGTCCCGTTTCACAGCATGAGAGATAATCAATAAGGAAAAAGAAACAGTTTTCACTTTACATCATATGTAAATCTGACAGCGAAATTTCAAGTGAAACATATTGGATCAGATATAAGCTGGTATTTATTATCTTATCATATCTCTTTCTAATATATCTTTTCAGAAACATTTAGGAAATAGTGTTAATACCCAATGCTCCACTTCTTATCATTTTGTTCAACTAGTCCTGAGATTTCATAGTTCATGTGACCTTCCGTTAGTCCTTTTTTCCTAAACCTAATGTCCCCCAAAAGTACAAGACTTGAGTTCAATTAAAATAAATAATGGATGTGGAGTAGTATGCCAAGCATAGCATTTACCTCTGGCACAAAAAATGCAACTGCCAGGTTCCCAACTCAAATTGATTAAATATATGGGATACAATTAAGAGTTCTTTCTCACCTCCTAAAAGCCTTAGCTAGGTACAAATTTATAGGGTCTCATTTTAATTGCCTAGATCAGAAAGATTTTGGTTGGTTCAGTTTCTTTAATAGTTATTGCAGTAATTTCTGCAAGGCCTACACAGGATTAAAATCTCTTTTTCTGGGTTGTACACAAATGCAATCTACAAATATTACAATCATAGTGGGCAAGGTGAAGAGTTAAGTAGAATGAGACATTTGTAAAGCTGAAGCTCTATGGTAAAACCAAGAAAATAATGTACTGGGAGGCAGGATAAGAAAGTTATTAATAGCTAAGGCATCCAAACAAAACATAATTTAGAATTATCAAATTCCCTGAAGGGTCAGAGAGAGATGTTCCCCCAAAAGGCACATAAGGAGCTTCAGGGACATCTTGCAAAGACCTCGTTATGTCTTCTTTGTCCTTGGACTACACCAGTAAATCCATTCTCCTCTGGCCTCTTCTGCTTATGTCTCTATTTCTTTTCAGCAAATAATAAAATATCATTTATAATTGTATTAGACCTGTAGTTGTTACATATACAGCACTGTGCTTCAGTGGAGTGTTTTTTCCTTGAACAATTTTAAA
Source organism: Sclerurus mexicanus (assembly GCA_013396755.1). NCBI lineage: Eukaryota > Metazoa > Chordata > Aves > Passeriformes > Furnariidae > Sclerurus > Sclerurus mexicanus. The sequence goes on along the minus strand of VWZF01004872.1, from coordinate 79,791 downwards.
CAAAGTCGAGTATTTGTTTTCTATGGGATTTTGTCTGGCAACTGAACTTTTTCTTAAAGGCAACATTTGTCTTCACACGTGAAAATTAGATATAAAATCACATCTGCACAGGAAGCATTATTTAGTTACTGAGTAGTGAATGTTATCAGTATGGCCTTCACAAACCCTGAAGTATGCTGCTGCTCTTTCTCACTTTTGAAAAGGTAGGAGGTACGTGACTGGAGAGGTAGATTAAAAGTATATATTGTCTAGGCCAGTTATAATGAGTTATCCTTTCTTTTTTCCCCTCTGTGGATGACAGATTTAATATTTTACTGGTGTTTTAAAATAATTACACTTGCTTCATAAATTCCACTAATGCTCTATTTCCTTTTTTTCAGCTTTCTTATTATTTTCAACATTTTTCTCATTTTCTCTACATGTTTTTTCACAAATCTACAATCTTCCTTCTATGGCTTCAATTTAATCAGAGGTCAGGCAGAAGATTATTGACTTTTCTGCTGTGTCATGATTCAAGATGTACACTCTAGTAAGTCTGGAAAACTTGTGTCAGATGACAGTTGGTGCCTCTAGTGATTTTATGGAATCTCTTCCTGTGCTCATCTCAGTGTAGGGAAAAAGAAGTGTTATCTGGTCTACTGAAGTCTGCTTGGAGAAGGTCTGTCAGAAAGTTTGTTTTATACATTTTGTAATTGCTCTGTGTCAGTCACAGCCTCTGATTTTCAAAAGTTTACATCTGTAGGTGTAGAAAAGTCTGTGAGAGTTTTCATGGAAGACGAAAAAGGTCCCAAAAAAGTTCTGTAGATGACAAATTCACTGTGAACAGTTCCTTAGAAATGAGAGAAACGATTACGGAATTTGTGTGCCCTTTTTTTTTTAAACCCTGAAGCTCTAGAGCAATACAGTACTTCAATCTGCAGTATCCACTATCATATGAAGAAAGAAGGGAAATTCTAAATCCAGATATAGCTGATATTACTGCATGGAAAACCTGACTGAAGAACTTTTAGCTTTGCTTTTGGCTTTTCAGAGGTTAAAGGAAGATGTGTTTCGTTTCTTTATCTTTGCATAAAAATTGAAAGACTTTCTTTACATTTGATGGTTAATTATATTTAGATGTCTTCTTTCTTTGTAAGAGAACACTAATATTATATATTATAAATTGAAATTCTGCTTTTAATATGGCTATATACCAAATTTCCTCAAATAATCAAATTCATAGGTATGGGTAAACTGTTCTTGTTTTTGAGCTTTTTATACTGCTTTTAAATGACTCAAACTTGGTAACTCATTCTTGTTAAAATATCAGGAATATAAGTTTATCATACACACTGGTAACCATGGTTGTAACAGCATACCAGAGAGCTCTGTAATTTTAATCTGTCTTCAGAACCCTGTAAAGCTTCACTCTTCAAGGTGTGAGGAGGAAGTTCCAATCAATCAAGTGCTTCTGCAAGATATCACTCGGGGGTATATAACTTTATTTGCCCCTAATATCATACAGATTCTCAGAAACCACTTCTGATTGATCCTGATTTTAATCAGGCCAAATAGAAACTTGCCCCTTTTTTCTTTTTTTTTTTTTTAAGGAGTAATGTTATTAAAAATAAATGGGTGCTGAAATCAATGCACTGATTGTCAAATCTAGAAAAGCAGAAATATGGTCAACTATGTGTTTTAATGTGGTTTCCCCAGCTGGATCAACAAGTTTGGGTAAAACATTCTGCAATAAGTCAGTGTTTCATGGTATACCTTGTGATATGCACCAGGTTCAGGCAGATTGATTTAATACAGCTTTGATTTCACCTAGGAATGTGGACTGTGTTTAAGGAAATAATTTCAAACTTACCTTTAGATCCCAGTGTCACTGGGGTGAACAAAATAATATCAATGCTAAAACTGTGAATGTTAAAAAGCTTCAAAGGACACTTTTTGTGGATTCCTCTGAGAGAAAAGATTTTTAGTTAGCCAATCACTGAAACATCCTGCTTAATCGTATTCCTTATACAACGACTGTACTTCTAAGCTTCCTTAAAACAAAGAATCAGTGAAAATATGGCACCTTCTAAGTATCTTACACATTTACCACATGCAACCAGGTAACTATTGTTCAGTTTAGTAATTTTAAATGTTGAAAATCTAACCTCAATTAACTCCTAATTTTAGAGAAAATGTGAATTACATAGGTTGTAAAATAAAATGAACATAACCTCCCAATTTAAAGATAAAAAATCAAAACTCAGCTCTATTTCCCTCAGCAGCATCTCACTGTGGCCTTGGTATGCAGTAGAAAACTGCTTACACATTATTAAGAAATACTTGTCATAAAGCGTTCAACAAATACTTTGTTCTAACTGCCCATTTTAGAGGACAAATTGCTGCAACTTTGTCTGGGCTAAACAAATGACTAAAGCTTGATGAAGTAATTATGAAGGTCTTTTTTCCACAGGTGAAGCGCCTCAAAAGTCTGTAAGCGTCTAGATTTTACGGAATCCAGTATTGCACTAATGATCCTGCTATAAACTCAGTCTGCACAACTAATAAAATACAGGAGGCAGGCAGTCCTTGCATGCTGATTAACTAGCAACTCCTCAAAAGCTCTTTCTCAATTCTTTGGCAGTAAAATGGAAATAATTAAATGTGAAATGTGTTGATGATGAAACAATGAATTCAGCAAGGAGCTGGAGAAGCTCCTGCCTGCATCTCCTGGGTAATTACCTGTGCTGCAGCAAAGTGTTGTAAGAGCTTCCTCTGCCAGAAGGCATGTATTTCATGTTGCTGAACAACCAAGAGTGTGTTCAGCTGGGATAAGCTCACAGAAGAGTGTAGAAAGATGGAATTACTAAAAGATCTATTTATCTGCCATTGCATGTACATTGCAAACCAAAAGACCCCAAAAGGGTTTTGCCGTTTGAAAAATGTAGAGAAAAATAACTTTTCTCAGACCAAATTCATACTGTCTATATCAGGATAGCTCTCTCAAATCTACAGGTGTTTATTATTATATAAATAAAGTATCAGCTCATTTAAAAGGACAGTTTCAATTGCTTCGTCTAAGATAGCAGCATCACCTACCTTTGCCCAGACTGAAAGTCAGCTCTCTGACCTTCTGTATTGCTGTACAGCATTTAATAAATAAATAAACAAACCACTAGGTCAAGATATTAACCTGCTTACTATAGGAAGCTTAATATATCCTGGACGTTAATTTCCACAGAGTCCATAGGAGCACTTACGAATAGAGTTAGAAAGCATGAGAGAAGAAAGTTCCTTTGGACACTGGGTTTATAAAGAGAGACTCAGAATAGAAAGTAAAAAAATATCAGAAGAAAAACTGGCAGAAAAGTAGGCGAAGCAGTAAGACGATTACATAGTGCTGGTGCGAAGCCAACAAACTGTACTTTGGTTAGTGGGCATGGTGGTGTATGAGGTATCTAAAGGTATTTTCAGGAGAGAATTTTTATTTTGGCCATTTCATTGGACGTGGAATTCAACTTCTAAGAGAGCCTTTGCTGAGGTTTCTGAGATGTGCCGGTGTGAAAACTGAGTCTGCATTTGTGGGATGTAAGCCTTTCCAATATTCCAGAACACATTTTCAGTTGAAAATATTCAGTACATTTTAGGAAACACCCTATTTTCTTGAGATCTGCTTTGAAGCAGAAGTAAAACAAAGCTAAATTAAAATCATAGCTCTCCATTGTTTTAGGAATGAAGGGTTATTTTCTGCCAAGTGTTTCTGGAAACCAAACCTTGATGTTTATTTTTTTGTTCCCAAAACAAAGTAAGTTGCCACAATGCATTATGGAGAGCTGCAAGACATGTCCACAACCCCAATTATTTATAACTATTTTTATTTTCTATTTCAAATGTGAAGTCCTTGAATGGAAGACAATGATCTATTACATAAATATTTTGCTGGGTAGAATGAAGAGTGGTAACTATATGGAAGCCATTGTGACAAGAATAACGTATAATAAATCCATTTAAAATGAATATAGATGAACAACAAGTATTCTCTTTTGCTGTGGAAAGTTTGTGCAGCCAGCTCAGAAAACAGCTCATAATTTAAAAATATTTAGGTGTTTTTGCTTAAAAATTTATGACTGCTTTCATGCCAACCATTCCCAAGGCCCTTGACCTTAGGAGACTAGATATAGGCACTCAAAATATCTAGCACAATTATTATTTGTGAAAACCTGAGGAAAAAGTAAAACATGAAAAGTGATGTGCAGTTAATTGAAACTCAGGAGTGACCTCATCGTTTCTTGACATTGCCTTGTCTGTTAACAAAGAGCTTCTGCACATTACCCCCAGAGCCTTTTGCAGCACTGGGGAGCAGCTGTGGCCTATGCTAAACAGTGCTAAGATTGATTTATTCGATGTCACACATTGAAGAAGGCTCCACTGTGACAATCAAACAACCAGTCATTGCAGTTTATTTTGCTGAAGAATGAATGCTTTCGTGGTGGAGGGAAGGACCATAAGTTCAGAGGAGTTGATCTGGGCCACCCCAGGTAGGGATCCAATCTAGGGGTTTAGGGTCGCTGCAACATGTGACATAGAAACTTTCTCATGGATAACTACCATCCCACAGAAGAAGGTATGAGTGTTTTGGGTGACACTTCTCATCAAGTGTCCAGGCACCCTCAGATGAAGGCAAGGTGGTACTTCAGGTCCTACATCCATCTGGGAAGTCCTGCCAACAGTTGAAGTCTGGTCACAGGCATACCCAGGATCCAGCTCAAACCCCACCAGGGCTGTCAGGTGAGGGGCAGAGGGTTCCTGTGTTGTCTAAAATGGAGGAAACCCCCCCCACTTTTAAGACAATATTAGTATAGATAAGGTAAAGAGCTGTTCTTTAAGGTGCACAGAGTACATAGGCACACCCACCAGCATATTTTATAGCTTTAACTAATTACCATATGAAGTGGGTACATCCAACCCAAAAACCATTTATCCCTGGTACCACCCTCAGAATTGCCCCATTGGAGCCCTTCCAAGGGTTCTGGGCCCTCTCTCTTGTTTTACTACAATATATCTTATTATTTCAGTCCAGGTGCATGTCCCAAACTGGATGTCCTTGCTAAAATTTCTTTTCTTGAAACAGAAATTCAGGAATGTAACACGAACTGTGAGAAAGGGTCTTAGTAACTGATGACTGCTATTGCAAAGTGTAAGAAACTTATATAGCTTTATTAAAATCTACAAAAACTAAACATTTTTAGGCATCACCTGGGAGGGGCACCCTGGTGACACTGTTCCAGGTAGTCAGAGCCCATGGGTGCACACAGGACTTGTCACATCTGCCTGGGGCTGTCACTCACTGTGGGAAAGAGATGGTTCATTTAAGGAGGTTACTATAAATTGATTTTGTCATGGAAGTCTGATTTTAAAAATAGTCTCCTCAGGACACCAGTATGGGCAGTATGTCTTAAACATGGACTTTGGATCTGAATCTTGGGCAAATTATGAAGCAGCCATCCGAACACACTTGGCATGCAACAGAGAGACCACTTCCATTCTTCAGGTACAAATAGATATATATATGCTGGAACAAATAGGTAAGCAGAGTAGTGGACCTCTGACTTTATCTGCTGCAAGAGTACATGAATAAATTTATGACACTTCAGGCAGGCAGATATAATCCATTCCTCATTTCTGTGAGGTTGTTTTACTGCTTATATTTAGTCCAGCCAATGTCCATCTGCAGTGTTTTATGATAATTTCCACACTTAGTCTGAAACTGACAGTTTAGCCCGCTATATATCAAACTAAACTCTTGTGGATCATTTCTGCCTATATTCTTTCTCAAAGTCATCTCTTATATTCAGAAATGAGAAAGACTGCTTATGCAGAATATTTCTTTGCACTGTCCTGAAGACTTTGAGCTGGTTCTCAGAACAAGCTGCATGTCACGTTGCAAATGCTGATATTGAAGAGTCAGTGCTTCCTGTCTCCTATTACCTTTGTACTTATCCCCAAGACTTTTACTTTCATTAACAACATGATATTTTTGAAAATCGAGTGCATTCTCATCAAGTTCATTCCCAACTAAAGCCCTTGCAAGGTATATTTAAGTACTGCTGACAAGACATTTGTCACCCCACTCCCAGTTTTAGGCTGCCCCTCATAATGATGAAATATGCCTGTAAAATTGCCATAATGGTATAATTTGGAGTCCTCAGTTCCTCTGGGAATAGGGCTAGCTTTAAAAGCTATAGGTGGCTTGTATGCCTCTGGCCTCTGTAGGTATACTGATAAAAGTATGTATGTACCTCTGAGTTTGACATTGTGTCAACTGTTCATGTAGGGAGTACTGGAATTAAACCAATGCTAATTAAAGCAAGACAAACGGATTAAAAAAAAACCATGGTATTTTCTATAGTCATACATATACAGGACACACCGAAAAAGAAAATGATAACTTCCATCCTGATCTGAATTTAAAACAGTGGATTGAGTTCCGCTTGATGAACTCTGCTCAGATGTGCATTAGCCATGTAACACAGGAAAAATGGTTCACATTGTCCCACTGGAAGGCACAAGTAAGCTGCATGGGCCAGTGTCAGGTCTCACTTCTGGAACTACAGAAACACCATGTGGAGACATCCTCTACACCCCATTACATGCCTAGCACACCCATGACTTCTCATTACAATTACAGGAAATGTGTACAAAAGGCAATACAAAGCCAAATAAGTTATGATAAAACAAATTTACCATATTTTATCTTCCCATCAATGTAAAAGGAAATACTATACATGTTGAGTGCTGGGAGTTCTTAAGAACAAGTTGCAGAGAAGAATCAAACACTTCAAAGATAAGACATGTTTCACATTTCTCATAGGATATTTTGCCTTTGAATTATCATAAACACCTATTTTTGTTAGTTTTTGAAAACACCTTTTAAATCTGTTTATAGCTAGGTGATTGCTGCTGCCTGAGGTGCTAAATAAACTGCAAATAGAGTTAAAGGCTATTTGTTTTCCAACATTCTCTTTCACTGTTTTGAGAGCTGCTTCATCTCCAGCTGCAGGTGCTTCAAAGAGAGACAAGCACTTGAGAAATGGGCTGCAGCTGAAATCAGGAGTACTTGAGAAATGGGCTGCAGCTGAATTCAGGAATACTTGCAGTTTACATGTTGAACAAAGTATGATTTGGGGTTACAAGCACTTCAAATATCTTTCTAGTGAGAGGTAATTAATTATTGCTTTAAAATAAACAGCCTACTTAACTCTGATGAGTTCCTGTTTTATGCATTTTAAGCTTCTGTATGGTAAAGTATTTTAGTATATAACTATGACTAGCGAAGTACTCTGCTATCTCTTTGACCAAGGCCTTTCCATTTTATGTTCTGCAATCCGCCACCCCAAATCTTTATTTGCTTTCATAGACAACATTATAGTCTGTCACGCCAATAAGGGCTCAGACTTATGTCATACTTCTTGGTGACAAATGAAATTATTCTTGCTCTCAATATATTGTTTCCTTGTTTCTTACAGGAAAATTTTAGTATAAAAATGAAGGAAAGGGCTGCATCTTGCCTCGTTTTTCTCCTAGGTCCTAATTTCTTTGTTCTCTAGTGAGATAGATGGTCTACATTTCTACTCACAGGAGGAGTGAATGAATGGTGATCATTTTTAAAATGAGATTGTGTTCTTAAGGATAGTAGATCAGGCCAGTTCAGCTTGTTAAAAAAAAAATAAAAATCAAAATAATTGAGTTAGTACAACAGAAAGGAGAGTAAAGTGATGCTGAACAAATGAAAGAGTTGTTGTTTTTTTTTCCCTTTTCTCTGTAAAGGCTGTGACAAGTGGGACAGTGTTGAAATGTGTTAAATAATTAGGATTCTTTTTATTTTCAGATAAATTTGCACTGCCAATATAGGCTATTCTGAAAGCACTGTGAAATATAAATGAATGCAAATTTTCCAAGGAATATCTTTAAGATTTCAACTTTTATAATTATTTAAATTAATTGCTATTATTGGCTCCCAACATAGTATTACCATCCATTAAAAATCTTTTCTGCCTTCAAGTGAAATGCTGTGACATGACTTACTGTCATCTATGAACAGAAAAATAGGTATATAAGCCATTTCAATAGTTGTTTAATATGTTGGAAGTGCTTAATTGCAGTGCCATTAAATTATCAGCAATGCATTTGGCAAGCCCAATTTGAGTGTTTCAACACTACAAGGGAAAAACAAATGAGAGTTACAAATGAATAAAGTGATGTTTATAACTGGAGCAATTATTACAATGGGTTTAAATTCTATAATTTAGTTTTTTATGTTTCATTTTAGTCTGGACAATTACTGACTATTAAAATTAGAGGCTTTATTTCCCCTCTGTGTTTTGAAAGGACAAGACAAAAAATGAAGTCCAAGGGAATGCATCGTCTGCAGCTGCAAGCTCTTAAGCAAATACAAATGAAGGCAGAGGGAGACTGTAAGTTGAAATGACCACTGTGTAAAAACTGTATGCTGGCTCTCATGTGCAGACTTTAAAGCTGTCATGGTTGAAGTGTGCAGGCAGAAAATGAAAAGGACTAGGATAGCAGCACTGTTGAAACTCTGTCTTTTACACATTTGCTCCGTGGAGTTGTGCTGGAATAATGGCCAAGCGTTTGGGCTCAAGATACAGTGTATGAAAAAATTAAAAAGAGCTGTTGAAATTTCACACCCCTAATGAGAGAACCAGCTACACTTAATCAATAGGGCAATGCTGAGAGTAATTTTGAACCTCACCCTTCTCTAGGGAATTCTTTGATTTCTTCAGTTTTAACAGTTTCCTTCAGAATTTATAATCTACAGGTTATTTTTGGTTTTATTCTGTATTATTCCCAGCCTAGTGGAGCTAGAGCTGTGACAGGCACTGCTCCTTTATAGATTACTGCTCCTTCCAGGCTTTGTTTGGACTGCTGTTTGAGTTGTAGTTGTACACACCCATGGTCTGCCCATCCACATGCTCATCTGCTATCAGGTAAATGAGAATGTGTTAATTTTCACCAAGATGCAAGAGGGTTAATACTGCCCCAAACATAACAAGTCGGTCATAGAATTACAGAAGAATAGAATGGTTAAGAATGGTTAAGGTTGGAAGGTTTATTAAAGATCATGTAGTTACAGCCTTCTGACATGGGCAGGGACATTTTCCATTAGACCAGGTTTCTCAAAGCCCCATCCAACCTGGTCCTGAACACTTTCAGAGGTAAGGCATCCACAGCCTTTCTGGGCAACCTGTTCCAGTGCCTCACCACTATCACAGTAAATTATTTCTTCCTAATATGTAATCTAAACCTTCAATTTTTCCATTTAAAACCATTACCACTCAAGTCTTCTCAAGCCTTTATTGTCCTTGAAATTATTTCCATGATGATAGAATAGATATGATATTAAAGCCATCTGTCAGAATATGTCCAAGTCAACTTCCTTCTTCCATGATATTTCAGAATCTTATACTTTTGGGATTTTTTGGTGTGTTTTGTTCTTTGCTTTTTTTCCCATCCTAACACTTGAAACTCAATTAGACAATCATAACTATCTGAACTCTGAAGGCTGAGCTCTTGCAATAGACTATCTTTACCCAGTTAGTCCAAATGAATATGGAGAAATGTCTGTGTAAAAACAGTGGTATTTCTCCTATTGATAAGGAATCTAATAAATGTGTTTAACTTGAACTGCTTTGTAGTCTATCATCACTTGGGATATTAGGGAAAAGATTTTTAAAGACTGTGATGTGTTTATCCATGATAAAATCCACATAGAGAAGGAAGAGGACTCAGGAAACTGACAGAGTTCCTCCTAAAACACTCAGAGCTTGGCCTTGCAATCCAGTTAATTCTTGATAGACTTGCAATGAGAAGAAGCCAAAACCTCTGAGTGTTGTCTCCTCACTATGCTGGGTAGCACATCCCTTGGAAACTAATCTGACATTCATTCCCCTTGCTCTCATGATATATGCTCTCATAAAGGGCATAGAGCACGGAATGGGTGTCATGCTGTCTTGAGTGGGATTAACAACAAAATTTATAATTTTTATTTATAGGTGGAATTTTTTCTTATTTACATTTACTCTTTGTCCATGTCAGTGGCATTTAGTGACTAAATCAGACACAGAAAAATGATCAGACAGACAGTTATTCCCATTTCTGGCACATATTTTATTTTTAACTGTTCTGGAGGGAATCTGGAGGAGAAGAGACAAGGAATGGCTCTACAGATTATATTTAGGAGGAATAAATGTACTTGCATACTTCTAAACCAAAGATTTTGTCTCATTTTGCCATCTCTTATATGACATTCAATCTCAGAAATTAAAATTGCATTAAACATAACAATTAACTATTCATAAACTGATGCCCCAGCTCTTTGAGAAATCTGAACAACCACTTTTCAAGCCTTGATATACGATGTTGTACTGTTTTCAAGATGTTTCACATGTTTAAAAATATTGCTTCACCTTTTTTTAAAACCTAGCATATGACTTCCATCTAAATATTAAAGGATCTTAGAGTTTTCCAAAAGACTGTAATTGCCAAAAGATACTTCTCCCAACTTTCCCCCATATTGACACAGCTGTGTTAATGAAGCTACTGGAGTTGCCATGTAATTGAACACTGGATATACATCTGGGATTTTTCCAGTTTCTCCTGTTTGCTACATAAGATGCTGCTTTGGCTGAATTTAGAAACCACTAATTACTAGAAGAGATGATCCTTTCTCCTTTTTTTTTGCTTTTTAAGTGCACAAGACACTTTTGGATATTTAACTTTTCTTTTTCTTCTCTAATTGTGCTAAACATAATAAAACTGGGACAGTTAATGTCACTGCCTCCAGCAGGAAACAAAAATACCTGCATGCTATGGCATGTTATTCTTTTTTCTGCTATCAGATATAAAGAGAGATGCGATGTTCAGGATTATTTAAAGGCAAGAATAGTTCTTCTATATATTTACCATTAGATAAATACAGACATTTAAAAAACCCCAAACCAACCAAACAAACAAAAACCCCAAACCAAACAAAAACCCACAAACATTATATACTGGCATGACATTAAATCACGCAACCTGAACAGTGTGTGTTTTCCTTTTCATATTATGCTAGATTGTAAACAAGTGATTTATCTGATTTCCTTCAGAACAGAATCAACAACGCACTTATAGGCTAGTTTATGCAGGCAATGATCTCCTAGCTCAGCTGAGAGCTTACAAAAATTACTGCGCAGTGCCAAATCCAAAATAAACTGCCCTCAGCTAAGTGGTTGCAGCTCAAATGTGGTTTAGATTCTGGTAATGCTGTTTGGTTAATCAATGTGCTTCTCTGGTCAGGTTTTGGTTAAAGATCATTTATCTCTGGAATGAAAGAGAGGAAAAGCCATCAAGAGTGCCACATCTTTGCCTGAAATAAATATAAATGTGTCAACCACAGACAAAGTACATTTTGTACAAACAGAGGAACATGTCATTCCATTAGCCCTGTCCTCAGTAGTAGGCAAAACTGTCACTTTCAGTTGAGGAAAATGCCAGTGATTTTAAGGAATGCTGAAAGTATTCACTTTAGCTCTTCTGATCTCTCTAAAAAAAATGAAGTTAGAGGGAACTTGAAAGTTCCCTCTTCTGCACACAAGATATTTTATGAAAATGTGTTTTGCTGAATTACTGTCACTGTGGGGACAGAGGTGGCCCAAAGAATTTTAAAAGCTGACATTTTGCTACTTTAGCAGCTTCTGAGTGCCTTAGGATATATAGTGCTGTACAGAGTCTTCCTACAAAGGGTCTTTTGTGTTGTGCAGAGTCAAGGTAAGCATGAAAGAACCTCTGCTTGTTTTTAAGCTCTGTGGCTGTGGAAGGTGAAGACTAGCTGTACATAAATCAAGGCAATTAGAGATGGAAAGTCTGCCAGACTGCTTCTTACAGGTTTTCAGAGTTTGGGGGAGGTAAGTTTGACTTTAGATAACTCAGGTATTGGAGATCCAATCTCTGAAGAACATATTCTAAAAAAACTCATTAGTAGGAATTCTCACCAGAGCATTCAACGAAGTATTTGTCCCATCACTTTCAGCAAGTACTCAAGTTGAAGATTTTTTACTGTTTAAAAAAAACCCCAACATACAACAACCTTCTTAGTCCTTCATGTGTGCATCCTTCAACTACTGGGAAATATTTCTCTCCTATTAAAAAATCATCTATCAAAATGTTAAATCTTTCAAATCACTTCAGATGCAAATTTTAGTATCTTCCTCTTTATGGAGGAGAGTCCATTCTCCTCCAATCATAAAATGCCTGCAGTGGTCCAGATGTTACTGTTCTGGTTCCTGATGAGAGGGTATATTCCCAGCCAAAGATGGGGAACTACAGCTACAGACAGTGCACAACCATGTTTTTAAGACTGATAGAATTACAGTGTTATGTGTCAATGTTTAATAAAAAAATGTTTAATAAAGGATAGTTTCCTCTTCTTAGTGCATGAATGTTGTTTATTGCTGGAGCAAAATTGAAAGAGTGTGATTTCTTCTGGACTGAAGTGTATGACTTCTCTATATGAGACTTTGAACAAAGAAGGTTTCAATACAATGTTTATACTAGTGTTCATGTCAACCTCTACTGTCTCTCAGCCTCTATATTTTCTTTCAGAAAGGATTACCCAGTCTTCACAGTGCGGTCCTGACTTGATGTGTACTGCCTGATGTGCTCATGTCTGGAGGTCTTCTGACAAATTTTCAGAAGCAACCCATCATTATGTGCAATTACTGCTTAGTTTGAGACCCTGAGTTGCTGTGGCTGAACAGCCTTATTTCTATCAATTGTGTAGGAACATCCAAATTAAAATCTGTTTTTCTTTCACACTACTTCTCTTCCTTTCCCATGTTCAAAATTATTTTTTTGAACTTTAAAAATATATGAATTATAGCCTACTCAGGGAAATGTTTCTTACGTCCTTTCAAATACTAAAGGATTCCTTATCTGAGCCCCAAGGCCTGCTTGAAAACTCCAGGCAAGTTCCAGTTCCAGCTTCTGCTTTTACAGTGGGGGGAGACCCTTTGACCCAGGTGCTGCGTCCCAAATTTGCTGTACACATCTTTTATGAGGAGTATTCCCGTTCTTTTGTGCCCTTTAGGAGAGGAGGATCCCACAGCCGCAGTTGGTGACAGTTTGCTTTGCTTACCCAGAGAAGTGTGCTCAGAGCCAGGACTGAGTCAGGTGGTTCTGCTGGAGTAGAACTTTGAGTAACTACTTCTTTACAATACATGCATTGCCCTTATTGCAATGGAAAGTGACTGAAATTAAGTAGAAATACACTCAAGGATTTTGTCAGGAAAAGTCCTGAAATCCTTACTGCTATAGCAGATGAGATTTGTAAACATGTTGACTGGAGCAATAGATGGATAGCTAAAACTGAATTCTAGTTACACCCTGGGTTTGAGACCACAAGCTCAAAACTGTTGACCACAAGTCATAGGATGTTCTGAACTTGTCTCCACTGTCCAGATTCTGTCATATTCTATTTTGTTGTCTTTGTCAAAGCTCCATTTTATAGGTTAAACCAACCTCTGTTAATATGAACACCTCCTACAGAAGAGGATAGCAATGGAGCAATAGTCATTCTTGTATCTTTCTGCCCTGTGGTCTACTTCAGAGGAAGCTCTGCTTGAGGCTGGTTGCTACATCTCATCATTGCCATAATTTATGTATCATTGGTACATATTTTCTCCTTTCCAAGGCATGGCTAGAGCCATGGCAGGGGGAGGAGGGATATTCATCCTGAGTTATTTTGCTTTCTCTAGTCCTGTTCCATTCCACCCACTGACATATGGCTAGAGCTTACTTATTTTAAGTTCCAAAGAGCGTTCTACCTAGAACTTTATCAGTGCATGTCATGTCTGCTGGTCCAAGGTGCAAGGGCTTTCTTAGCTGGAATTCAGCAATTGTGAATATGACATTTTCATGCCACACTGTGATCTGTTCTGTAACTAGCTATTTCCTATCAGTAAGAAGCGTCCTACTGTGACTTTTACCCTGCAGCAACTAACTATGGAAATCTTACTGGCCTCATTATTTCATAAATGAGTGAGGGGATTAACTGTAGACATTGGAAAATGTTGTGTGCACTGTCACCCAGAAGCTGTATTCAGGAAAATGTAACCCTGACATCTGCAATAAGATAGGGAAAATAATTTGTCATTTATGTCACCTACATGCAGCAAAAATATAAAATGTAGTTTGATGTGTAGAGATGATACTGAGTCATCCTAATGCATGTATAATCATGAGTCATGATGGAATCAGATGGAATAAAATAACAGCTTAACCTGCATGTTCCTATATTCTGCATAACAATTGGAAAAGAAGAAAATTCACTGTGGCTTTGAACAATTAATGTTTTTTTCCTTCTTCCCCTCCATTTGCCACATTCTCCTTATGCCCAGCAGCTAGCTGATGGCAGAGTCACCAACCAGAGCGTTCAAATAAGTAGCACTACTAGTCAGGGGACTGTTTTGAAACAGTATCTCCAAAAAAGGGAGAAGAAAGAATAATCCTTTTAAACAAGCATATTGGATTTGCATTAAGTGAACAGGGGAAATTTCCTCACATGCTACAGGCCTCTGAAGTTCCATAGCCTCAGCCCACTTCCTGACACTTGGCCCATGACAAGCAAGCTTATGATTCTGCTTCTTAGCTTCCTGACACAAAGCATGTGGGTAAAAAATGACTTGTAGATAGGACTTCCCCCTGAGAGCAAGCAATCTGCACAGCTTCCTCGCTCTGCTGGTTTTAAAAAGAAAATGGCACTTGCAAGCGAAGTCTGATGTCATTCCTCTGCTCCTAGGAGAGAACTGCTGCACTAAGAACATGAAGAAAACAGCACTTCTTTGAGTAAGAATGCATGGAAAGTTGCACTGGATCAAACCAAACTCAATGGCCAACTGTGTCCAAAAATGGAGATGCAGTGTTCAAAAACTGCTTGAATATTGCTGGGAAAAATTTGATCTAATTCTGAAGCAGGCCTTCCTTTGAGTAGGAAACTGGCCAAGTTACCTTCCAGAAGGGCCTTTTGACCTAAATTATTTCATTATTCCAATTGAAGGAGCCTTTTCTGCTACTAAACTGAATATGACCACATTCTCTAACACTATACAGCTCCTGCTATATATACCTTTGGAAATTACCACCTCCTGTACTTCACTGGAAGCATAAATCCCCATTGTGTTACACACTGTTATACAGTCCAATACTACAGATTTATTTCAGTTTTGTTTACCAAACACTGAAACATGTCCCCAGACAATTATTAGTTAAAACCAAATATCACATTGGGCACTGTTACAAGGGAAGATGTTCCATAGAAGAAAATTACATTTCTTATATGAGGTCTTGTTTTAAATAGCGAAATAGCTTCATGGAATTTTTTTCAATCACACAGCTGCAAAGAAAGATTAATTCAGCACAAGACAAAAATTATTGTCTCTTACACCTCAGTCTGTAATATAAAATTCTAAATTTTATCTGTGTGAATCATATCTCTGTAACAGCTTTGCCACATCTGCCTCTTTTAGTATGGGTTTGGTACACTTGAGAGGAACAAAGCTCAAAACTAGAAGGTCTTTGACCTTCTCAAATATGTGTTTACTATCTTTGTAACAGAAATATGGAATCACCAGCATCTGGTGAATTTCATTTGAAAAGCCATAGGCTTTACATTTTCCATTGAAGAGACATCTTTTGATGCATCTTGAAATTGGGACAGTGAATGTCCTCAACAAAAATAACACTAAATTTGTTCCTTCCTGAAATGACCTGAGAGTAATTGTGGGGTATATACATGAAAAGAAGATGCAGTTTCTGGAAGCTTTTTCCCAGGCAAAACAGCCTGATAAAAACCTGATGAATGAAAGGTTGTGTCTGGAACCACAGAGAAGATGAACTCACCTTGCAAGAGTCTCCTTGGGCTTTGCTCAAGTATATTAGTGATTTTGCAGAAAGACCTCCTCAATGGTACACAGCATTTAAACAGCTGAGTAGGCTGTGCTTGTTAGAAGGGGAGAGGAACAATGTGCAGCAGTGCTGAAGACCAGAACTAATGGTTGTACTGTCCATGGTGAACAGAGTTTTTTATCAGGCTGTGTGGAGGAAGGGTTCCAGTTCCTTTGTTTGCCCATTCAGGATCAGTGCTGCTGCTCCCATTAACCTTAGCAGGGTGCTTGCCATAGACTTCATGCTTCAGTAACATCGGAGATATTGCTTGAAGAACTAGTGGGAAGAAATGCAGAAAATATCCTCCCCTTCCACTGAAGAAGATGCTGTAATTGAAAGCTTAAAACCACCTCTCCTTCAAGACCTTTACCTCTCTCCATGAACAGAAGTGACTCAGAAATAAATATTCATATCTGCTTTGAACCACTTAGTCAAGGTTCATCCTTTCAACTTCTAACTCAAGTTCAGGTAACTAAACTCACAAGGCCAACAGAACACTTTGTAGACCACACAAAATTGTGTGAAAAACACTTCAGCAGTGGAAACAAAATATTTGCAGGGTGCAGGATGAGTGGGAAGAAAAACAGGCTTGACCCACACCAATGTTTATTATTCGTTGTTTGTCTGGCTGAAATAAACACTAAACAATTAAGTACAGTCATTCATTTTCTTTTCTGAAGATCTGTTTCTCAACCTGAAAGAAAATCTTACAATAACAGCTGCTTTCAAGAAATTAAAAGGAAGCAAAAGCTAAAGACTGTGAATTACAAAGAGCGAATGGGTTTGGGGGTTTTTGGGGGGGAGGGGGTTGAGTTTGGTATTTTTTTTTTCTTTTAGTTTTTGTTCGTTTAGTTGGGGGGATTGTGTTTTTTTAACTATATTGAATATATAACTGTGTTTCGAGTTGCCTAACCTGGGAAAGGAGATCTGAATTTGTCTGTTGGAAGATTTGAGGAGGGACATCACATATGCAAACAAAACATGATTTTGACATTGTCTTTCTTCAAATTCCCCAGATGGAGTAAGACTCCATTGTCTTTCAATAATATGCTTGCACAATTTATTAAGAATTTAAATGAGAAAAAAAGGATCATAATTGCATGGTTCAGAACTCCAAGGTAACAGGCTCAAAGCCAGATTCCCTTCTTGATATATGAATATAACCCAAGATCTCCCATCTTTCCTCAAGAGTCCCTCTATCACTTGTTTACTGGTTACCTAGTTTACTGGAGTTACTTAGCGTTTTAAAAATTTTAATTCTTCCTTTTCCCATGAAAACTCCAAATTTGCAAATATTTGGGAGAAGCTAAGCATATTTTTTAGTAAATTAAGTAATTCTCAAAATTATTTTGCCTGGCCCTAGGTAGGAGTAACATAACTTGATCAATTTTATGCTAATAAAAGCTGTATTTGAACTGGTCATAAGCTACAGGCAGCATTTGACTGTGAACTTTTACTCTATTTTGTCTTGTATAAATTGAATGCTGAAATACTAATGACTTCTGGGAAACCTTTGTGCAGCAACTGACAGTGCTGAAGAAAGAAAAACCATGTAACAAATTTTGACCTCAGGACTGTCTTTTGAATTGTGTTTTCATTAACTTTAGAGATACCAGGAGATTCTGGCACTGCTGAGAGAAAGAACCCTGTGTTACTATTGCATCAAATCATAGTCAAAAAATCATACAAAAGCAGACAGTCTTGTGTTTTTCTTGCTCACTGTCTTTGTGAGCGTTTTCTTTGTACTCCTTGTTTTTCCCCTTGAGCTTAGAAGACAGCTTTTTTTATTCCTTTGTTGAAGTAAGGTTTGGGAGCTGTTGTTTCATCTAAAATATCATTATTTGTGACACTTCAGCAACAAGTGACTATTTTGTGAATACAGAATCAAGAACTTTAGCATGAAATTTTTGCTCCAAATTGTGCCTCAGTCATTTATTATTCACAACATTGTGCCTCAAATGTATATGTACCCCAATGGGGATATCATGCTCATGTGCCATCATCTTTGCAAGTTGTGAGTCTCATTCAAAGCCCAGAAAAATAAATGAGGAAACTTTGTTTATTTCCAACCCATAAATTGTGGAGAGAAAGCTGAAGCCTTGTACAGAAGCGAAATGCTCCTGTACTTGATGTCAGTGGCAGAACTCTCTTGAACATCTGTGGATCCAGGATTTCCTTCAGATCTTAAACATCATCTTTGGGATGGTTCAATTTCATCACCTATGCCTTGTGATTGTACCCAAGTGCCACATTACTCACCTTCCCATTATCATGATACCAGTATTTTTGCGACAGAGAATGCAGCTTCATCAAAAACAAAATTTTTTGAAGACCTGGAAGATTATCTGTGCTACTGCTGTCATCAGCAAGCAATAATGATGCTTTCAAATCACTTTTTTTATTTACTGTCTCTGTAAATACTAAGGTGTTGCTAACCTCAACATGGCTGGACAGAAATTCAATTTTCAGGCCAGTGCTAGTTTGTGCAAACAAGTTTTGAATGAGATCCAAAGAGAAAATGTCAGTACAGGAGAGAGAACAAGACCATGTGCATATTTTGAGTTACCGTTTTTGTAATTCCTCAGTATAATATGGTGAGCATGTCATAAAGTGCCAGTGTCTTGAAAGCACAGAGACCTCTCCCCACTCTGCCCACGGCCCAGTATCCCTTCTCTTAGACCCCCAGAGCCATCAGTCCCTGCCCCAGAGATGCTGCAGCAGGGCGAGTGTCCAGCTTCCCATAGCCCTGCCCTGACCAGCCACAGGGACCCTGTGATGCTGCAGTCCCCACAGCACTCTGACATAAAGCACAAGGCAGGTAAGCAGACAAAAAAATAATGAGAGAGAATTTTCAGCTATTTCATTAAAAAAAATCCCTACTTTATTTTAATCTGCTTGTAGAATTCAAATACCCAGCTAGGTAGAATATCTACTGCCTGCTTTATTTTAAAGTGCTTCCAAAGTCATACATTCTGCCCATGGGTTTTAAATATAATTTATAGTCCAATTTGTCATTTGAAACATGGAGGGAAAAATTGCCTTAAGAGAAAAAAATGGTTATACTGTTTTTTAATTGAGAGGGAGGGGGTAAAAGTTGCCTCATGATGATTAAAACCTTAATGACTAATGTAGAAAAACTGGCATGAATTAAGGACATTATGTATGGAGCTGTGAGAACTTACCAATTCATAAATTATGGAACATATCCCAGGTTTGTTTTCGGATAAGAACAAAAATTCTGTTTAAGATGTTCAGCATCTCTAGCACAATTACATGAAGTTCACAGTTCATTTGTTCACCAAGTCAGAATAAAAATGTGACACACAACAGAACAAGAACAACACAGAACAATGCCTCTAAACCTTTGGCAGAAGAGAATTTAGTTCACTTTAAAGCCTAACTGTGGTCTCACTCTTATTTGCTGCAAAACGTCAAAGAATCACCACACAGAAAACATGACAGGAAACACCAGAGAGGAAAATTTTCACATTGCTGAGGCAAGATGCGTAGACTAGAGAATGTGAAACATAAAATGCATATATCTGAATGACAGTAACACTTTGATAACCTGTATTGCATACGAAATATTTGCAAGTGAGGAACATATTTTAAACAGACAGCTATATTTAAAATTTTCTACATCTTCCCACTTTAAACTTCACAAAACTTTCAGCTGTCAAACACATTTCTCCAAGTAGGGAAAGAAAAGTTACTAGACAAAGATGAGTATTTCAACATGTTGATTTTTAAGACTACTGTTAGGAGAGAATCTATTCCCCCCTTAATTTAAAAAAGCAAATAAATAAACAAAACCAAGCAAACATTGATCCAATTTTTGCATATCCGTAGCAGATTGGAGTAAAAAGTTGAAATGTGGCAAGAAGATAGAATTTGAGAATGAGAGGTGCTTTATAGATTGTTAGGGAAAATTAGTTTCCATTTAGCAGAACGATGAGCATTTTAAAAGTAGAGTTTATGAGTATTTTTTGTAAACACCGTTTTGCAACAGTCTTAGGACCTAAATATAGCACTTTTCATTGCACAAAGACATTGAGCCTATAATTTTGATTTAAGCTAACAAACTAAGAAAAGTTATTTTTTATGTAACGCAGTTTTTTAGGACATAGGTTTTCAATTGCATTATATCATGTTCTGGTGATTTCACGAGATACTACAGTACTGTACAACAATTTGACTTCAATGATTGTGGCTTTTGATGCAGTCCAAATTTATATTGTGCAATGCAGAGAACAACTATACGTGACCCTTAGAACTTGGATAGGGAAACTAGGGTAAATTCTTTCTACTGACTCCCCTGTCAATGGAAAAATGCATATCTGCAAGTGTTTTCATCAGTTTTTCTTTTTTTTTTTGGTTTTGTACCATGAATGAAATCGTTTAAAAAAACTGACCCCATTACTAGCCCCTGAATTATTCCTCTGAAAGTCTCTCTAGTTTGATTCACCACTTTTTAAGGTGGTTTGCCTGGTTTGGGATCCATGAGACAGCAGCCATAGTTAAACGAAAATCATAATTTTCACTTCTGGAAGACACGCTATCTAGCACATTTTTACACCTGGTGTGAAATCTCAGCTTTAATGAGATCAATTAAAAAGCACCTATTGCTTTGAAGGGAATGTAGGATTCACCTCTTTTGTGCAGCCATCAGCTGAGTTAAGAAAATTCTCCATTGTGATGACTGAACTTCTTGATCCAATGTGTAACTCTCTGCCTTCATTTCACCCAGAAAAAAGGCATTGACCAAAGTAGTTCTACCAATGCAATACTCCCTGCATTACAGCACCCCTTATATTTTTTACAAGAAAACAATATTTTGAGGGATTAATTGTTAAAAACAAAGACTACACGGTAAGATTTCATTATAAACTCACTCACATATTTCTAAGTGTTTTCTTTATTTTCGCCCTGGCATTTGGTCATCCTGGTTGTCTGACATAAGTTATTGTCTCTATTGTCTTATCACAGGAGTACCTGGGCCCCTGGATGACAAATGCTGATACAGGAAATTAGTTCCAGTAATTTTCATGGAACTTTCATTATGCAAGTACACATACTTGTATATATGTATATATATATATATTTTTTTTTTCAGAAACTGAGGTGATTATCTCTGAATTTTTCAAGACAAACTTAGATGATTAAACTTATTCATTTCTTGGGCCTCAAAGATTAATACTCAAATCTTTCTTCAATAATCTTTATCAAACTTTCTAATTTTTGGGGATTTTTTTATTGCCTGAAATTTATTTTATTCAGATTGTTAAGTTTGTTTTTTTCTTTTTTTTTTTTTTTGAAAGGTACCAAAATATGGCAAAGGTTGTGTAGTAAGTTGCCAATATGTTTGTCACTGAACTGCATGTCACATAAAGAAAAGGCATTAGAAGGGCAAAGTAACAATGAATTCAAGAAAGCCCACAAGGAGAGGCAGAGAGAAAGTGATTGATACAAGCTGTTGCTTCTTGAATTCTGAAATGGTCCATCTGCATAGCCCGAAGCATTGGAATGAGGTCAAGGGATATTTGGAAAGTTCGCATAACTTACTTAAAGCTGAAAATAGCTGGTAATGGTCGAAGTTAACTGTTTCTTTACACAGACGCATTAAGCAAGTTCTGTATGGAAATAAATGTGTGGCTTTGAAGGGAAAATAAGAATTTGATGCAATTCTCTGATTCAATAAAGTCAGAGTTCAGATATGCATAGAGTTAGTATCTGACTGATTTTCTGAAATGCTGCAGTAGATGAATTTCAGAAGTATTTATTTTCAAATTGAGTTGTCAGTTCACTGCCAATTCATAAAACCAACTCTGCACTGATATCAACTCAGCACACAATAAGCTGACAGACTGTACCATATTTTTATAGTGAATCATTTAAACCATGAATCATTCATAGCTTCACACAGGTGCTGAAAATAGTGAAAAACCTGCTGTCATGCTAGACAAGCCTGGCACATGCTTTCCACAAGTGATGGGCTCCTCTTTGCAGAACAGATCAGCTTTTAATCCTATTAGGAAGAAAGAAAGATCAAGAAAGGAAAACAAAAAAGGGCTTTGTTCCCTATCCCTTCCTTTTTCCCCTTTCTTCTCTCGAATTTTTAATGATATTATCTTGCCTATTCAAAATGGAAAATGGAGAAAAATATTTGATTCTCTGTTCCATTTGTTCCTGCTTTTATTCCATTGACAAGCAGATAAAACACATATTGTTTCAAATGGAGCAAGTCCTCATACAGTGACTATATCACAGTCCTCATTCTGAATAACCTCCAGAATGTCATTCTGTTGACGTATATATTTGTAGATAATTAGTTGCATCCACCAAAATAATCCAAGGAATCTATACATTAGTACAAAAGACAGCAGCAAATTATAGGCTAGCCTTGCAGCTTCAGCAAAACATGCAGTAAGCCTGTCATGGGGCAGTATTCAGATTGTCTTATTCCCTGCTTTAAATAAGAGTAGAAAAACAGATTGCAAATAAAAATTAAAATACCCACCTGAACTGACCTGAAAAAGTTGAAGGATGTGCCTGGTTCGTATGCACTGCATTAGGTACCTGGTGATGTTCTGGGAATCACTGATTCCATGTCAGCACATCTGTAAAATGAGTTAATGAACAGGGTCACAGGATGTAGCCATTTCACACATGATTAGACAGGGTCTCCTTGTACAGGAGTGCTCACCCAGTCCCTGGGGACCTGTTCTACCTGCCAGTCTGTGACTGGCTCAGACAGACATGTAGGTCAAAAGAGGAAATGCTTTAGGCCCAACTTATGCTGTCGAGGAGTCAGACTTTATGATGTCTTGCAGGACTTCACCCTTAGGTGCTTAGCTCTCAAGTGCTTTGGCATCTAGCAAAACACTCTTACATTGCAGAAGAGTTATTTGCTAAAGGAGTCCCCTCAGTAAAGTTGTGAGCAGAGAGAGCCAATAGCAAATGTGAAAAATCAGGCCACTCCCTTCAGAAATCACCAAGCTGGGGATTCAAAGCCCCAAATCTGTTGTGGCCAGTGCCTATGTCAAAACACTGAAGCAAGCTGTGGGATTCCTCTCTTGCCTTCTGTCCAGCTTGTCAGCAATGCACTCACTCACCAAACTCTTGTGAGACACGTAGGTTCATTTCCAGTTATCTCATCACAAGGTATGTGGATATGTAAGCATCAGGATATAAGGAATAAATAGGGCATGCTTCCAGTCCCTCACATCAAAGTTGTTCCAGTTTACTTGGAACAACTTTACTTTACTTTATTCATTCAGCCAGAAGAAAGGAAATGGAAAGAGGGAATCACAACATGGACTCTCTTTGCCTGGAAGCTGTATAACAATGACCAATATTACCAATATTGACCAAAATGAAAGGGAGCCCTGAGGCCCAAACACTGTGCTTATTGCTGTTGATATTTTTCATCTCAAATTAATATGAAGAGTGGTGGAAGCAAACCTTTAATGTTTAAGAAAACGGTCTTCTGTGACTTGTGATGATAGAGAAACTATAATCTATCACTAAATGTTTTGTGTTGACTTGCTCCATAAGGCATCTTCTGAGAATGTGTCCTGCCATGCACTATAAAAGACAAGGCAGGTAAAAAACCCACTAAACTGGCAATCCAAACAGACTCTGTATATGGAGGAGCTACAGAGTCACTCAGCACTAGCAAGAACAAGGAACTTCCAAGAATTCTCAGAACTAGCAGAACTTTGCTAAAAAAAAGCCCAATAGGTGCCTGAGGTGTTTTGAAGTTACACAGCAGCTGAGTTTCTGAGATTTGAATGTTGGACTTGGAAGTCTAAAGGCTTTAACGATCTAAAATGTTAATTAGCACATCTGTGTATCTGAATGGAAATGGCCTCTTTATCCCCTAGGCTCTTTCCAGATCTGATTCAGAATAATCATGGACTTGGAAAAGTGCCTTTTTTTCCTACTGAAATAAATATGTCCACTCTGCTCAAGTTCAGTTTCTCCCAGTGGAAATTTTGCTTCGAGGACTCTTCTCCCATACAGAGTCTGCTTTGAGCTTCCAATGATTGTTTATACACTGGAGTCTCTTTTGGTCTTTGTCTATACGGTTGTGTGTTCTAATTGCCCATTTAGAAGTTGTCTACTGGGACTTGACAGAGCAGTTTATCTAAGGGGTTTTTTACACATAGATTGACTGCATACCTTCAGTTAATTTGGATGTATTTTCTTTTATTTTAAAGCCAATTAAAGCTAAAACCTTTTAAACTTCTGAGCAGACACACTTTAATTCCAAATATGTATTACTAGATTCAGATTACTTTTCCTTAGAGTTTTTGTGTACCAAACCATAAGAAAACTTTATTATTGTGAGGTAACAAGGCTCATCCCTCTTTATACTGGCTGGAGAAGGAAGAGGTCAGAAGTCAACCATCATTTTTACTTTTTCATATGTAATTTTTCCCTCTTTTACATGTAATCATCTACTGCAAGAAGGTCATCCATCACATCTAATTCTAGTCTAATTCTAATAATAAATAGGTGCATAAGTCATAGAATATCATTTTGTCTGAACCTAGGGTTCCTCAGGCATCAGGTGACTAATAAACATATGTTATTCAGTTGCCAAAGAGTAGCACTTCACCAAAAGGATGAACAAAACCTGATATATATTATATATATAAATAATGACTCATTAAGATGTTGTGTCAGATTGTCATTGGTAGCACTAATTATTTTCCCTAATCAGCATTTTATCAAAAATGTGTATATTAGCCAACTTGAAAAAATAATATTGTTTCAATGTGCCTGTAGGGAACCAGTATTTTGATGGACAAGAAAAATTTCAGGTGCATTACTGCAAAATGAAAGTCCTCTGATCTGATCATGACTGCACTGACCTGCACAAGGTATTTTCACCTAATAAGACATTGCCCCTACTGTAAATAGCCAAAAACAGAGAAAGAATGAGGACTTTTCATTACAGCCAAAGAGAAATTAGGCGATTTACTGAATGACACAAATACAGCTAATAGCAGAGAAAGGAATTAAATCCAAATCTAAATCTCCTAAACCCGTGGCAGGGATCATGGCCAAGAGTCTGATTTTGGAAATGCTTTGTATTTGAAAATGGCTTCTATCCTAATCATTATCATTGTAAAGAACAGTTACATAGGTTTCTGTGTATAATTAGCATTACAGTTGCCAAGAACATCTTTTGTTAGCAGAGATAACATTTTGAAGATCCTCGTTTAAATTCCAGCCATATGTTTTAACTTAGTAATGAATTCCACAGTGAAGAAATATTGATTTGGGATGACTTTAATTCACATTGTTGCCCTCTAACTTGTGTAATATGAGGTGCCTCGTTCAGATATGTTCAGGTATTTGCTTGCCTTTTTAACGCATCATTATGCATTGAATCCTGATAGTACTAAACACTGTTCTTGAAAGTCTCTGGAATTGCTCGAATTGCTCCCTAGTAACAATTAGAAGATTTCTTCAACAGCAAAAGTGAGCTATTTTCCCCAAAGATGGGCACATCTGTGTTCAAATCGTGTCATTTTATATTGCGTGGCCTTTTCCTAGCAGTGTACACAGTTTAAGTGATCTCATCATCTAGCACATTTGGCTTATGTCCCTGTGAACTGATCAAAGATAATTAGAAAGGACAGAATGGCAAGGCAAGGAGGGAGAGTTCTTCTTTGCAGAAAAGAGCAGGTGGACTGTTCAGTTTAGGATTGGACAATGAGCCTGCTGATAGCTCATGAGTTGGAATTAGAAGGAAGACAACATGAGTGATATCTAAAAACATCTGATCAGGAAGAACTAGATGAACCCTTCTTTAGATAACTGGAAGCTTCATGTTCAAAGACCTTCATATTCATGGGCAACTGTAACCACTTCATTAATTGCCATTAGCTTTCTGGAATGCATTGATAATAATATCTTAAAAGAGATGATCAATAAGCAAATGAGGGGAGGTGCTCTGCTGGACCTAATGTCTACAAACAAGGAAGAATCCAAGGCTTGGAGGTCACTGTGGCTGTAGTGACCATGCAATGATGGAAATCAGGATCCAGAGGGAAGGGAATAAGGCAAATAACAGAACAATAGCAGAAAAAGAAGACAGCCTATTCAGAGACTGCTTGAAAGACTCTCATGGGAGACAGTCCTGGAGGAAGGAGGGGTACAGGTGGGATGGCTGTCAAGGATCACCACCTTCAAGCTCAAAGATGGTCCATCTTGATGGGCAGAAATCAAAGCTAGCAAGAGGCCTGAATGAATGAGCAAGCAGCTTCTGGCTAAACTGACACCTGAAAAACAAGCATACAAAAAGTGTTCTGCAGGATGAGGTCATCTAACAGGAATATTTAGACACTGTCCAAGTATGCAGGGATAGGTTTTGCTGTGCTGGTAAGATCTGTCATCAGGAATTCCAGGTCCCCAAGACCAGTGGTAAAGTTTGGAGCAAGGAAGACTTACCCTTGTTGGAGGAGGATCAGATTAGGGAGCCCTTAAACAAACTGGACATATACAAGACCATGATACACACAGAGTTGGTGGATGTCAAGGCAGGGCTGCTCGGTAGTATCTTTGAAATACCCTAGCAGTCATGAGAGGCTACGTAGGATGGAAGAAAGAAAATATCACTCCTATCTTTGAAAAGGGAAAGAAGGAGAAACAGGGGAACTACAGGCTAGCCAGCCTCACTTGGGTCAATGGAAGGTGTCAGAGAAAATGATTCAGAAAAACATTTCCACACATATTAAGGTGTGCTGGTTTAAAGGTAAACCAACAGGAGAAATGGACCCACCACAAGAGAGATTATAAGTCAGAGTTACAATTTAATGAAAGGTATTACAATAAGAAACACTGACACAAAGAGAAAAACTGCTTTCAACTCACCAAAACCCAGCAGTATAACCCAGTGTCCCAGGGCACAAGCCCAAAGGGGTTTGTTAGCCCTTGTGCGGAGACCCGTGTGGTTCCCCCAAGTCTAAAGTAAAAGGAAGTGAAGAACCTGTTGGTGCAGATGATGGCTGGGGTCCAGTCAGGAATGATGGTTGCAGTCTGGTCAAGAGGGGCAGTTTACTCCTGTCAAGGTCCTGCTCTCCTTTGGATGTAACAAGTAGCCCCTGAGGTCTTCTTACGCCTGCTTATGTACCTCCAGGGAGCACCCAGTCCCTCCCCCAGGGCGGGGACTCACACAATGGGTGATTAACTCTGAGTCATGGGGTGTTGTTGAACCGTTGATGGCCCATCAGGAGTCACGCCCCCTCAGGCTGGGTGTGAAGGTGCTAACAACTCCCTGGGCAGCTGCTACAAATGGTCCATTGTTCTTGGGAAATGAATAGAGGGGAGTAGAATACATATCTTTGATGACCCCCACACAGTGATAACTGGTCCCACCTCCTGAACTAGGACATAAGGATAAGAGTGGTTGTATGTGATTAGAATGGTTATACAAAGGTGAAATCATGCCTGACCACCCTGACAGCTTGCTACAGTGAGAAGACTGAAGGAGAGGAGATGGGTAAATCTAGTAGCAGTCACCTTTGCATCTTCACCTGTGTAATGTGGGTACGAAGAGCTGCATTTACATCAGTGTATGTAGGGTCAGTGTTATTTTGTGTAACTTCAACCAAGGACAATGGGAATTCTTTGATGGCTGCCACCTGTTGCAGGTGGGAATGAAAAGCTTAGGAAAAATTATTAATTATTAAAAATTATTAAAGAAGCCTTGCCATTGAGTCATGAGGTGCAGAAAGTATCTAGTCTTAATCTTGCATTATGTCAACAGTTTAAATTTAAGGAATTAAATTTAAGCGGTGTCATTGAACCACTTTTGTCCCATTGGTTTTAATGATGGCAAGTCATATATATTTATATATATATAACAATGAATTCTTTATTATGACAAAAGAACAGAGAAGTGAATAGATGAAAGATCTTAATCCGAATTATTTACCACACAATATAAATTCTAAAACTACTAGTAGTATAGTATAAAATAGGATAGTGTACTATATTGAAGCAATTACTGAAGCAATTACATTAAAGCTAGAAAAAAAAAATTATTAAGTAGAGATTTGATGTAACTCGTCCGTACCAACGCTTATGGAGAGATCTCTTTCTCTCAACCTTGAGGATTTTCATTGGGGGGCATCCCCACCCAAGGGAGGAATCTCCACACATACACTCCAAGAAGGGTTATGTTAGAAGAACCTGACTCTTTGAAAGGGTACTGGACTTTTGTAGTATAAAGTGACTGACTGGTAGTCACAAATTTATGGTCTAGTTACCAACTTATCTGTCACATCCAACTTTAAAATGCAAGATAGGTGTTTGGTGAACCAAGCTGGTTTTGCCATAATTCAACACTAAAAACATTACCATGGCACCACTGATAACCCATCACAGATAGCTTGCATGGTTTGTATTCTTTGAATGAATTCTAGGCCTTATCGGGTTAGGCTCTCCTGCCACACCACCAAAATGCAATTCCCTCAAATCCAAGAGGTGCCTTATCCCTTGGATTTATCCTACAAATAACCAGTTCACTTGTATTACATCAGGCTAGAAAGAGAGTAGAAGAAAACTGTGAAAGTGTGAAAAAACCCAAAAAACAAACAGATACTAATACTGGGTTTAAGAAACACTGTGTATAAGATACCCTATGAACCAGGAGGATCTTTGTGAAACATGAGAAGCTTGGGTAATTCAAAACTGCAAGCACATACTTTCCTCTGCCTGAGGCTTAAACAGGCGACCAGTCAGCAATGAAGGAATACACTCAGACAGAAAAGACAAAAAGTATGCTTTATTGAAAAGGCCACCTGGAAGAATTCTTGACTTCTTGGAAGTGTCTGACTTAATTTTAAATGAAATTGAGGATGTCAAGGAGAAGAAATGTGTGCTGACATTTATTATCTTGAATAGACTTCTGCAGTTCCTTTCCTGGCTCCATTAGAGTGAAGGTCTTTTTGGAATTCACACAAAAATGATCTATCTGTTGGCTTCAAGTATCAGTAGCCTCTGAGCAATGAACTACAAAGCCAGAAAACTGGAGGGAACATTTAACATAAAAAGAAATTCCTAGCTGTGGAAAGAAGAACTATCTTCCTTAGACCAAGAGTTGTCTAAGTTGGAGGGAGTCCATGTCCTTGAAGATTTTTTAAAAATTAAAGAAAACAACAGTGCTTCTGCATGAACAGACCAAAGCAAGCTGCAGAATTTGTACACTATACCGAGGATGTCTCTACCACAGTCAACATGATGAATTCTTCCATTTGTATTGGAAAAACAATCAATTGATTTAGTTCATGAAAGCACATTATGCCTGAGCTCATACTCCAGAAGATTCTTATTCTGAGAAATGAAGAATTGCCTTGTAATTCAGTCAACCTTTACTTTCACACTGTTGGGAAGTCTTGTGGAAGTCAGTCAAAGACTGTTTCTTGTCTGTGATTTGATTCTGTAATTTGATCTTCATCTCTTACCTAAGAAGTTTTTAAAAGATCCTTGATTTAAAAGATCCACATTGTCCACTTATTTTCCATGGTTTGATGGTAGTGCTTTCCTACATTCTATTGCATTTTATTTCTATTTCTTTGCACTATGTTTCTGGCTTTTACTTTTTCTTTCTCTTTTTTTTTTTTTTCTTGCATTCTCTACAGCATTTCAGGGCTGGGTATTTGTTCCTTCAGTACCTTTAACAGAGCTAATAGATCATAGTAATATTCCTATGTCTTGACAACTGTGTCAGTGCAAATGTACATGTAAATTTGGTCTTTAAGATGTGGTCATATGAACTGTCCATCTGGGTATGCACCAAGACTGACAAACCTGGATCTGATTGGAGGTTTGACTGGCTGTCTACTGTCTTGCCAAGAGCAAACTGAATATTAAAAAAGGAAGAGAAAATAGAACATTACAAGACAAACTTCCCTCAGGAAGTTCTCTACTAACTGCCCCTTCAAATTTAATAGTCAAAATGGAAATTTGTGAAAGCTGGTTGTCTTATTGCAAAGATATTGAAACAAAGCAAAGAAAAAAACCACAAAGGTGTTAATGTTTAGGTGCAATTGTTTCAGTTTTGGAGTTTTCATGCTGTGCTAAAAAGAAATATAAAATAAAAATTTCCATCTCAACATGTAATTCAAAGATTAATTTTTTTTTTCTCATGAATACACTGTAGTTAGATGGTCTCTGTTTTTGCTTCTATTCCTGAACATTATTTTTTTAAAATGTCCAGTTTCATAAACATTTTTCATTTGTCAGACCTAAATAAAAAAATGCAATATGGGTCTGCAATCATTTTATTCTGACCAGTGTCTATAATTTTTTTCAGTATCATTAGTAAGTGGCTTTGGAAAATATGCAAAAAGACAGAAATGTGGCAACAGTTTTCATATTTAATGTGTCTTGTTCTTTATTTTATACTTTCATTGGAAAACTCACTTTTATATGCCAAAAGGCAGTCACACCATGGTTTCATTAATTATTTGAGGTACAATGGGACACTAAACAACCTAAACTTTTAAATTAATTTTTTGTTCTCTCCCCAGTTTCTGTCTGCCACCTGTCTTGTGAATAATGATACCTATAGCAGTTCATCCACACTGCGTACTCAAGAATGTCCCTGGTAGTTGAGACTGTTGCTGTTTTAGGACTGCTGTTGGAATGTTCTACATCCAGGAAGGCATAGGCCTTACTCTGCTGGTGATAGAAGAACTTTGCTATAAGATAGACTTTGCCCCAGTATGTGACATGAGAGTGGGTTTACAGGACCCCCCACAGTGAATTTACCCCATCTTACTTGTCTACACCTCTCTCCACAGCATTGTCTCTGTGTTTGTAGAACATTTTGGTATATTAGAAGTCAAATAAAAATAGTAGTATATGATGAACCTTTTCCTCTACTTTCTTGGAGACTTGGAAAAATAAAAAAATACATCAGTACAAAGATGACTATTACATACCTGAACACAGCTTCTGCCCTGACAATTGGCAAGTGTGGGTCAGTAAGCATCTTACCCGAGAACTTGTTTACAAAATTCATGAAGTGAAAAATCCAGACACGGAGCCTAAAAAGCAGTGGATGTGTCTTGTTCTGCTAGCAGATGAGGAAGAACAGCAGTCAACTGTTGGCTCCCAGATGCCCCAGTCTTCTAGTCTCTCATGGTGGAAAGTAGAGTCTCACAAGCAGATCTCAGAGACACTCTTCATTAATGTCAGAGGAGTTTATCTTTCTGTCTCCAGACAAACCTGCTGCAACAAATTTTATTTACTTCTACTTCACAGAAGTGGTGAAAATTGACTGTCAATTAGGTTATTTGAACTGGATCCTGCAGTACTTTATTGTGACTTTGCTGAAATGACCCTTCTTAGCAAGTGCTGCAGAAATGAGTCCTCTTATTGATGGAAAAACTTATTTTTCATGGGCATTTAAAAATGTGCTTAAAAGTTGTCCAGGAATGATTTATAGCACTGACTGGACCAAGTACATTTCAATACTAATGCATAAATCTTCTAACAAATAAGCTATCTACAGAGTTATAGGCAGAAAGGGGTGTCTTCCTTCTCTAAAACAAAAATATGTTTGGAACAATGCCTAGAGTTAAATCTTGTGCACGCTTTGATCTTATATGAAGAAATTTTATAGTTTTTATTATCCTTGACTTTGAAAACTCCTCATATATGCTTTAAAAAGACTAATGATAAAACTTGCTTAGAAGATTCTGAGCATGAACATGTGCTATGGCTTAGGGCAATGCTGAAGAGTCATTTTATTGTAATAACATGAAACAAAGCTTATTATGGTAAAGAAAACAATATTATACTTGCAATCACTGACTGGATCTGTTCTACTGTGAAGCTTCTGTTTATTGCTACAGTTTCTTTTCTTTTGCTGCCTGCTTTATTTATCTCTGTCATTTTAGAAAAAAAAAATCCTTACATATCCTCGGTTACTGCTGGTACCTTTAATATACTTACATATAATTTATATGTATTCATACTTAATTCATATTTAGTATGAATCTCAAAATATGTACAGGGAAATTTTAAATGTTTTCAAACATCCCATGCTTAAGATGACATTTATCTTTAGTTGATATATATACAAAATCACCATACTTAAATAGATCTTTTCTGACTCATTTTCTGTAATTTGATACTGACCCAGATATATTATAATGCATGTTTGAATACTGAAAAATGACCATTTGCATGCCCCAGAGTGTGACTTTCAAGCCAGTCAGTTATGCAAATCTAGTTATCTTCACTCTGGGAGCTGTACACATGAAATTATTTTTTATCTTTCATAAATTCAGCCCAAATTTTTACCTGTTTATCCAGGTTGTGTTTTTTATGAACCAATTAGTTTGGTGAATGAAATAAATAATTAAACAATAGTGAAAATTTATTTACACTATGCAACATTTGTGAGGCAATCTTCACATAGCTAATTCTGAAGATTAAATGGTTGTTAATGAATTTGCCTGCAACTTGGAATTATAATCCTACATATTAGGACCACCTAAACAGACACAGTGCCCAAGGAACAAATGTGGGAAAATAATCTTCTGTCAACACAATTTATTTGTCATCCTCTAACAAGAGATGTATAGCACTTTCTCATTAATTGACTAAACAGGAGACCTTGAGCTTCTTGATATGTTGATCATTATCACCCAGGCCAATGTGATTCCTGCTTCAGTCAACTAATCTCATCATGCAATGTGTAGTGCAGAGAATTTCACAGAATATGTCAAGTTGGAAGGGATCCACAAGGCTCATCAAGTCCAACTCCTGGTCCTGCACAGAACCATTCCCAAGAATCCCACCATGTGCCTGAGAGTATTGTCCAAACACTTCTTGAACTCTGTCAGGCTCAGTGCCATGACCACTTCCCTGGAAAGCCTGTTCCAGCAGCCATATTCTTTAATTCTTCTTTTATAAATCTCTTCCAAGAGATTTACAGATGAATCCTATATATATACTTGTTTATATACATATTTAGCAATAATGTTAAACAACATGTCATAAATACTATTTAGATAAACACATGTATTTATGATTATATAGTCTTAAATATATATACTTAACTATTTCTATAAATCAGAAGCATATGCAAATGTTATTGTTAAGGTAAATAACAAATGCAAGCTTGTAAGATTTTTGTACATATATCCTTGCTATTGGATTCATCTTCAAGACGTTGGTGCTTACCTAGAAGCTACTCACTTTTTTTGCTGATTTTTTAATTCATGTAATTACCAAATATGTGTGACTCTGTTGTAAAACACCGCTCTGACATCACACCCTGCTTCCTTTGAGCTATACTCTGCAGCCCTCCCCCATGCACTACATCATGACTGAACTCAGCACTGGTTATTGAGTCTTTGAAAATACTGATCTTCAGAAATGCAGCATAAACCTGTATATTAACTAATCCAATGTCTTTCCTATTTCACCATATTTTTAGAAATCAAGAGGCAGCAGCAGCTACAGCTCCAATTTTCCAATGTGACTATAGCAGTCCCTTCCTACATGTTAATGTAGAATGTAGACAAGTAGACAACAAATGAACTTAATTCCACCACCATGTTGATAATCTGGCAAATTTTATAGAGTCTGCCTGCTTTTGTTAAAGCTGCTTTATTTAGGCGATGAGCTCATCATGCTATAGTCATCTTCTCCACATTTTTTTTTTTTTTCTGGAAGCAATTGTGGAATTGTAGAAAAATGTTTAATACATTTCCCCTCCAATATCTTGTAGGCAGTCATCCTTTTTTTTTCTCCCTTTGG
The DNA here is from genome assembly GCA_013396755.1 of Sclerurus mexicanus. Taxonomy (NCBI): domain Eukaryota; kingdom Metazoa; phylum Chordata; class Aves; order Passeriformes; family Furnariidae; genus Sclerurus; species Sclerurus mexicanus. Next base: position 46,023 of record VWZF01004872.1, on the reverse strand, counting down.
CCTCTGGAGGCTCTAAGACATTATGTATGGTGCATTTGCATCTTTGAGTATTTGAGTTGAGGTGACACAATCTTTCATCAAGGCTATGGAGTGATGAGGCTTTTCCAGCTGAGCTTTGTATTTCTCATCTCTGGAAGATGGAAGGAATGCAATTGCACGGGTCTTTTGACAGAAAATCATAGAATCACAGAATGGATCAGAAGTAATCTTTGAAGATTATCTAGTCCACCCCTGCAGTGACAGGCAGGGACATCTTTTACTGTCTTAATGTTTGCACTGTCCCTTTTGAGGATGCACTAGGACATGCTTTAAAATAAAAAATATCCACAAATTCTGAGGTCCTATTGTGATTCATGTATCTTTCCAATCATTCTTTATGCTTAATACGCACTTAGTGCTCCAAACCCAAGCTTTACCTGTTTTTATTTTGTCTCTGTGTTGCTGATTTTTGGATTTTGGTTGGGGTTTTGGTTGGGGTTTTATTTGGGGGGGGGGGAAGTGTGTTTTTTTTTATTTTGTTTTTGTTCAGAGCTAATAGCATTGTTCCAGGTACCACCTTGGCTTGACCACCTGTGTCCAACTTAAAATTAAAAAGTGTCCCATTTGTTTTCAGGCTGACAGTTCATTCATCTTCTGCTGCTACCTTGGCCATTACTGCAATGAGGAACAGCTCTGAGCTAATGGCTCTGTAGTCATCCTCTTTGTCCTTGGTATCTATTCATATTCTACTGATACTTGCAACCCCTGGCAACATGATAAAATTCACTGCACTTCTATCTTCTTCCAAAAACTATCAATTACAGTGGTGAGTGTTATTTGCTACAGGATGTACAGGTTCATGTGCTGCCTTTTGAGGATGCCAGTTTCCTGTTACAGGTCCCTTCACTGAAAATATTCTAGTCAATAACTCCAACAAAGGGCCACTCCATTCCATTTCTTGACATCTGACAATTTCATCCTATGAAAGGTTTCTGGTTTCAGACCCCCATGGAGGAACTGCCTACTCAGTCTTAATTGTAGCACCTATATTACAATCTGTGGTAGACATACAGTGGGCAATTTCTTGGTCAGTACTCTGAACGCAGAATGATCTCCATTCCTGATCTGCATCTAATTTCCTGACTTCAATGAGTGTAGAGAGACCAACATATTAATTTTGAAATGTGTTTAAATTAATTTTGAAGTAGGTTAAAAATAAACAGCAAAACTATGAAATTAAAGGAGGAGGTATAAGGAAAACAGTGCCTGAGATTATTAGGAGATATATGGAAAAATAAAACAGAAATCATCAATATTCCACTGTAAAACTCTGTCATGTACTTGTATCTTGTTTACTGATTGCAGTATGTCAGACAGTAAAGCTAGAAAGGTAGAGCAAATGGTTATGAGCATGTTGATGAATATGGAGCAGTTTCTCCCACTTGTGAAACAAATCTATGACAACGATAGTAATAGCAAATTATACATGGTAGGGTAATAGAAAAGAAAACAGGAATAATTTAGAATTTCTCCAAGCAGTGACATTACACAACAAATTTTTTAGGCAGCAGATATAAAACCAACAAAAGAAAATGCATTTTCCAAGCAAGATAAAATTTCAAGAAATCATTGCCACTAGGAACTCAGAAGAAGATTTTACATATTCACAGAAAATAGGCCAGTTAGCAGTTGTGTACCAAGTATGATCATGTGGATACAACCTTTGGCTAGGAGCGCTCTTCATCTACAGTTAGAAAAGTATCCCAGGGGAACTGTCTCTGTCCTATTAATTACCTTTTCACCAAACTATTTTTTTAATAAAGATCAGTGATGTCTGGGATTACAGAGTTAATTGGTCCAAAGTTATATGAATTTAGACCAAGAAGTTGAGGACCTTCTCCAACACGTGCTTGCAAACCAGTGTTCTATCACGGTTGGTGAGAGATGTGGGGTATCATCGCAGGTATTTTCAATTACAAGAAAACTATCCACAATCCAAAGGAATTACTGGATGAACCTCTGCAACTGACCAGGTATACAGTTTTACTATTCTGACTAAGGTACAAATACAGATGAAATTTTAAAAACAAAAGATATTTTAAATAAAAAACCTCTTTGCCATTTCTCCCATGGATAAATACACATTGTTTAATAAACTTACAGCAGTAAAGTAGGCAAGGTTTTGTTTTAGAAAATTAATTAAAGCATCTTATATCTGAAGAAAGGATTCTAATGTTATGTTTTGATATAAATTCTCTTTCAAGTTCCAAAAGTAATGGATACAGAATGTAGCGTATAATTGATACTTAGCTGGGATAAATATAATCAGGATTAATTATTATGACAGTTTTGTTTTAATGCATACTTATCATATGTTACAAATGGGATTATTGTCTCATTTTCACATTGATATTATCTTTTGCTTTTTGCAGTAATATGTTCAATTCAGTATAAACACGAATTTTCTTTTTCCAAATTTTGAAATAAAAAGTGGGAGCTTTTTCTTACCTACTCAGGTTATGTATTACAGAAATGTCACAGAAGAAACAACTATGTTAAGGATATTACATAACCTTAGCTTTGTAATTATCTAGTCAATGCTAGTTACTGCTTTTTTTAATCTTGATTATGATATAGACAACTGACTATCTTTCCAGTAAGTTCTAGTCTAGATGAGTGCTAAGCCAATGAATAAGCCTATAAACATAGAATATGTGTACAAGATACCTCAGGGCTCCGATATATACAGGAACAATGTCTCTGTGTATGCTCCCAGCCTTGACTGACCACATATCCTATTTGTATACACCCTGATCGATACAGCAGTTAGTTAAAGGAATTTGGCGCTTCATAAAAACATACTAAATAAACCCTTTTACTGGTTTTCTTATTTTTAAGCTACCTTTTAGAGCTGACAGTGACTTTTTTTAAGTCTACTGCATAAAGGCAATTGCAGACTAAAGCAGACTCTATTCTACTAACTTCTTCAGCATTTATGTTATAGAGTACTGCTGTTACCTCTTCTCTGAGCAGGTTGGTGATGAGAGGGACACAAATCTTAATACAAGAGCAATAAGCAACTGATTTTCAATGTAATCTGCTGGAAAGGATATTTTCTTATTTTAGGCCAATATGCTGTTGGCTATGGGTGATTTGAAAACATCCCAGATAACACTGAAAAGATTTATCCAACCTGAAAATGCAGTAATCATTTCTATGTGTCCTGCTCTTCAAGCAAAATTTCTAATTGAACTGCAGGTCCTAAAGGAGTTTCCACCTTGTTTTAGTTTTTTTATTATATCAATATCCCTTTTGAAACTTTTGGAACAGAAAATCTGTAGACCTTAATTTCAAAATTACTTCAACACAGAGACAGTTGGATTTAGTTTAACATCAGCTCTTAAATGTTTAAATTACACTACTTCTGAACTCTGACTCTCAAGTGTATGGTGATGTCCAGCAGTACCTTAACTCCACAGCCCCTAATTCAGCAAACAGAGCTCCTATTTGTCTCTTTTTCATGTTTCCTTTTCTCAGCAATATGATCACCTTGCTTTTTCAGAAACAACACCTACTCAGGCATAACCAGTGGACATGGTCATTGTGACTCATGTGACTAATTTTTTTCACATGAGTAGGACATGGGCATGAACTGACAATAATGCAGTCTTTCAAAAATTGCTTTGGAAGTGAATAGATATTCCTTCAAAACTACATGAAGATTTTTTTTTACCAGAAAGTGAACTATGCTGTGCAAAGCAAAGGGTGTGGTTGTTTACAAATGCTATCTCTTAAGGCTATCAGAAAATACAATATTTCCTCTTTGAGAATATAGGGTTCATTAAAGCAGCTTCTATTTTAAACCCTAAAGTACAAAAACATCTACCATTGAGTAGCTTCAGTTTGAAGGATTCTAAAAAGGAAAGAAAGTGCTGGTCTTGTGGAAAGAATGAAAGAAATGCTGGGAGTGGGTAAAAAGCATCCTAATATGTTCCAGTTCCAATGCCATGAAAGGCAAAGATATCTTTATTTTTACTTTTTGCTCAGAGGTGGAGGAAAGAAAAATGGAAAACAGATGAAATAAAGACTTCTTAAGCACAAGATACTCCATACCCTTGAGATACTCAGGAAATGCTTCCGGTTATTACAGGGCGTTGTGTAACAAAAAAAAAGGCAGTGGCCTTTAACCATGCTGGATGATCAGTTCTCTCCCTATCAATCCTGGTGAGTTATAATTACTATAATCATATTCCTCTCTCTGTATTTCTTTTTTTTTTTACAAATCAGTTGGAGAGCAAGAGCTCTCCTCTGCATAAACAGGAGTGGTAGAAGCTTGGGCAGAAACCTGGAGGGAAGGAGCAAAGGGGTGGGAGTCCTGTGATAGAATTCTGCCTCCTACCACAGCTACCTGTGCTGCTACTCTTGGGGCACATTGAATATCTCAGAAAACTGGATCCAGGAACAAGCTATCACAAAGTCAAAACAAAAACACTGGCTGCTACTGTGAAAGGGATTCTAGTAATTCCCACCCTACCCTGTGTCACGTTCCTTTGGTTCAAGAATCTTGTACCAGGTTGAAAATATGGCAAACTAATAACTAAACTCTGCACAACGTATTTTTATTTAATGTAATAAGTTATGTAAATGCAAAATCACATTAGGTCCTACAGACTCTTTTGCTCTATTTGTATCATGCTGCTTTTTAATCTACCTATAACTACCCAAAATGTTTTCCTGTATAGTATCTCTTTTAAGAAGTAGAGCCCTTACAGATTCACCTACTCTGACTATCTGAATAAAGAATATTCTCAGAACATAATAATATGCAGCACACCATGGCACATAAGTCAGCTATTACAAACACTTGCCCTTAACTGAATTAACAGACCGGCATGGTATCTTATCTTCTACGCTTCCAAAGATAAAGGCTCAGTTCATGAAGAGGATGACTGGATATGCCATATACAAAATATCATCTGCAGAATCAGTGTTGAAAAGATGTGGCTCTTGCCAATGCCAAAACAGAAACAAATATTTAATTCTTTTCCTATAAAATTAATACAAAAGAGGAAAAGAAAAGAGATGTAAAATGTTGGTCCCAATTATTAGTCACCATTCCAGCAGCAGTAAACTAGAGAGGCACCAGAAAGTAACGTGCAGCACGAACTTCAAAAAGCTAAAAAATACAAAAGCTTTGCCAAAACATTCAGTCCACAAAAGGAAAAAGTAAAAAGAAAGTACTAATTACCTGAGGAGAGCAAAGCTAAAAGTTATTGTAAATCATCCTGAAAGTCAGTGAAACCCAGTGGTCCTTGACAATAAAGAGGGCAACAGTGAACTTCTGGTTAAGGAAACCAGTGGACAAAATCACTGAAGGATGCCAGACAGGAATCCAAATTCATAGTGCCAAAGGGTAATATGTAATTATAGACTAATCATTCTATGCAAAGTGCCCTGTGTATTGGAGTATACTGTGAAATGAAAGGATCTAAAGCATCTTCAGAAAAGAATGTGGAATGTGGAATCCATTTTCTTTAGACAAGGAAAGTCACATAAGTCATGTAAACATAAAAAGACCCCTCTAGAAAGTATCTGACTGAGATGGATAACTCACCCAGTACTAACCTGCTCAGACATGTCAGAAGTTTCTGAATAACTCTATAACCCTACTATATGTTTCAGGGTCTAGGTACCTGCTGGGCATGTGTCTTCTGGCAAGGAAGCAGAGGTGGCCGCTATTGTCCTCACATAACACGTCTCAGTGAAAAACCAGAGGCACTCATGCTAAGTCATGATAGAACAAGTCACAAAGCCAACTGGCACAAAAACATCCTGATGGCAGTTAGGAAGCCAGGCAAGCTGAGATATGATCAGCCCTATGTGAAAACTCAATCTGAAAGTCCTAGTGTTTACAGTGTCAAAGAAAATATTTGCAAACCTAGCTAATGTCTCTCCTATCTTGTGATTGCTTATGACAAACCAAATTGGACAATGAAAATGGTTACATGACAGAGTCTGGACTATTGTGCTAGGTGTGAGGTTTTGAAAAACAATGGGTTTCTTTTGTTTTGGGAGAGCACGAGTAGTAACATCATCAAGGGCTTGAAGTCCTTTCTAGAACTGAAATTACTGCACTCATTTGTTGTTAATAAAATGTTATTAATTGTATCAATTTTGTTAAAATGTGTCCAAGGACCCCAGTCTATTATATTTTGAAAGGTGCTATAGAGATGCACAAAACACAGAACACAGAAACCTTCATGATTTTTCTCTAGTAACAAAGGGCACAAAACTTCACACAGCGATTTCTGCATCAGATCTAAAAATCAAACTATATAACACAGTGCTATCTGGATATCACACAATTTTAGGCAAATCCTGATCTGAAGATATCAAATCATGGCAAACTGCTTTCCATTGCTTGAATATACCACAAGCTACAAACAAGTGTGAGAGGCATGGAAAAGACAAGGGCAAAGGCAGAAAGAGGGAAAAAACATGGGAGCAAGTGATAAAATCCAGCTGTTGGAGAAAAAGAGTGTGGATAGTCTAAAGGGTCATAGTCTCAAAGTTATTTTCCTTGCTAAATAGATATCAGCTGCAGTTCAAAATTTGGCAAATACATGTGTTGAAACAGAAGTAGCCAAGGAAGCAAGAAGATGCTGGATGCTACAGCAAGACTTAACTAGACAGACAGGATGAAATTAAATGATAAATGAAGGAACACTGTGAAGCTGCAGAGCTATTTAAATCTGTTCCTTTGGACACTTAAAATAGGATTGCATGATGTCTAATAGTTCCTACTGGGAAGGATAAGAACATGGAGTAGATGATCTAGTAAATGTTTTTTTCTCTGAAGCTCTGCCATAGTTTTTTTGTGATTGTCCTGTCTCAATTTGACAGCATTCATCCAGCATTTCACTTTGGAAGTCTGTGAAATACCATATGCTCTGCCCAGAGCAGCTGACAATTAACAAACAAAGACTTTCTGTCAAATGACAACCATATTAAAACAAGGTCAACCTTTCTTATGGCATCCATAAAACTGGATATGGGAAACAGTAGTGTGCTAGGAAGATTCCTCTACAGATAATTTTCAATAAATATTCTCTGTGTATTCAATATATTTTCAGCATATATAATGAAAATATCTCTCATAAAGACCAATAATTTTCACAGCAGAAAATGCCTTTGAAACTGCAAGATGGGCAGCTAGAGGTACTATTTCACACCTATTACTTGCCATCCATTTCATACACTCACAAAAGTAATCAAGAGATTGTGGGGAAATTTGTGTCTACAGAAATACCACCTTGATTTCACTCTAAAGGTGCATTGCACATGTTGTGTTCTCCTGCTCAAACAAAAACTAACCATTATACTGTCGTAAAGCAATTGGGTTTCAGTGCAGAACTTGAACAAAATGCTGATGGTGGACTTGTTTGGCTATCATATGAATAGCTTGACTTAAAAAAAAAACCCAAAAAACAAAACAAGAACACACACACAAAAAAAAAAAAAGAAAAAAAAAAAAGAAAAGATGGATCCTTGGCCTGTATTCCAAACACATGATGAAAAGACTCCTGTTGACTTCCCTGGGCCTTAGATTATACCCACTGCCATCAAGATGAAAAATTGCAAGCACTTAAAGTAAAGGTTCTGAATGGATTGAAAAACTAGATTTCTTATGCCTCTAAGGGCATATCTGAAGAAAATTAGTATGCAATATATTGCTATACACAAGCAACCTCACATTCAAATTCAGGATGTGAAATGTGGGTAAAAATATAATTTATTAGAAACCTTTTTATCTCTCATTAGCTGTGTTTCATTCTGATATCAACTACTTCCTAAAGCAAGTTTGAAATTTATATTTACATAAAAAACTGAATGAGGTCTTTTTCACAAATAAGCTTCCAGGCAGACACAGTATAAACAATAACCTGCAGTATATAACCTGCAGTACAAGCTAGAACTACTAATAGCATGTGGTCATCAGCAAGATATTTTTTTTTTTATATCAGCCCTCTGGTGGGCATAAATTTTGGCTGATTTGCAAAATGTTGTCAGAAGAGAATTTAACTGCCAGGAAATTATTCATAGTAATGACAAGTAAAATATATGCAATGGTTTGTCAAATTAAACAGGCAAATTGCAGAAAGAGAGGAGTCTGAACCCAGGACATCCCATACCATCACATTCAATAAGGGTGTTTGCAGGGAAAGTGAGCATAAAACCACGAAATACTACTGATGTGCAGAACAAGGAATTATTCATGCTGCAAATAGGCCACATTATAAAAATGTAAGTATATTATAATTGTGACTTTCTTTTTAGCATAAAGAAGGTACTGCCTGTATAAAGATGAGGGAAGTAAGAAATAGTTTATTCCAAATCTGTCACAGAAGAGGGTTGAGTGAATGAGGATGTTTGCACCGTACAAGACACCAGAGGAAGCAACCACCAAAATGTTAAAGGTAGTTTCTATAGCCAATTATGCAAGCAAATTTTGCCTCAGAATGCTGAACAGACAGCAGTTAGCTATATAGAAAAATCTTCAAAATCACATTTACCAAAATAACTACTCACTAGCCAAGTTTCCACAGTGAGTCATTTCACTTGTTTTGTGGCATAGAGCAACATCCTTTTTTTTTTTTTCTCTGTAAAGAAATATATGTTCAGGGTTTGGATTACAGGGTCCAGAGTGTGACTCTCTGTAGGTTCAGGTCTGTAGAGGTGGTAGCACTGATTAGATCAATCCTCTGACCATGAAAATATAAGTTTTGATAGGCTCTAGAACAGCTTTTGGAAAAGAGGAGTGGGAGCACTGCAGTTTATGCAAAAAGTTTGTTCTTTACTTCTTCAAAGACAAGTCACAGGTGTACCTAGTGTTTAGAAAAGTTCAAGGAATGTGGCAACTGAAGCGAAGCTAAAAGTGATGTTCAAGGGTGTTACCACAGCTCTACTATTTTTACCCAGCACATGGGACAGGCTGGCTGTGCAAGTGAACAGGCTGTCTCAAGACTCTGCTTGCCACTGGCCCCTTGGGAGCGAAGCTACATGAATGCCTGAATTTTCTGTTTGTTGTCTGAGCAACAGCAAGAAATTGCATTAAGTTGAACTGAATTGTTTAGGATTCTTTAGCTCTTCTTTGTTATGTTTCTTTCATATTCTTTTTTTTCCCTAACCTATTGATCAGTTTCAAAATGAAAATTTGTTGTTTATTTTTCAACTTTTCAGCTATACCCTTCCCTTCTTCCTTTTTTTTTCTTCTCTTTTTTTTTTTTTTTTTTTTTGGCTAGAATTATTGCTTGATTTGCCACAAATCATTTCAGTATTCTCCAAATCACATTTCTGATGAACTGACTATTCAAAAGCGTTGCTCAATTCTACCCAGTGGGAATAATTAATCTACAGGATTCCCAGAAAGGTTGTTAATTCATACTCACAACTTGGAGAAGGCAGAAAATTGCACTATCCTTCTAATGCTGAGAGGCTGATGGATTTTAAAGACTACAATTGGGAACATTTCATTATCTATGGAAAGCCATAAGGAATAATATCTTGAAAGGTTTGTTAAACAGACCTCATATTTATGAAAAATAATTATGGATCACTGCACATTTTGATCAATGATGCATGAGAATAATGTCCCTTGATCATTTCAATTAATGATTTCTGCAGTTATGCAAAGTTTTGGTGTATGACTATGCAAAATAATAATTTGATTTTATATGTTTTTGAAAAAAAAAAAAAGTACGAAAAACCACAAACCAAATTCTTGTTCTTTATGATTTGGTTTGTGTCCTTCCGGTCTGAATCTAAGTATATTCATAATTTCTTTGACTTATGTCTATTAGATAACATGGAAGATTCTTTTCTGCAAAATGCAGAACTGTTCTTATTTCACTGCCAAAGAATGAAATACAATTAGGTGTTCCTTCACACACCACAGACCTGTGTTTACTCTGGTCATTTCTCAGAACAAAGACTTTTCTAATCTCATCTATTTGTTTCTCCTATGAATCTACTGTTTTGCATTGCTTCAAATCAAACTTTCTACCCCAAACATTTTGGTCATCATACTGCATGGCTTGACCTTTTGAAGTCTTGATGACATCTTCCAGCAGGTAAAGACAAAAGCAGACACAGACATTGAAAGCCAAGTCTTCACAACTCACATCTGAGTTTCTTACTAGGAGATACACTGCCCTCCATATGATGTGTTCCACTACCACTTCTGCTAAGCAAAGAAATTTAAAGTTGGCCAGATGGTTTTCAATCCTGTGCTTGCAAAAACTAATATTTATATAAGGAGACATTACAGGCAAGTCTGACTGAGAGAGCAGCTGTAAATTATTCAGGCACTCATCTGGAGAAGACAACTCCATTCTTAGCACATGTTTATAATTGAAACATGGTCCAGCTTTTCCAAAGCTCCACTGAGTGACTCACAAGAACAGTTCCATGCGTGGTGAGCGTCACACTGTCCCGCAGCTAATGTTCTGTCACTTGGAGTCATTTTTATCCACACAGCACTGAGACATTTTGAAATCAGACCTCCCTTATCTGGTCAAGCCTTCAAAGCCTTCTTGCTCTGCTGTTGTGCTGTCCCCATCTTGCATTTGCATCTGTCATTTTGCATATTACATGTTCTGGGAGGCTGACCTGAAGACAAAGCAGTGTGGAGGGCTGGAGGCCAAACAACCCACATCTTATGTTTCATCCCATCTACTGTACTGGCATTTCTGAGGCAGCGGGTAAGAACCCCTGGTGAGCAGCTTTGTAGTGTTGGATGCACACAGGTTTTTAGTGATACAGACCATAGGAAGTAAGGAAATATGAGGTGAAAAGAAGAGGCTGTTAAGGCAACCCAAACTCTTAAACCATCTCTTTGCTGAGACTGATTCAACTTTTGTGAAATTAAGGATGAAAGCACACAGATGGCTAAACCCAGTCATTGAGGAAGACATTCAGTGCATGTGGCTTGGTGTACAAGCTGCAGTGCAAGCTACAGGTTGAGATCTGGGGGGCAGGAGACCAATCCCAATCCCAATCCTGAGGCAAGAGGCCATGAACTGCCAACCCTTTTCATAACAAAGGGCATGGGGACCTGTGGTACCAGCCAGGTGAGTGGCCATTTAGTGGACAGCAGAAGTCAGTGAGCCCCAGACTTTCCTGTTCTTAGACTGCAAAGGTATAAAAGCCCAGGGGTCACTCCCCAGAGGCACCCAGCTCAAGTTCTTACTTATTTATTCATTGCACCATTAAATTAAATGGTTACATTATTTTAGGGATCTTGACATCTGAGACTCTGCTATGAGAAACCTAGGGTCGAGCAAGTAAGGAAACCTGGTCTTACTGTGTGAGTGTGGGGTGTGTAGCTGTGACAGGGCTCAATCCCAGGTCAGGTAGTGCAAGAGATGCCAGAGTAGCTCCTGGATGGTTGGACAGGGAAGTTTCCTTAACACAGTGAAGAGTTTACTCTGAGATGCTATATTTAATGGTGGAAATAAAATAATTAATGCTTTCCACACAGGCAGCCTGTAAACAATGTACACAACTTTCCATATAAGATTTGTGATTGACATATGTATTAAGGGGTGGGTAAAATGTTATAAAACTTTTATCATGCTTCATGTGGGAATTTTAGTGTACTGTGGGGGGGGATTTTTAAACTGTGCACGTTTGGACATTAAAATAAAGCATCTGAATGTTCAGTGAATGCAGGCATTTTAATTAATTGTTTAATGAATTAGTGAAGTGAAGGTGGCCATTTTAATGAATCACTCAAGACTGGAACCCATGAATGTAAAGACATTTTCAGTGAATTTTTAATAAATAACAATGAGGATGCCAAATTAAGTTCTGTGAACAGTAGAAAAGAGAAGGATTAAACACACAACTGTGACCAGTAAAAAGTATTATTAAACACAGTCAATCATTTGCCAAGTTAAAACCTTAAACTCAAATTAAACAGGACAAGTTTCTACAGGCTGTTTTACAGTGCCCCATCATGCCATCCACCATGCTTTCCAGGAAGCTTCTTTACCCTTTCATTATCTTCCTCAGCTGTGTCTGTGCTGAGTCAACTATTTTTTTTCTTTCTCTCTTTTATTTTTCTCTCTCTTTTCTTCATTGCTTTCTTTCAACTCATTTTTGGTCCCTCAGGGTGCATATATTTGCTCTCAAGGCAGTGACAAAGAGGTTGCTCACTGCAGGGGCACTCCAGTAGACTGTCCCTATTTTGTAGAATGAAACATGCTAGGTGTGTGTCCTAACCATGAAAAGATCAGATAGCGGTCTAGTTGAGAAACTATGTTGCGCTCTCATTTGCCAGAATGGTGTTTTCAGAGCTGAGAACAGAGTGAAAGAGAATCACAGGCACTATGGAGTTCACCAGTGCCAAGTGAACTGCTTTGCCATGGAATCTGTGCATCAAATTAAAGCATATTCTTTGGCTTGTTTTTCTAAAAAGAAGATGCTCATGGATCAACATAATAGATGCTGCAAAATAGCTAGAATTCTGCAGTAGCTAAAATATCTTTCTCTACTGCAAACATTTGTATTGTGTGACTTGGCTGGTCTACCATATCATACTACATGTTGGTTAAAGGCTCAGAACACCTTTTTTTTTTTTTTTTCCCCCTCTCTTTAACAACTGTAATAGGGAAAGTGTACTTCCTTTAAACTTAATACTTAATTCCCACAGTGTCACCATTTTGACTGAGGATAATTTGGGGCTTTTGGAGGTAGGAAGAGGAAGAAAGTAGAAGAACAAATGACCAAGTATGGGGAGCAGTAAGCAAGGGACAGCAGGGGACATTGATGTGGGGTATGGATGGAACAATACAAAGAAAAGAACTCTGAAGCCAGCTCTAGTACAGTTCCTGGATATATGCCAGGTAACATCAAGGGCGTATGCAGATAAAAGGATTTGCTTCCTCTCATTTGAAGCAATAGAGAGCACATTAATGTCTCTCATACACTAAGCAATGGAGCTGACCCACTTTTCTACCCAGCACTTTCCTGCATGCAGCCTCTGCTTTATGAACAGAAGGGGCTCCACACTTACACTCATTAGACTTCATTTCATTAGACTATTCACGGGCATTTGCAAACTTAAGCAGTTGCATCTCCCCTTGTTTATGTTTCCTGTTACATATCTTTCCTTTGTCTTATAAATGTCAACATCCATCTAAGAATGGATTTTCCAATGAAGTTGGGTTTTTTTCTGTGGGACATAGTCTTTTGCTGAAATGAATGTTTTGGTTTGTATGTTTGTGCTAGTTTTGATATAACTTCAACAGAAAATGATTTAGACTGTTTTTTGATCTCCAGGATGATGGTAGTAGTCAAAATGTGATAGGGAATAAGCAATTTCGTAGACTTGCCAATAGTGAGGGCACAGACTCTGGTTCTGGAAGAATAAGATTTAAGTCCATCCTCTGATTAGGACTAAAGATTTAATCTCAGATCTTCTATATCATAAAGTAATGTATGACCCTTACAGAGGAATGCTAACACCTAATACAGTGCTATTCAGATAATTTTTCTGGATTTTTTTCCCATCAAAAAGCAAAGAAAGAGTAAAGAGTAAAGAGTAAAGAGTAAAGAAAGAGTAAAGAAATCTTAGGGCTGCAGAATCTGACTGAAGTCCAGTGGTCATAAATTTTTAAGGGTGCTGAAGACCAGCATGGCATTTATCTCCCCTAACTCTGGACACAAAACAAAAATACCTATGTCTGAGGTAGCTGACTAGAAATCTTTTATAGTCACCTAACAGGTATTTCAAGGTTTCAATATATCACTATAATGATAATGCTACCATGAATTACACTGACTGTAGAAACCATCTTTCACCTGAAATATTTTTTTCCCTGTTGCATATTATGCTGCTTTTTCTCTTTTTATTTCCTCTCTCTTCATTCAGAGATTATTCCTTTAAGTCTTTTTTTTTTTCAATTAGCTCTTTTCATTCCTGGGTAATAGTCTTAAGGTATTTCTCCAAGTTCAGTGAGTTCGCCTTTGTTGGAATCCAGCTTGTAATGCAATTCACTTTCCAGCTTTTTCAAGAATGCCTCTACTGCTTCTGGCTCTTCACATTTCCTTGTGGTGTTTCCTGATCTAACAATTAATATGGCAGGCAATGGAGCACTGTGGTGACTCAAGGGGCTTTTTTCTTCTCCTGAGTAAGAGGGGTGTCACCTAAGGTAGTTTTTCTTCTCTGTCACCATTCTGGTTGCAGATATAAAGTTTCTTACACTTCATCCTCTCTGCATTATTGGTTGTTCATTGATTTGACTTCTCTACCGCTTTTTTTACAAAGTAAATTGCTTTCCTGAGATATTCAAAACCTTACAGTTGGAATTACTGTGGATTTTGGCACTGGGTATTCATGGGCTTTTCCAGTTTGTTCATTTCAATAGTCATCTAAATTTAGCATGGTTTATAGCTATTTTATTTAAAAAAAAAAAAATCTGCAGAGATTCCACATTATCTTCTCTTCTTCTCCTGACAAAAATGCAAAGGTTAATCCTTGAAAGTTCCATGGATTACTAACTTTATTTCTTATGTTGCCATTTTTATGAGGTGTTTTGGTTCACTATTCTTTTATCTTCTCATTATGAAATTTTAAACTCAGTTAACACTAGTCCTGAATTAAGGCCAGTCAGAGTGGTTTTTTTCTGTCAACCATAGAAATATCCTGAGACATTAGAAATCACTTATAAATCTCAAATAAAGCAAACCTTGGCTTCTCTCTACTCACCCAAGTGTCTGTGATAGACAACATTTCACTCGGATTTTTCTCCATATCGAGGCAGTCTGCAGTTCATGGATTTCTGAGGGAGAGATAGAAAGTTCGTTTTAACATCCCTTGTTGGATTGTATTTCCAATGCTTTCACCAATCACAAAAAAATGTTGGGCTACATAACATCTGCAATGATTTCCACAAAGACTTCATATGTATAAGTGTCACCATTCTTATGCTTCCATCCTGACAACTGATGATTTTATTTTATATCTCCTACTTTTGTATGGAGACAGTGTAAACAGTATTTTCCTAATCATATTCTCTGAACTGTTTATGCCTTCTTAGAATTTCAGCATGTGCAATAACAATGTATATTCTGTATCTTTTTTTTTTAGTCTGAAAAGCTCCTTCATTGCTCCTGCAGAATTCTTTCTCAATACTTTTGTCCATATCCTTGTGACTTTTCCCTCTTCTAGTTGTTTTTTTTGTTTGTTTGTTTTTTTTAAATATGGAAAACCATAACTGCACATAATAGCCAAGGAAAAAGAGATACAATACTCTCTAGTCTTTTCAGGTGCTGCTGACTGCCTACTTTTTTTTCCCCTTAAGAAATCATAGAATCATAAAATTATTTAGGTGGAAAGAGACCCTTAAGATTGAGTCCAACTGTTAACCTAACTCTGCCAAGTTCACTGCTAAACCATGTCCCTAAGTGCCACAAACCCAGAAAGAAATTGGAAGTGATTTGTACACTGAGCTGGAAGTTTTGCAGTGATTTCCCAGACAATTAGGCTAATATGCAAAACATGGCAGAAGAATCTCTACAAACCAGTCAGTTTTTCAGCAGGACTTGGTTCTGTCCCAGGGCATATGTCCAAGGGAGGAACGGTCTGAGCAAGTTTAGTAAATGGGAATTTTGTCACAATCTGGGCACAAGATCCAAAATGACCTTGGACACAAATAAGAAATAGCCCATCAAAGGCTGTTGTCACTGTGCACAGTAAAACAGCTATTTTGGGAAATAATCATCTGAAGTATATGTGTATCTGTGCTTTACATAATCACAACTATTGCTTCAGCAGTCAAATCAGCTAAGGCAGATTTTTTTTTCTGCATTTTTTCCCTCAAGGCCATCAAAACAGCTACCGGGACTCTTATGCTTTGTTGGGTTTGTCACTTGCAACTCTGTCCTCATTGCTGAAGACCCGTAGGATTCCATGTTCCCCACAGACACACACACTGCCTGTAATGAGGAATCCTTAATCAAGAGTCTCTCAAGAGTGGGTGAGGAAGAGTGGGGCCAGAAGGGACCACAGCTCAGCAAAGGCACCACGCAACATTACACACATGTGCTGGAAGACCAGGGGCCACCTGCAGCCTGAAGCAGCCCTTTATTTTCAGGCAAGGCCAGAATCTGAGTTTGGGCTTACAGTAAAACAGCCATCACCATGTTCTGTGAATAGCAGGTCATGGTATGTGCTTACAAGTGTTATTATGAATTTTCTTTGTCTTTCTTCCCTCCCTTCTTTAAACACTAAGCAAAATTTGCAGCTCTAGAAATTTAAATCTCAATTATATTAGGGTTCTAAACTTAAATCCTCAACATTCAAAAAGTTATTTCTTGCATCACCACATAACTTTTAAGGCAAAATTGCATATATATTTTATTTGCTGTTCCACTGTGATAAATGTATATTTTTTTGTTGTGACATGAATGTCAACCATGTACACGATGTATACATCTGGTTGAGTACATGTAAATCTGGTTGAGTTGAAACCATTTTCAGGAGCTAACCCTTTTCTGGTCCTGTAGCCTGAAATTTTAAACCCACAGGTTCCAACAGGGACCCAACACTGGATTTGTCAAAGGACTGCCTAACATCTCTGTACTAAAACAGTATTAGCCATTCTGGTCGTAAATAAGCATCAAGCCCCAAATTTAAGAATGCCTGTGAGCAGATGGACAGATTCTCAGGTGACTTATGGAAGCAGAACCATTTTCTTCATTTAGTTCACGTTTTTGATGTTACAACAGGCTATTACTGTTCCCTGGAGGCTTTAACTGAACCCAAACCAAAACCTGTAGTAGATGCTGGGGCACAGTTACCCAGTTGCTTACCCAATTTGTGACTACAGGACAGACTGTCTAAAAAACAGTTGACTTTTAAGAAGAAATTCCATACACTCTTAGAGATGGGAATAAATGTAGCTAGGTGGAATAGAAATAGACAAAGGTGGGTGGGCCATTCCATGCAAATGAAGATAGTGTGGTTGTTTGGGATTTTTTTAGCATAATATGGCTAGGATATTTCCACATATACCTGCAAGTGTGTGATTTATATGTGAGTTTTTATATGCTCTTAAATTATTGTCAAAAAAAAAAAGAACATATGGACAGTAAAATATATGTTGTTGTTCAGCAACAATTTTGGAGGACATATAATACTGGAACAACAATATGGGGCAGCCCTGGTAAAATCACTGGCCTCAAGGTCAACTCAGTCTAAAAGCAGTCAGTGGAGTTGGGTTGGCATCATCAATCCCATCTGGCATCAAGATGATGCAGCTGTTTTGTGAGATGCAGACCATGATACTTTCCACAATGAGGCTGGGAGGTGAAGGCGATATTAAAACAAGGGACAGCCTCACTTCTGGTGCCCTGAGCGTACACCTTTGTCCAGCAAAATCTTACCGGCTCTCAAGGCAACCGTAACACTCCCCAGAGCCTGACACTGCACAGCTGCTGCTGTGCCTCTCATGGGCTGGGGTTGGTGGGGAAGGTGTTGTCTTTATCAGCGTCTGTGCTGAGGGGATTTTGCCTGGTTGAATGAAAAGGATTTTGCCTGGTTGAATGAAAAGGATTTAGCCTTCACTTTACACCACTGCCATCCTTTCATCCACCACAGAGGAATGGCAGGGGAAGTTGGTCTTCCAGCAGCAAGGAAAAAGGAGTACCTGTGAAGCTTAGCAATGGACACGTACAGCGAGCCTGGAGAGCAAGATCTAAAGCAGTATTACTTGTCTTTCCCATACAGGATTTGATAGAAGGGACTTAATTCTGTGGGGTTTTTAATACTGTATCTTAAAGCCAAATCCTAATGTCCTCAAAGTTGAGCTGCCTTCTCAACCACATCAGATTTATGCTGGCATAAAGTTCTCTTGGTTTCAGGGGACCAAATCTCAGTTTATTTAACATGCTGTAAATCAAAGACTATATGGAAAAAGAACAGCTCAAAGTCATGTTAATGGGAATGTGACCCAAGTCGGGGCCAAGAACAGTGGCCATTACTGTGCAATGAGGAAAACTACGTTCATATTCAAGAAATACTTGCCAAAAGCCTACACCTTTTTCCTTCACAGTCTTTCATCTCACCAGAATGCCTTAATTTATGTTTCTGTCCATTTCTACTCTGTTGGTAATGTTTCCATGTCTCTCTGTATATGAAATTACTATATGATCTCCATTTTCCTTCCCCCTCCCTGCTGCATGTCCTAGAGATAGATATCCTACAGGAGATTGCAGTTACAGTATTCTTCCATGTGCTCTCATCCTGAAAAGTTTTTTGGAAGTACTTTTCTGTGGTTATTCTTCTCTAGAGTAGAATGCAATGGCTCCAGAAGAAATGTCTTGATGTTGGAGAAAAAGTGACACATCCAGGCAGACAAGGCTGATCTTTAATGCAACATGGAAAGAATTACAGATGGAAGAGCCTGGTCATAAAATTTAAAGATGAAGCTGCAGTTGGCTAGCCTGACTGAATGAATCACTGAAAAAATTTTATGCCTGTTTAAATATTGATAAAGAGGAATAGTTTCAAAGGACTTGATGTCAGAGATGTACTCACACAATAAAATCCCACAAAATCCATTTTCTTGGAATGAAGTGTGATTTTGCTGAAATGTCTCATTTTCCTCATACAAGAGAAGACCAATTTTCAAAGTCAGAGAAATTTCAAAATCATTTTCTTAGCTATAATTGGAGATTAAGCAGTAAAATATAGTTTTGGTAAGAAAGCAAGAACTTTTTTTCTATAAGTCTACTGAAAAACTGTTGTATCATTAATATTTTGTTGGCAGAAAAGTGAGTTGTGGTTATGGCTCAACAAACCCTGGAAAATTTTCAGCACAAATTATGCCAGAAATATCACATGGAGGAAAATCCTTCATTCCCACTATAGTCTCTCCTTGTATTGAGAGCTGTAATTACAAGCTTCTTATTGAATAATATTATAGAGACACCTACTTGTCTTGCTCTGCTTAAGGTTTGTCAATGCTTCCATTATAAACTTCTCCTTTTAGGGGTTCACATAACTACAAAATTTTGCACTGGATTGAACCTTGGCATAAGATCATAGTTGAAAAGCATGTTTTTCTCCATAATTAGTTTTTCTTCAAATTTGATCACTGGAAAAAATATAAAATGCAAAAATTATAATAAGTGCTATTTCAAAACATAGTCTTCATATGTTTTATTTGCTTTTATTCACATTATTAGGGGAAAAAAAGAAAAAAAAGAAGAAGGAAAAAGAAAACTAACAAATAGGTTAAAATTCCACAACCAGTTCAGCACTTAAAGAGCAAAGGCATTCGACATTAAAGCTGGAATCACAGTGGACTCAGTGGTGGGTGATCTGTCATTACATGTGGACTGGCTACAAAGGTGTGAGTTAAGTATGGAGTTACAGTCTTAATTCTGAATTTCCTTAGCTTGGTGAGTTTAAGATGGATGGTTAATGCTCTGTGAATGCAGTAGTTTATATACTTTTACTTCAAATGTAGTTTTTGGACATCATGTCCAGAAGAACTGTTTTGAAAGTCTTTCCCCAAAGGTAGGAAAATGAAAGTATGTTGTCATTTCCCAGTTTCCCACTGCTCACTCAGAGAGGGATTTTGTTTGCTGTTCTGGATTACTGTTCTCTTTTGTTTTTTGGGTTTTTTTCTCCACCCTCAGTCCCCCATTAATATACATTTTTTTTTTCTTTTCCTAATGGCGAAGCCATCAAATATTGGTATCACTTTCAGTAATCCAAGGAGAGATTAAAGAAATTATATGATACTTTATATATTTTTTTCTTTTATGAACATTTAAAGATTTGTTTAAAGGCATTTCAGAAGCTGTGGTGGAAAAAAAAAGGAANGAAAAAAGAAAAAAGAAAAAAGAAAAAAGAAAAAAGAAAAAAGAAAAAAGAAAAAAGAAAAAAGAAAAGATTTTTTTTTCTTATGTTGGCACTCAGAGAATGATTTTGTAAGTACTTTCAAATTAAATCTCAATTGCTGAATCAATAATGTTCATGTGTAGGGTAAAACCATCATTAAATGCCATGCTTTAACCATGTGTATCATGTAGCTTGTTGGAAAATATTTTTGTGATCTTAATCAAACCCCGTAAATATTTTTGAAAGGTATATCAATCAATATAAATATTATCTGCAAAAGGTAGACTGTAGTATTTTCTGTTTCACTGTTGATTGGTTTCTTAGAGTGAATTCAAAGCTCTCCTAAAGTATACACACTAATAAAGCATGTTTATTGTCATAGATACCTTAGTAAAGTAAAATAGCTGCTTTCTTCACATAAGACCTATCATAAGAACAACTAATTTAGAATCTAATCCAAAATGTGTGAAAATCAATCAGGAAATTGATTTAAAGTCTACAAGGGCAATAGCAGAACATGCAGCCTCCAGCTGCAAGAGGTAGAAGCATATGTTAAAATCTAAGAAACCAAAGAGCAAAATAATGTCAGCTTCTGGCACCGTTGAAGCTAACTGTCTTTAACCCTTCCTGACCCACCATACAAATCTTTGCATAATCAAGGCATGAATGACTTTCCATGTTTGGGTTGCACTGACATGGCCATATTTGCTTGTAGCGAGTCTTTTCGAAAGAGCTAGCATCTACTCCTCCTCTTGATGCTTCTCTTCAGTCATGACAATTTCTACTGCATATATTTTTTCATACTTTTTTCAACTGCCTTTTTTTTTTTTGTGAATTCTTTTTCTAGGCTGAAATGTTCCCACTGCTTTCAAGTCCAGACGGTAAATATTGGAAAACTTGAGCAAAATCCCTTTAACCGCTTTTACATCATTGACAAAGTCTGCTGAAGCCAATGGAAAGATGCCCACTGACTTCAGTATTCTTTGGATCACATACTTGCTGTGCGAAATAGAGGTTCTTTTCCTTTTGCTGTTTAAACTCAGATATTCTTCACCATCATGGGCTATAAATTATTCAGGAGGATGTTTTCTTACCACCAAATTTATAATCACCACAGGCAAGATCTTTTCCCAATTGCTACACTCATGAACCTACCTTACTTTCCTTCTCTTTAACACCAATGTCATTTATACATCTATACGTGTCTTGTACATCTTATATATTTAAGAATTAATACAGGGAATCTAAAGATACCTGATTCTTTTAGACATGATTCTTAAAGGTGCCACCTTTGGTGTGAAACAAAGAACACTATCTTGCAATCAGTGATTCATATACAATATGACTATAAAAATTTTGGTCAGCTGACACATCATGCAATGACCTTATATTAACGGGCATCTCAATGCTGCTATGGAAGAAGTTAGAGCTACAAAGGTAAGAGGACTTGGGGCAGTTGTGCATGGTTCTTTAGCCAGGAGTACAGTAAAGACTTTGGAGGAAAAGTACATGGGGGTCGCTACTAAAATATACAGATGAAAACAAAGAATATGAGGGAATTCAGAGAACTAGCCTGAGATGCCATGCAACACCACTAGTAAAAGCTGGTGAAATCTTTTCAGCAAGTATTTAATTCGCTGCAAAAAAATTATGTGTTAGCCCAGCAAATGAATTTGGATTGAATTTTCTGGATAGGTCTGATGCTTTAAAAGTACATATATATCTGGAAGACAAGATAAAATCAAAGAAGAGAAGAAGGAAGAAGCAGAAGATTTATTTTCTGATCCACACTTTGCCTTAGCAGAATAACTACAAACTTGTGTCATCATACGGTAGATTTTTCTTTCACAGACTGCCCTTCTCAGGACAATTCAATGAATCTGGCAATATATTGCTAAATGAGAATCCTTCTATAGTTTAAGTGTTAACACACAACAAGGTGAGTTCTAGCCCATAATCCAGAAAAATAACTTATCATTTAAAGCTAAATGGAAGTCTATCACTATAGAACATTATCTACCACCATCATAGAGATTTTTTCAAGATGCAAAGTCCATCAAAACGCTGATCCCCTGGCTTTGGGATGGGCAAAGTACCTCTGACCACATGTCAATCTGCTTCTGTTTCTTAACTATGCCCAAGAGGCAACTTAAACTTCTTTTTTGAAACCGAGCTGAAAATATAAGGCAAAATCTTTCCTTTTTTACCTGGGAAAAAAAAAAAAAAAGAAGGAAAGTAAGAAAAGAAAGAAAAAGAAAAGGAAGAAAAGAAAGAAAAGAAAGAGAAGAAAGAAAAGAAAGAAAAGAAAAGAAAGAAAAGAAAGAAAAGAAAGAAAAGAAAGAAAAGAAAGAAAAGAAAGAAAAGAAAGAAAAGAAAGAAAAGAAGGAAAAGAGAGAAAAGAAACTCCTTTGAATTTTACATATTTTTAAAAATTATTTCCGGTCAGTCTAATTACTATTTCTCTCTGTTCTAAAGAGAAAGGTTATGGCAAGGGCATTCCCACAGACATGAAAGCTCAACAGGTCAACTGTTAAAATGCTAAACAGGTGCCTGTTAAAAATGCAGTGCTGCATTTAAAAAAAAAAAGTCATGCACATTGTCTGAAATACAAGGCTGAGACTCACAGAGTCATAAAGAACAGTGTAGGTCATCTTCTCCAACCTCTCTGCTGACAGCAGGCTGATTTGTTGGAGTCTGTCTCAGGCTTTCACCTTGCAATGCAGAAGTTTCATTAAGCCAGTCATGTACAGAACTGGAATGGACTAAACAGGAGGAAAGCTGTACTTAAAAAAATAGATTTATTTAGAAAATAAGGAAGAATTACTGAATGAACAAGGTAAGTGTAAAATTGCAGGATCTTCTTTCTGTATTTGTGCATTTATTTCATTCAAACTATGCAAAATAAGGCACGTGGCTGTTGTGGAAGAAGACATGTTATTTCCCATATTGACTGATTCATCCTTACTTAGGTATACCAAGTAAGTTTGCTGACAATACTAAATTAGGAGGACCTGATGACTCTCTCATAGGCAGAGAGGTCTTGCAGAGAGGCCTTGACAAATTAGAGATATGGGCAATCACCAACCACAGGAAGTTAGACAAAGACAAGTGCAATATTCTGCACCTGGAATGGGACAACCCTGAATGTTTGTACAGACTGGGGAAAAAGTGGGTGAAGAGCAACCCCACAGAAAGGGACCTGGGGGTCCTGGTCAATGCCAAGTTGAATTTGAGTCAGCAGTGCCCTGGCAGCCAGGATGGCCAACCTTGTCCTGGGGGACATCAGGCAAAGCATCGCCAGCCCTTCGAGGGAGGAGATTGTCCTGCTCTGCTCTGCCCTGGGGCAGCCTCACCTTGAATATTGTGTGCAATTTTGGGCACCACAATATAAGAAGGATATAAAACTATTAGACAGCATCCAAAAAAGAGCTACAAAGGTGGCAAAGCATCTAGAGGGGAAGCCATATCAGAAGCAGCTGAGGTCACTTGGTCTGTTCAGCTTGGAGAAGACTGAGTGGAGACCTCATTGCAGTCTACAACTTCCTCAGGAGGGGAAGCAGAGGGACAGGCACTGATCTGTCCACTGACCAGTGACAGGACCCAAGGGAATGGCATGAAGCTGTGTCAGAGGAGGTTTAGGTTGGACATTTGGCACTGAAACAGACTCCCTAGGGAAGCCTTCACAAGCACCTAGCATGTCTGAGTTCAAGAGGCATTTGAATAACACTCTCAGGCACATGGTGTGATTCTTGGGGCTGTCCTGTACAGTGCCAGAAGCTGAACTTGGATGGTTCTTGTGGGTTCCCTCCAACCCTGGATATTCTATGAGTCTATGATTCTATACAGGGAGTAGTTGGATGCTTTCAGTTATCTGATAATCTGTCATGAGAGTGTTTCTGGCATAGCAACCAGAGTAAGCTTAGTCATTGTAGTAAGGGTTCCTAATGGCAAGCTGCAAAATGTTTGTATCTCCTGAGCCAACCCATATCTAATTTGCTAAGAAATTTCTTGTTTCACCTGCCAAGTGAAAATAATAATTAAAAAAAATTCAAATATTATGGGAAGCATTTTGTTTTGTTTTTGTGATGCTTTTCAAACCAGAGAGGAAATATGGTTAACTGCTTTGAGAAACAATCAGAGTTCATTTCAAGTGTTAGGACCTCAATAGGAAAATATTTGCAACAAAAAGACAAGGCAGTGAAAGACTCTGAAAGCAAAGGAATAAAAAGTGATACTGTATATTCTCTTAAACAGGTGTTAAACAGAGATAAGAGTAGAAGAAATAAAATTGAAATTAAATAGTTCCTGCACCTGTGATTGCAAACAGAAATTAGACAACTCGTAAATCATTTTCAGTCTGTCATATATGAAACACCACATGGAGGTAATTTCAGCTGGCAGGGAGACCAAAACATTAGCCTTGCAGGTTGTGGAGGCCTGGTTTTATTTCCAACATTAGACTCTTCCTACCAGATATTGAACCTGCCTGAGGTCTCTGAAGGGCAGAAAGGTGAAGCTGTCCCTGGTCTATATGCACTGCAGCCAGAATAACCTCAATGGAGCTGCACTGATTTAGAGAAACTGAGGATCTGGCCTTCTGTAGGATGGATTTGTTCTAATTGAAAGGTTTTCTCAGAATATCAGTTAAGTCTAAGGCTGAAAAAGAGTGAGAGGAACAGAAGGAAGTATCCTTCCCCTGTGAGAAAGAGAAAACCGTGGTCCCTAGACTGTATATTTACCAGAAAAATAGAGGTGTGTTTTGCACAGCTTGAGAGTTTAAGTGTTTGTTTTCTCTTTCAATTGCTCGTGGGATAACTACAAGACCAAGGGCTCACTGTGCTCCTGTCAGTTAGAATTCATGATGATAGTTAAAACACAGAGAAACATCTGAGCTTGAACCTGCCTTTAATTAGCTGGTCTGGAAGCAGCATTGTGAAAGAGAAAGCTGATCAAAAGCAAGGAGGGAGAAGTGCCTGAAGTCTGGGTAGGTATCCAATTCTTGCTCTAATTTTTGAAACTTTCCCCCCCATGGCTGATTAAAATTAAACAGCTCATTTAGAAAATTCAAACATTCATGTGGTTCCTTGTTATAAAGTACTGAATGTAGCTCTGTAGTAGGTAGGTCCTATTAGTTTTGTTCCTTCAGGTCAGCTTTAGTTGGAACTGATTATGTTGAATAATCATTTATCTAAGAAAAGGGTTAGTTTAGTTGCTATCTTTTCTGCAATACAGTTATCTTATGTCTTGCAAAAGTTATGTAGTTGGAAGATTAACACAGCTGATTTAGAGCTATAAACACAAAAGTTAATGATAAAATTAATTTTGATTAAAATACTGTGCCTTGTCCTCACCTGATCCAAAACCCACTTCCAATAGTACCCTTTTCATGGACTCTGTTGAAAACTGGAGAGTTCTCTCAAATTTAAAATTCTTTCAATTTTTAGGAATAATTGTCTCGTAGGAGACTCCTTGGTAACTGAGCTCTTTTCAGCTTTCTCAAAGAAATTCAAACATGAAATTCCTTTTCAACTGTGGAAATTATGTCTTTGCTGCTCACTAAAAGCCCAGGTTTACTTTTTATGAGGCTCCAGACCTGTCTGAAATGCTAATGCAATTAATGTGATATTCACAATTGTTTTTTCTTTGCACTACTGAGACTGTGTAGATTAGGTAAAAACTCCTGATTTAAACTCTTTATTAAATAACTTATTTTTACTAATTTTTATTTTCAGGTAGCCAAATAAGGAATCTTTAGCGTTCTCTCTCAGAAATCATTCAAACACGTTAGAACAGTTTTTACCAAGCCTTTACAATGGAACTTCTGTTTGATCACATCCAATCTTGCTGCAATTGTAGCTTTAAGCATACATGAACTCAGACAGGAAAGAGTTTTTAAGTAATTTGTCTCTCTCCCTACTCAGAGTTGCTAATCACATTGCCACCCACTTCTTTTGGTAAATGATTTACAGCCCTAATGCATATAATCAGCTGCAGTATCTGAGTCACAGAGAACGTTTTTGAACCCTGAACCTCTGCAGTCATGCAAAGGAACTGGGCAGCTCCTGCTCCTCATGAGGTCTCGGCAGCCTCTTAGTTTTGCACATATTTGTGCTCTAATTACATCTCACAGCAGGTGTTTTCTAAATCATTCTTCTCAGGTGAGGCTAACTATTTATACAGGAAAATATTAACCAGAATGCACATTCAGATTTTCAGAAAATAGGCGGTCCCTCCCACATTGACTGCATCCTCAGTAGCTTTAGCAAAACACAGACTTTACTAAAGTTATCCTTAATAATTTTTTTTAAAAAGTATAATCATGATCCTGGTGTTAAATCCTCTTGGGCCAATCTAACTGCAATAGAAGATCTGGGATTGTATTTTATACTTTCACTTACAGGTCTACTCTGCCATAATATTATCAGAAGCAGTGACTTGTCCTTCCCCTGTGCCCTCCCCAGCTCCCAGTGCTCTCAGCTGTCAGATGCAAAGTTCTTTGATTTTACTTTTTCCCTGTTTTGGGAGCGCTTCTTCTTGGGGCACGTGAAGAGCACAACAAAAGTAGAGCATTCTCTAAAAAGGTCAACCCAGCAACTTCTTTACAGGATTCTACAAATTTTCTCTTCTGCATCCACCTCTGCAGGAAAGGGTTTTTTTTGTTTTGTTTTTTCTTCCTATTTGCTGAAGCAAACATCTCCATACAGACAAAAATGTTATTATGACCCACCCAAACACAAAAGAATTCGACAGCTTGGGAGGTTTTCATTACAGAGAGGTGGAAGCCTGTGCAATACAATGTTTTCATCTTTGGTATTTCAACCTGAAGTTTCACAAAGATAATTTCAATTTATAGATACCTCTTTCTCTTTTCCTTTTAACAAGACAAAACTCTGACATTCTTTTAAAATTATATTAAAGATTTTAATGTTCATTTTTAAGGGATGAGATGTGCTAGAGGCTTTAAGGCCTGAAGCAGATTCTATATAGAAAGTACAACCAACATAAGTGAAAAATTGAAAATTAAGCTTTTCCCTCAGGTTTCGAACTGTTGCACACCCACTTAAGGGTGATTTTCACAGCACATGGTCTGATGCTGAGACACAGCAAATGTGCACCATTCTGGGGTTGTTTTAATGTTACTCTGATCAGTCAGGTGCTTTTGGCCATAAGGCAGAAAAAGATGCAGTCTGGAGCAGCTAAGCTGAAGTCTATTAATTCAGTTTGTTATTTTTAAAAGGTTATATTAAAAGAGAGAAGTAGGAAGGAATAAAGTGATAAACAAGTGATGGCATGTAGGAACTAAGGTAGTCTTGCTTTCCAGGCAGATCAAAGATTAGTTGAAACCATCAACAATGTCAGGATCTTTTTAGTCATCTACAACACTTCCCTGAGAATCCCTCAATATCAGAACAGAAGTCTGTGCTGCCTCAGTGCCTTCCCAAACCTTTCACCCTTCTCCTTTGGCCTTTGGTGCTTCATGAAACCTCAATATAGGGTGAAAGTGTAAGCTGGTTTTCAACTGTTTTGTTGCTTTGCTATGCTGTATTTCTACCACCCACTCTTGATTTACTCCCCTGCTAGTTATGAGATATTCTGAGATATTCTCCTAAATCAGTTTTTCTTTTTTTTCCCCCTCCAAAGATTTTTATCTATTTCCAGAACTGCAATTTGGAGCAGTTCTGTAGGATTTGTACACTTCCACACAGTTGTAAAGAACTACCTCCATTAACACTGAGCTCAGTTCAAGTAATGATGGCCGACTGAGGACACAACCAGTGTAAAGATGGAATAGAAATGCATTTGTGCTCTTCCAGTTTTAAAACAGCTCCACACTGCTCCCTTCCAAGCACTCAGGGCTCATGGAAACAGGAGTACCCTGGCTACAGACCAGCAACTGAGCTGGAACAGGACCAAGTAATGTCCTGACATGATTGATTTTTAACATGAGATGATTCCTTCAAGACATGAGAGATTTACAGATGGCATCTTAAACAACCTTTTTAATTACTTCTATACTTTTTTGGCAATATGGCCCAGGCACTGCCTCCCAATGGTGCAAAGATGCTGTTCAACAAAGGGCATGGCAAGCATTGTTTGCTGCTAGCTTAGAACTTCCGTGAGCCTCAGAGCTGAGAAGCTAATTCTGAGATCAGATGTGGCAAAAAAAGAGCGAATTTTTCAGTAAGTGAATTACACTTTTAATATCTGTTCTCTGCCTGTGGCTCTGTGGATGAAGTATTCTACCATATAGAATTGCTGCCTACTATTATGCCCAGAAGCATGGGTAGAGTTCATTAAAAGAAGACATTAAAAGACTGCTGTTAAGAATGCCAAATCAAGCAGTTAAAAGGTAAGAAATGCCAGCAATAAGATTGGCTCACCAACAGCTTTCCTGAGCGTAATATTGTAGTCTTTAATTATATTATGATAATTTCTCCACACGCCCCCTTTTTTTTCATTTGATCAGTGCCTCATTTGCTTATTCTATTCCAACTATTGTTGCATTATTTGAAGTACTCACACTACTTTAAATGTTGCAGTCCTTACATGATATATTTGTTTGATTTTAATTTTTGTTTCACTATAAAAAGTAAAACAAAAAATAGTGAAAGGCCCTTCCCACAGCTCCCTGCTATTACTAAGTGAACATTACACTTAATACTGATCACCTTTTTGTCATAATAATACCTGAATGCTCAACCTGTGTTAATGATCTGAAAAACATCTGACTAGCTCCTTCAATCACATTAAAGACTGACCGTAATTCATATACTCAAGCAGGAAGAATTAAAATTTCATTCATTTTCATTTCATAACTTCTGAGTACTTGGCTTGACAACATTAACTTATTTTTAACAGAATGATCTCAGCTTGAAAAAGTAAAAAAAGGCAGAATCTGATTATTTTTAAGGGCCATTTTCATGATGTCTCTTCTGGATGATCACCTTACCCAATTGTTAGTTCTTTCTTCAGATGCCAGCATTGAAAAAGGGAGAAAATAGCTAAGCAATCTATGCTTAGGAACAGCTCCCACTTTCTCCTTATGCACTTATTTCCATATTCTTAATTCACAAGGCTGCCTACCCTGGTACTACCTATTGGTTCCCAACCAGTGCAACAGTCATTGTTTTGAAGGAGACGGATTCCTACCAAATTAGATTCTTTTAAAATCTGACAACAAAGAAGAAATTAGATAGTAGTAGCCAACAGTCTACCGTGTGCCATTTTATCCCTGGAAGAGCAGCTAATATAAAAACTCTATAAATGCAATGTTGCAATATGTTACAAGTTACCTGCTAAATATTCAATTTGTTTATGTTTTATTTTTATGGTTTATTTCATTACTCCAACCACTTATTTCCTATGGTATATATCATCCAAGTATCCTGTCTGAATTTGAAAATATATGTTCAATTTAAAGCACTTCCCAGTTTCAAAAAACAATTTTTTTCACAAAAACCTCGTTGTAATCAATCCCACAAAAAAAAAAAAAGCTTTCATAATTTTATAGGTATTGTGTGAAAATAAATGTATAGTAAAGCTATTAGCAGTTTGTTTTACACCATATTCTTCTAGATGATGCTATAAATTGAAAAATATGATAATGAGGAAATGCAATAAGGATTAGTAAAAGTATCAATGGCTGCATAATTCTCAAGGCAACAGCTTTCACCTACTTTCAGAGAAAACGTCCTCATGATGTTGTCACCTGCTTTCCGGCACAGAGCAAATAGACTGTGCTGTAAGCTTAAAACATTTAAATGCAAATGCCTCAAGCACAACTCAGGGTTCAGTGATTACCGAACTATCTATCACTGCTGAATTCTCTACAAGAGGAATTTATTGCCTCCAGGCCTTCAACTGACCAAACAGCGAATAAAATAAGAAAGAAAATCTGCTGGATGCACATCTCTGCACAAGTTACTTCTTGTGCGTTAATTCTTTGAATAGTGTTCTCTTTAAAAGCCTTGTAGCAGGCCAACCATTTGCTGTATCTCATTGTATTTTTCCTCATTTTTTATACGTTAGCTAACATTTTTCTTCATCCTTTTATCAGCCAAACTATTTTACATAGGCAACAGTGTCCACTCACTTTCCATCTTTAATATTCTAGGCTCAAAATTTCTTTTTTAAATTATAAGCCAGGATTTTTACAGTCAGGCTCCCAGCCTTTCTTATTTCTAATTAAACTACTTGCATGTAAATGGCCTGCTTTCCTTCACCTTTACTTTGTTATTACTTCTGTCACAACAATGACTGTAGTTCCTAGACAAGATTGGGAACATATCATATTATTTTCTCTAAATACCTGATAAGAGCCAGGACCTTTTCAAAATGTTATGATCTATATGGAGAAGATAGGCAAAAGATGGCAAAAAACATTATTATCATCATCTTTGCTTTATAGATGAAGAACGGAAGTCACAGAAAAGATCTGGGTATCTAGTTGCTAAGTTAAAAAACTGTTAAAGAATCAGCCTGTGGAAGAGCTGAAAAATGAAAGAATAACTGGTAAGAAAAGTACTCCACAGCTTTAGTCACAAAATATTTAAAACATGATAAACAGATCCACTCTCCCTTTTTCATGCACAGTAAGGCTGGAGAATCCTTCCTCTTTTCTCCTGCTCTCTGTGGTTGATGTAGAGGCAGGCAGCTCCGTCCTTACCTCCTGCTGTGTGCTGGCTGGAGAGCAGACAGGTTGCACCATTCAGCACCCCCTCCCCAGACACTGCTTAGGATTACAGGCACAGGGCAGTAATATTTTTTACCAGAGCTTTTGTCACAATTGCACTGTTGAAATCCTCAGTATTGTTTTGCTGAAACCCACCATACAACATAAATAGCTCCTTATGCTGCCAGTTGACTTCTTGTGCTCATCCATGTGTTTCGTTTCTTTCTTCATATGCTTCAAGGACATCTATTCCCTTGGGAAAGACTTTTGGAAATATACTATAATTAACTCCACTGTTTACAGCACAGTTGCATTGTCAGATCCAGTCATCATTGGTTGAAAACGCTCACAAGCATCAGTATCTATCATATTCTCTCCTCTCCAGTCTCTCAGTTACTACTGTTTGTGTGTTTTTCTTTTCTCTTTTTGGAGTTCTGCTCTGACTTTCAGTTATGAGTATATCTTCTTCTTTGTGTGTGCAGTATTACAAATATTTGGTGTGAAGTATAATTGATATGATTCAGAAAGTATGCTTTATGAAGGCTCAAAGGGAAGGTCTTCAATATTTTAGTATATACTGCAAAAATTTTAAATTCATCAACAATAAGTGAGTAACCCAGTGCATTTTATACAGATATTAAGGCAGAGTAAAGCTGATCTATTTATTACCAAGTCCATGCAAGTGTGTTTTGAATGCAGACTCAAAACATCATTTGGTTTTGCAGTTAGTTGAAGATGTCTGCAAGTTAATGGGTCTCCAGTTACAGCTGTATTGTCATGGTTGTAGCTCCACAAATGAGATCAGGATCCCCAGACAGTCATACATCTTCAGATGACTTGTGTTCTGACCAGTTCGGAATAAACCAGCCAGTTTTTGAAAGAGAAAAACACAAAAGCAGTGTGGTAGCTTTTAGTCCAATTTGATTCCTATAGACAATACAGACACATCTGGCTCTGAGTAATTTGTATTTCAGTCTAAATGGGTATGAACTTGTCAAAAGCTTTGTAGCTATACCCTCTGTGCCTGTGCTCATCTATAAAATGGATAAAACAATTATTTTTTTCTTTACAATATTTCCCATCTTGTTTCTGAAAACTCTTCATTTCATGCTGTATCTGTAAATTAATGAGTGTAACAAGACGCTTGTCTTGAGGTCATGGAAATAATTATGTTCACTGGAATTATCTTGCAATGATGGTAAAACTGTGGGGGGAGTGGGTTAGGATGGAATAATAAATATGTTTGGCTATAGGTAAGCAGTGTATAGAAACTGGTATTATGAATGACAAGCATTGCCTGTCAAAATATTTGCAAAACTTGTTAACTAACCAACACACACGACAGTACATTATGTATTTGAAAAATCCTTCTACAGTGGAGTGGTAAATTCCCAAGCATTCAACTGACACAAACTTGCTGTACAAAAGAGAAAGCAAAGGATTTGTATGTAAAAATAAGGGAGACAGAATCTGATTTAAGGAAAGAAATACTCAGGACAGCTGTTCTCTGCAGTAAACAGGAATCTAGCTCCTCAGATCTGTGGCTGTGCATGTACTACACATGAGAATAAGGTTTCCCTGCAGAAAGATGCTGCTCCCACCACTGGCTTCTCTTCCAAGAACATCTGCACTGCTGCACCTGAACTTCTGCCTGGCTTGGCACACCAACGCAAAAACTATGAGAGGGTAGAGATACGTTTGTCTTGAAGGGTTCTCCAGCAAAATTAATTTTGTCACTGAATATTTCTGCACAATTACAAATTCTCAAATTAATTCCATAGTAGGCAGAAATATTTTAACTAGAAATTAATGAATTAACTAAAAATTCATCAGGCTTCTCTAGCATTGCTTGAATCCGTGGTGTGGTATGGTTGCTCTTTGGTCTCTGCTGCTCAATTTAAGCTACACAGATTGTGTTTAGGCTCTCCAAAATTAACATATAGAGGATAATCTGTGGACAACACCTTTGTGGGTTTTATGTAAGAATTGTGGGCCATGTTTCTGACTCCATGTACTACCAATATTGAACCTAACTCCTTAGTGTAAAATGTTTTCCAACCTTCTTTCATTGATATTTCCTTAATTCTCTTGTATGAATTCCCTATTTGTTTACACTGAGCCAATCCAGCTTCCCATGAAGCTAATGTTGTATTAGTCACTGCAAACATGCCAGGTTTCTGATCCACAGAATAGTTTACAACACAAAGCTGTCCTCATTTCAGTGGTGCAGAGACTCCCTGACTACTAAGTATAAGACCTTCTTTAATAGAAGGGGAATCAGAGTGGGTTCATTATCATACTCAGCTGCTTCCTCAACAAGGCAGGAATTGAATGGGAATATTCTCAACTGAGAAGCCTAACAGCTGTGGCAGGGAGAGGTTGTGGGTGTTAGTCTGCTGAGCCACCTGAGCTTCATCAAGGCTTTGACATTTTCCATACAAGGGACTAGTGGGGTCATCCCCTGGGGTAGATCCCTATTGTACAACCCTGCCATGGTCACATCTTTCCTAGTGAACTATCCACCTAACATTGCCCATTCTTGCAAATGGCTTCAATGAATCTACATTTTTGCAATGACGGTTTGCCAGGAAATTCATGACTCCTCCTAACGAGGTTGACTATCAAAAAGTGATTCCAGAGTAATGGTTGTATGTTCAGTGGACACAAACATATCTAGTGATGTTTTTCAGTGTAGGTAAAAGTACAATCTTGACAAAATTAAGCCATTGGTCTATTTCACTTTCTCAACTGTCTATCAAAACAGTATAATTTGAGTACAAACAGTATAGTTTGTACATGCCTGCTATGCATGTACAAACAGCATGGTTGAAAGGGCAGGGCACTGAATGGCACTTTCCTCTTTTAAAATGTGCAGTTCAATCTATGGCAAAGTATTGGTGAAGTGTGTAAACAGACTGTTCATGACAGGTCTATGAATAATAATGGAGAATTCGTCACAATGGTTTTGCTCCTGCTGCATATTATTATGCAAGACTTCCATAATAACTATTATTGAGCTGCAACTGGTAGAGAAGCTCAAAGTTTGCAAGTTCAGTAGAGAAAAACTGTTTTCTCATTTTTCTAATTTATTTCTGCATTTACAACAACTCTCAGTTTAACATTTCATACAGACTTAATCCTTTTTCTTCTTTCCATGTGAAGGGTCAAGATTCAGGAGAAAGATAGGCAGTGTTGTAACAAGTCATCCCTCAGACAGTTTTTCCTCTTCTCTTCATTCTCTCCTTCACCACTCTCCACTCCTTCCAGACTCTTGCTGTTAACCCAGTGATCTCCCAACCTGAGCAACTATATCAATGTTTGCATTTAGCAGTTTCTCTGTGGAACATTACCTCCTTGTCTCCTCATCCTTGCTGGGAGCTTTTAGCAGCCCAGAAGGTCTAATAAACACACAGGACAGCAAGACCTAAAAAATATAAGCAGGAAGCATTAGAGTTTGAAATCATGAGTTCTGCATCTTCATCTTTACAGATTCTTACCCAGGAGATGCCACTGTGTTGCATTGCCACTTTTCAGAGTGGCCACAGGCAAAGAGATTCAGTTCATACCCATCTTCTTTAATTGGTAACTCCCACAGCCTATCAGGGCCACAGGGCTAAAGTCAAGGTCAATCAGAATCAATCCATCCTTTGGGTGCCCTTCCAGCGCCTCTAGATGCCCTTCATGCTTCAGGACTCTGAAAAACAAATGTAGGAGCTTCCTATGTAGGAAGATGTTCAAAGGAAACCAGTGCAGACATCAGAGATGAGGCCATGTGGATCAGACAGATAGTAATGTCCTTAGCCAGGCAGACCTCTTCAATGCAATGATTTTCTGCAAGGCTGTATTACTTAAGAAAGTTCAGTCTTGAAAATTATGATGCTGTCATGAATGATTTTTGTTCACATGTAATGAAAGAGCTGTAGTGTTTGTGTAAGCAAAACCGAGAGAAGTCCATGTAGAGAGTACAGGAGGTATAGATTGGTTTACTGATTCAAAAAGAAATATGTTCAATACACTGTACTATAAAGGATAGTAACATAGTTCTTTAGTTTTTGTTTTGGGGTTTTTTTTCCTTTTCACCATTGGTAGTGCCTTTTGAAGCAACAGTAACCTACTGCTATTTTTTCTGATCTTAACTGGGAAGCTATTATGCTTTTGTCCATTGTGCAAAAGGCAGCAGATGGGATGCCAGCTAATTGCCTCTGCTGTTTTCAGCTGATGCTCTTTCTTATTCTTGCTTATTTTTCCCTCTGTGAATTGATTGTGACTACTAAGCTGGAGGACAGGAAAATGCCTATCACAAGCCTCAGCTTGCAGGCTGACTAAAAAGAGGGAAGCAATGTCCCAGGGATCCCAGTAACTTGTTATGCACTGCAGCCCTGAGAGTGCTCCCACACTGTGCTTATCCCCTGCAAGAGTGTCTTTGAGAGGATGATGTCAATACTGTGCTGTTCGCCATTTCCTATGAGAGTGTATTTAATTATCTGTCTACATATGCTAGAAAAGTGTAAGGCAAGAAATAAAAGTTAGAATTACGACAAAAAAATATTAAAACCTACTTCTTGATTTTTTCCATTGTCATCTAGGTATTTGCATGCATTTTTTCATTTCTTTAATTATTTCTTTTTCACTAGATTTTATTTCTAAGAGACTGAGACTGTATCAATACATCATACAAATGCATAAGTCCAACCTTCAGCATATGCAATATCATTACTTAAGAATTTTTTGAATTTGTGTCTCCTTTTTTTCCTTAAATTTTCATATAGTTATGAGATTGTTACTAGTTTTCAGTTTTTCTCTTTTGAATTGAGTTCTTTCTCTTCTGCTTGTTAATTGCTGATTTTTGTTAACTCAAGCACAAAACAATAAACTATTTCTGGTTTGAACAAAGCACTGCCTGGGATATGCTGGGTCTTTCAGTGAATGTCTCTGAAGTCTTTAATACAAATGTCTCCATCTTGGGAAAATGTATGAAAACACATCATAGTATCTCTGAGTAATTTCATCCATTCATTTCTTTTGTCTCTAGCCTATTTGTACAGATTTCTGGAAATGGTTAAACTGCAACAAAATTTAGAGCAAATTGCAGAAAAAAAACCCCACCAAACAACGAAACAAAAAACTAAACACACCTCCCCCCCTCCAAAAAAAACACAAAAACAACCAAAACCAGAAAACAAAACCAAAACAAAATGGAAAAAAATATGTGATTTATATAAAAAGGACTTTCCCTTAGAAGAGGGCTGTATGGTAGCAGTTAACCTAGGTGGCATATTTCAATAGCCATATGTCACTGCTAGGTTTTGGTAAATTATGCTATGGTTGTCACATTTTTCCTGGCAGCATCTCCCAGCTGCTGTACTTTGGGGAATTAGGTTGCAGCAATGAAAACATGGTGTGTCTGGTGCTGTGGCATGCCAAGGGAAATGAGATCATAGTTCAGCTGATGAATTTCTCCCTGGAAATTCAGTGGGCACCTTTTGGAAACAAAAATTCATAAAGTGTGGGTAACCACAGGCAAAAAATTTTAGACGTGTCAACAAGAGGAAAAGTCACCATGAAATGAATTCTGTTACAAAAAGGTAGTGATGATATTGATCCTAAGGACTGATCTTCTAAATAGACAGTGATTTATTTGCACCCAGTTGTTTAAAGGAAGACTCTACTTTGCCTTTTGTTGCTGCAAATGCAAGCTAAATTCCTCTGAGGAGCATTTGTCTTGAAAGTTTTTTTCAGGTGCTTTAAAGTAAAATTAGAATCTTTAATTGCTCAAAAATTTCATACGAGAATCCCAATAGGCAAATGTTTGAAAGATACACTTTTTAGCTCTGGGATTTGCTAGAATTTTCATATACAGTTTTATTTTAACCAAAAATATTGACTTGTGTATAGAAAGGATAACAAATACTACTTTGGGATGGCAGCTGCTGTCTTAAATACTTGGTCACTCACTTTAGGGATGCCCAGACCATTAAAACCACCTCTGATTTCAAAGATTGTTGAGGACTACATCTACATTAAAACCTGACCAGCAGAGCTCAGAGACATCCTTATTTTGTATGATTGTCGGACAAAAAATTATCTGGCCCAAAAGGCTTGTAGTGAGTTCCTTAGCAGAAGATTCTTTTGGAGACTTGCTTCCTCCATGCTAAATTGATGAGAGGAGAGGATCTAGGGAGTTCCTGTGTAAAAGGGATATGTGACACAAGGCCAAACATAAAAGACACTGATAGGACCATCCAGCCCACCCACTCTTAGAGGGAAAAGGGCACAGGAAAATGTAATCTCAGGTTTCAAAGGATTACAAGAACCAGAAATTTACCTTAACTGATTTGAGCTGTTAAGTTCATGGCACTATGGTGATTGAACAACTGGTCCATCAGCTAGAAAGGCACAAACCCTGAGCTACCCTGAAGAAGGGGAATGATAAGGGAATATCAGAGAGATGCTTTTCAGAAATACTAGATATTTGTAGAACAGCATTCAGAGAAAAAATATTGCCACACAGGTGGTCAAGGTATGGATCTCAGAGAGGAAATGCAGGATAGGGTTTTTAAAAGATGAAGGGGGAAAAGATGCTATTTAGAGCTTTACCTAAACTTTTGTGACCACAGTAGAAAGAGTCCCCTAATTCCCACAGGTCTTGCAGCAAATCTGCCATGATTATCTAGGAACATAGGAACATGCAAAGGAATGACAAAACCAATCCTGAGTTTGAGAACTGAAGGGGAAGGGTGAAGTTGTCAACAGCGATGAGCAGAGGAGGAAGAGTGGTATGTTCAAATTAAAGACTTAGCTGTGATCTTTTTTGCTTCAGGTGACAGAGAGTCATCATGAATACACAAATTGTCAATTCAACTTGCAGAATGGATCAGAAACAGATAGGACAGACAGGTGAAAATATTCAGCCTGGGAATAACAGCAGAAAACGAGAGAAAAGGTGTACAATGAGAAAACAGAGTCTGTAGTGGCTTTGAGAGATTCCCATGGAGAAGGGAGAAGGAGCTCCTGCAAGAGTTGCTGAAAGAGCAATAAATAAGGTTCATGGAAAGCCACAAGGGGGTACTGCCACAAAAGCCAGGCAAGAAAAGAAGTGATCAAGGATATCAGATTAGACAGGAAGGTCAAAAAGGACACAGAGATTCCCGTGTTAGCCAGAAAGAGGTCATTTGAGACCTTGGTGAATCAGTTTGAATGGAGAGGGCTGGAGCCAGATTGCAATGAGTCAGAGGAAAGGAAATCAATGCAGTGGTCATAAACAGGCCTTTCAAGTCGTTAGAAGTAAAAGGGAGAAGGGAGTGCTGAGAAAGAAAGAAAAGCTGACCTATTTGCACTGGAAATTCACAAACAATGCACTGCTTATCCCTTTCC
Source organism: Sclerurus mexicanus (assembly GCA_013396755.1). Lineage (NCBI taxonomy): Eukaryota > Metazoa > Chordata > Aves > Passeriformes > Furnariidae > Sclerurus > Sclerurus mexicanus. Next base: position 8,086 of record VWZF01004872.1, on the reverse strand, counting down.
CTTCCTCAAAGTATGAATTACCTTGTTTTTTTGTTTTATGATGAATTTTGTTGTTGTTTTTGTTTTGAAGATCAGAAAATTTTCCAGACTCCCTGATTTTAACAATTGCCCATTAATATAGCTCAGGCACCTACCCAAAGAAATGCATATATATAGCAGTCTGTATGAATTTGTCTCTAAAATTTATTATTCAATCTTGATTTAACCATAGAGCTTCATTTGTTTTCATGATTACTACTTGTATGATGTCTGGTACTGGAGTTCATTGGTGCCAAACTAAAATTAAATTTGGTTTTAAATCCCTGGAACTCCTACAGAAACATGAAGCGAGCGATTGTACTATAGAATACACTGTAGAGAAGTCTGGCTTACCATGCTGTTTCTCCAAAAACATGTTTAGTCTTTTCAAGGCATACACTAGTCCCACCAACCACAGATTTTGCCAACCTGGTAACATTTAAAAGATATGAAAACATTGTTACAGAAATGTAACTGCTTAGGACTTAGTCATATAATTTTCACTGTAATGAAAAGGTAGCTCACAATGGGAAACATTTGACAATTACATGGGAATAATGACTTGTCCTTTCTGGCACTACCTTTGGGGTCAGTAAGTACCTGTGCCTGGAAGAAAAATGGAGTAGCAGGGTTGAGAATTTCTACAACTGGCTGGAAGCAATTCTTGCTCTCTGATTTTAAGACAACAGTTTTTATGTGCTACCTTTTGCTCATGGTGTCTCAATTGTGACAGAGTGAACACCCCAAGAAAGAAAAGCCCCTTTGAATCACAGTTTGATCCGAAAAACATGAGTGAAATAATAGCATGCTGTTTAGTAGGCAGACCTGCAGTCTTGTTACTGGTGGCCCACAGTGCCTTTTTATGTGACCTGTAAAAGATTTTAGTCATGGGTGTCACTTGCAGAAATTGCTGATGCACAAGGAGACAGTGCCTGCAGGTCCCCCTCTGTATGAGTCAGCCTGGGACCCCCAAATCTCCCTGTGCCAGGCACAGACTGCTCCCCAGCTCAGATACATTTTGCTCTGCAGCCTATGTCCTGCTGTGCCACCTGTAAAGTAATTCTGCACAAACAAAATTTAGAGAGCATCTAGTGCAGACTACAATGCATCTTTAAAAAGAAAATCACTTTAATGATATTCAGCTTCACCTTCCTCTCCTCCAGAGCAATAAAGCAGTTTATGTGACTGGATTATTTTTTTCCCTTGATATTTAAATCAATAATTTCATCCATGTTAAATGAATACCATCTACAGCAGATTTAATTTCAAATTACAAACAAATAATCCTAGAGATTTAGCTCATTTTTCAAATAGTGAATTACTTTCACTTCAGATTTTGCAAATGTGTTTTTTATTTGCAAACATGTGTGGAATATTCTGCACAAAAACATCTCCAGATACACTGTGCTCTGAAGGTGTCCTCAAAAACTATTAATGTGATTGGTCACCCAGTTTTTATAGAAACTGCACCTATGATTTGATGAAGTTTACAATTTAAAAAGCAAGAAGTTATTGCATTTAATAATCTGTGAATAATCCTGATTGCACACATATGCACACATGCACATTTAGCTCATCTACATTTGAATACAAGTGTTTGGGCTGAATTTATCTGCTGAATATCTTGCAGGGAAAGCACACAGAAGGAGCCAGAGCTTAAACCTCTGAAATGAAACAATAATTCTGGGCTACATTTCTACATGATTTACACTGCTGTAATGTTACTGTGGGCAAGGTAAATATGGAAGTGTTTCAGCCCAAGGACATAGCTCACTGTCTCTGCAAGTGCCCAGCTGGGTGCCATTTCCCCACTCCACATGACTGGCACACAAGAACCAGCCTGCCTGGCAGTATTTCCACCCTCTCCTAGAAAAACAAATGTGTTAGAAAAGTCATTATTACTTCTGCCGAATTCCCTTTGGTCATACATAGGGCTGCACAGGGTGGCACATGGTGGGATTGGGTGTTATACCCATGTAATGGAATTGCTCTACAGCATCTGCTTGGTGTCTAGAGCTGGAGCTGTCTGGCACCACACTGCTTTCTCAAGATCCTATAACATGGCTACGTCAGACATAGACATTTGCATTCTGTGGGATTTTTTTTTTCTAGTATGTATCCACCATATAGAATATTCCCCCTGCCTTCTTTGTCTTTAATACATTCTCAAGAATAAAACCTAGTGGTAGGGTGTACATTAGAGGCAAACACCTGAGACTCCAATGATTATTTATAAAGTACCTGACAGTGATGGCTTATGCTCATTCTTACTCCCCAGTGTATGCTATGAGCAAAATGCAGATTCTCTACCTCAGGCAGGTTTTGTTTCGGTGGGTTTTTTTCTATATTATTCAGGCCACTTAAAATTTTACAAATTCACAAATAGAGTCATAAAATCATTTATCCTGGAAAAGACCTTTACAATCATTGAGTCCAACCAACGCTACAGATATTGCCAAGAATTCCCATTAAACCTATACCATTAGGAAAAAAACCAAAAATCATACTTTTTCCATACTTTCTTATATAGTTCCTACCTCATAGGCACTAGTGACCAAATATTCTCCAGGGAGTCAACTCACAGTTGTGTAAGATTTTCACATTACTACACACATCAGAAAACCACTGGAAATATTGCAAACTGTGTGTGTATTTTTTGCCATGTACTTTGGATTTCTGACAACACTGCCTGATACACCCTCAACTTCTGAATTGCATCAGGAAAAACCAAGGGATCATGAATTTTGCCTATCTACATTTCAGTATTAAGAAGCTGGAAAGTGTTGGTTTTCAATGAAGTTACCTTTTTCTAGCAAAGTGAAGAAACATGCAGAAATATACAGAAAGGGGCACAGTTAAAATGACACAACATTTTGAAAGAATGAGGGGGAACATTTGCAATTCTAATTATTTATATAACTGTAGTCACTAAGCTACAAAATTACTGTCCTCACACTCCCATTAAAAAACAAGTGATTGGGGCCAATTTTGCTTGACAATTGGTTGTCATTTTTTAAAAAGTCTAATGGTGTGTGTTCTCTCAGCAATTATTCTGTAAATAGTGTTTCATGATGCTGCAGTTCTTTGGCATGACTTCAAATTCTTTGTTAAAACAGAAAGCAGCAGTTGGAGTCAGTGGGATTTGATGAGCAAGTACTGAAGAACCCTTTCAATAAGCTTGAGGGGCAAGGCAAGGAACAACAGGGTAATGTGGCTGAGGGGGAGGCTGTTTTGCTATTGTGGTCAGCAGCTGGAGCAGCTTGAATAGGAGAGCAGGCTTGAATCAGCCCTCAGTACCACATGTTGAACAGCACTAATAGCACCTGTTAAGCTGCAGAATGAAAATTCAGAATAACCAAAGACAGGGATAAAAAGGGAGCTTGTTTCCCACAAATGCAGAATTTTATCCCTTATTGTAAGATAAACGCATTCAATCACCTATGATGTTTATTTTATTACTAATAAACACTTAGCATTTATACAGTCAAAACAGTATTCTGCCCAAGAGGAACAAATGCAAAACAGTTTCAAGGAATAAAAATAAAGCATTCCCAAACAGCATGCGAGGTATTTCAGATTGGTTCCTGTTTGCTTTTTCCATGAAGAATTATGCATTGTATTATGTATGTTAATACAATGCACTTTCATTAAATACAAAACAATAATGTGACAGAGTAAGGAACAAATGGAAATGGATGCTTAGCCTGAGGACTGGGCTCAAAAAGTTTCTATCAGTTTTATTCATACATTTTCCACCCTGTTTAATTTTAGATTAATCAGAGTTCTCGCTGCCGCTTCTGTCCTGCTAACAACCTACAGCTTTTGTGGACAAAGGCTACTGAAATTGGGTCACCTGAAAAGGCAGAGTCATTATGTCTTCTCCAAAGTCACGTCTTTTGACCATTTCCATAGTTTTTAAATGGAGAGCTTGAGCTCAGTTAGGTATATGAAGACGACTCATTTGTATACTTCAAGAATGTCTCAATTAATTTAGTAGTAATTAATGTTCTTGTATGTTTCTAGTTTATATGACTTTCATAAGTCCTATATCCCTAATTACTCTGCTAATTAGAGGAAAGTCCCAGGCTTCTCATAGTTACACCTGCCTCTGGAATTTTTGTGGAGAGCAAATTTAAAAAGCGTTTTGTTCTGACAGTATGTGGACTGGATCCTAAGCTATAGCCAACATAATAACATATTCTTTCTTCTCAGTAGTTACACTTACTGTGCAATAAATTCAAAAGTTTTCTCTAGATACATCCATCAGTAGAAGGTTGAAGCGAAGATACAGTGAACATCAGTAGCTTGCCTAGATATTTACGAATGAGATCTTAGCTAAACTTGAGCTTTTAATGAATGGTTTTGGTTTTCCTTATAAATTGATGACCATGAGATGATCTGAGGATTGTGCATATTTTTAGACTGTATCTGAACTGTGATTTCAGGAGTAATCTGAAAGCCCATGTCCAGAAGCACCACAGCCCTCTTTCGCCTCCCTGTCCTGATCCCTAAAGTGAGAGGGCTCAGGGGAAGAAAGCCCAAACGTTCTTACTGTCTAAGTACAGACAATACTGTATGATATACCCGCCCTCTGCTTAAAGACAACCAAGGCCTTGTATCTCACAATGGAACAAAAGAATTCACATAAAAAGCAAAAAGGTCTTCAAAAAGGATTTCTGCCTTAGCTTCAGGCTGAGTGACATACTAGACTAGCTCCTCAGATGTTTACTATCTCTTGTGAATAAAGTCCTGATTACACATGTAGTCCTCAAAGATTCTTCCCAATGACAAAGGAGTTAAGGTAGTTGGCCTCACCGACCACATAGCTCTGAAACTTATTTATGAATTTGCAGCTCCTTCCTCTGACTGGGCAGCTCTGAGTCCCAGATGCTTTTATAAGAAAAGAAAAATAGCATCAAGAAGCTGAAGAAAACCAGATTTAAGATTACCTTTCCTCATTAAAATTCTGCACCAACCTGAGGCCACCTGTATAATGAGATATAGGGTCAAGATAGATACTTTAGACAACACATAGGCTGTGTTTATTTCCAGAGTAATTTTCTGTTTGTCAAAAAAATGTTGAAAGAAACAGCATTTCTCATTCCCAAAAACTTCATGATGTTAATGGTGGGCTGAAAGTAACTTGGATTCCCTTTGAATCAAACACCCAGTCATCTTTCTGGTACTACCTTCTATCTGAATCTTAGGCATCAGGCTACAGCTCTGATTGCATTTGAGTTTGAAGAAAACCTCTTCTGGGATCCTCTGCCATGCTCAGGCATGCCCACAAAAAAAAAAATAGGCATTTTAGACTTCCTCTTCCTAAAGAGTGTATATAATACTTTTCCCATGCTCTGTCATGATTCCAGTTTTTATAATTTCCTAAAATTGACCCAGAATTTTCTGTCTCTCCCTCAATAGCATGAAGCAGGTTAGAAATTAAGTTACCTGCTCATCAAGTACTTGAATATCTCAGTTGTTGCTGTTGTAAGACTTGCTGTCACAAAGAAAAGCAGATAGAAGTTGGGATGGTAAGGAGCTCATGGGATGGTAAGGAGCTCTTCACAAAAATGTAACCTGTTCTTCTGATACCTCATGAAAAAGGCATAAATGAAGAATAACTACACAGCTCAGATTAAGGTATTTTCTGATGGGGATATGCTAGCATTATGAAATCAGGCAGATTATGAAAGCAGGTAGAGGATGAAGTCTTACCCATAAAATAATAGTTCCTAACCTTTAGAATGCACTTGTTATGTAATTTCAAAAAGAGAAAACACATTTCAGGTTTTTTAGGGTATAGTGAGGGGAAAAAAAATCAAGAAAAAAAAAAGGAACATTTTAGCATTGATCAGTGAAAATGAGTACTTCTTATACTGTCACTTTTAAAGCCAAAATTTCTGCACTATTAGCTGGCTGAATATTTGCTTATTTTGCATTTTTTAACCTTAGTGACACTTACTATGAGAAACTGAAACTTATTACAGTTTTCAGGAGTTTTATGACTTGGAACAGCAGTGATTTAAAAGGAGTGAACACTTTAGTAACTTTTCTTTTGTTCACAATGTAACAGAGGTTTAAGCCATTTCAGACAAGTTTAAACCTCCTAGTATTGTAGCATAAAAGAAGACATTATTCAGCATATAGCATTTGCAGATTTGTTAGTTTTTAAAGAAACATAGTGATGTCTGCAGAAGTTATACATGTCATGTTGATATGAAGAATGTGAAGAGAAATAGGTCAAACTTAGAGGCACTTTGAATCTAAAGATGATTCGGGCCCAAATTCTGACCATGAAGGACTCTGCAAGGACCAGATTGTGATTATAAACGTAAAACATGGACCTGAAGCTCCTGAAATCCTTCATGATCATGCTAGAAAGACACTGTGGTACCAACCCAGAACTGCACACAGATGTGAGTAATGTACTCAGGTTTTCAAAGACTTCACCATGGATTCACAACCCCTGTATATATATTCATATATCATATGAACATAAGGAGTCCAGCCAAACCACTGAACAAAACTTTCCAAGTTCAGATGACACTGCTGACTGGAGCTGTGCTCCAGCTGCCGTGAGTGCCCAGGCTGCTGGGCAATGCTACTCCACTGTGCTGAAAGGTAGTTATCCAGGAGCACAATGGGAGGCCCAGCAGGGTGGCCTCTGACTGTGCCCTGAGTTGCACCATGACCCAGCTCCTCAACTGGTCTGGAAATGCCACCAACAGTATCTGCATGCTGCAGGTCAGTTTGGTGAGTGAGCAAGAGCAGCTCACATCCACCTGAAAAGTACCACCTAGACATAACGCTCTGTAAGACAGGAATGAATAAATTACTGTGGCTGACTGATCAAAAATGATGGGACACCTGCAGCTCCAAAGCCTTGCAGACAAAGACTTGCAGATTCAGACTTTTCCAACAGCTACATGCAGACAAGCTTATGTAACTCTGCCTTGGACTGAGGAATGCTGAGAGGCAGGAGTGCAAGCAAGGGCTTGTGCAGACACCTTAGTCACAGGCACTTCCCACACTATGGGATGCAAGTGGAAGATAGGGTCCCCTGGGGATGCACAAATTCTCTGAGCGCAATTTTTTTACCCAGAAGCAGTGAAGTAATGGGAAGCAGGTATGGGGAGTGGGAGCACTGGCATGGCCTCCCAGCCGTGCAGCCACCACCAGCCATCTAGTGTGTGAGCATGGCAAAGAAACATGGAATATCTAGAGAAATAACAAAGCCCTGCATAAAAGGCCCAGGCTCTCCCAGTCTCACCGAAAAGTGTTATGAAGGGGGTCTTCCTCTCTGCCAAATGAGAAACATGCTTCATTGCATGCAAGGAAGAGTGAGATGAATGTTTAGCCAAATAATCATAAGCACTCTTATTTCTGAGGTACCTTTACCCTCTTTCCATTGTTTGCCCTCAATAAAACTCAGGCAATTTTGGCAAGACGTGGGAGAGGTGACAGAGCCTTGGGCAAGGCAAACTTCTAGCACCCAAAGTGAAGAGAACACAGGGACACCTCAGCACTGTGTGACGGCTGGAGCCCTCCTGGTTGTATGGGGGCAGTCCCACTGTTCTTCCTGCACTGGCTGGCAGGTGGGAGACATGTGGAGCCGAGCAGTGGCTAGATTATCAGGTCTCTAACAGAGATGAGCTGTGGGAAGAACATGAAGTGCAACAAGGGCAAGTGCCGGATTCTGCATTTCGGATGGGCAACCCTAGATGTACAGACAGACTGGGGAATGAGATGCTGGAAAGCAGTGCCACAGAAAGGGACCTGGGCAACCTGCTTGATGGCAAGTTGAATACGAGTCAGCAGTGCCCTGGCAGCCAGGAGGGCCAGCTGTGTCCTGGGATGCATGAGGCACAGCATTGTCAGCCAGTTGAGAGAAGGGATTGTCCTGCAATGGGGCAGCCTCACCTTGAATATTGTGTGCAGTTTTGGGCACTGCAATATAGGAAAGATATATTAGAGAGTGTCCAAAGGAGGGCAATGAAGATGGTGAAGGACCTTGAGGGGAAGCCATGTGAGGAGCAGTTGAGGTTACTTGGTCTGTTTGGCCTGGAGA